>OZ025303.1:146534415-147081915 GCA_964019185.1 Maratus speculifer
TCTAAAATACATTCTGTAGAAAGACACACTGAAAAAAAAGCAGACATATTAATTTTTTTGTGAAGTACACAAATTATGTTTAAAGTTATAGAGAATTTAGATTTTGGAATATATCTTTGAAAAAAGTCGACTACCTGAATAGCAAAAAAAAAAAAAAAAAAAAAAAAAACATTCTTAAAAAAAAACTTTCTGTTCGATTTCTTTTGAAAGTGTGAAATAGGAAAAGAAAAAAAGAGAATATAATCTGCTTTCGTATCTACTTTAAGAATTCGTTGCTAAATCAAATTTCATTCTTGTAAAAAAATGCATTATTTCATTCGAACATGTTTTACACTATCTTTCTAATAGTATTAGAGTAAAAATTGAACTTTAAATAAATTGTCCGTCAAACGTAACAAATGAGGAGCGTTCGTACTATTACGAAGTTTTGAAAATATACAGACCTTCGTATTTAGATGCAGTACAGTAGCCAAAATTTTTTGGTTGTTCCAGTAAATACTATCTGTTTTCTATTATACAAGAAGTAACTTGTAGTGAACTTCAGCAACATATATCAATTTCATACAATGTGAAATAGTTTAACATAATTAAATCGCACCCAAGACAATGTTTCCATGTATACAATTATGTGGTGAAATAATTATGTGTGACAAATTAAATGAATAAAAAATATTGTTTTCGCAACAGGTTGTCCAAAATGTATATTGTAGGACATACTTCAAAGATTCATATCAATTTTATTAAGTTCCAAAGGGTGTAACATCATTAAAACGCACTTGAATCTATTTATCCCCACTGAATGGAATAATTTTGAGTGTCCCTGTAATTAAACTATACATCCGATTATCTGATTTTCATAAAATTTGAAATTGCTCGGCCAAATGATGCAACAATTATATGTTTTAAATTTCAAGATTTCAGTTGGGTAATTATTGACCTGCTATATGCGGACGGACTGAAAAATGAGTATGGGTGCCACGTATTCAAATAATTACGAACGCACCTAAAAACTGTAAGTATTTTAGCGATAATACTGTTAATGGAGAAAAACAATTTCTTTTCATTGCAAACAACTTTTATAATCCTAAAATACATTCTGTGGAAAGACACAAAGAAGGAAAAAGCAGACATATTCACTTTTTTATGAAGCATACAAATTATGTTCGAAGTTAGAGAGATTTTAGATTTTAGAATATATCCTTGAAAAAAGTCCACTATTTGTATAGCACACAAAAAAACATTCTTAAGAAAGCTTTGTGTTCAATGGACCTTATGCACACAAGCTGAGTTCGAGGCTAAAATTCGTCTGCTGGCGGTATTTAGCATAGCAGTCTATGGAGTACAAATTATTAATGCTTGTTTGTTAGAAATACCTGAAAAAAATTCTTTATTGAAGCAGCATATGCTTAACCCCTTGAAGGGCGCTGATGCCGTCACGGCATCACCTAATTTTAATTCCTGAATGTCACATTGGCACCCGAATTTTTTAAAGAGAGTTTCACCTTTATTAAATGAGCGGGAATACACTTTTACTAGTTTACAAATAATTTTTCCTGTGAATACTGGTGTCAATGAATTACTTCAACATTTTTTGAAGACATGTACCTTGCCCCTGAAAGGGTTAATATATTGTAATATAAATTCAAAATTTTTGTTCTGCTTGCAAGAAAATTCTTTACATTTGTAAATTTTCTGTTAAAATGTATCCAGAAATGCTGAAATCGTCTGCTAGCGATGTTTGCGCCTGCGCATTCAGGCATTCTGGCGGTGCGGTGACTAGAATAACAGGTTAGCATACCACCAGCTCTGGCGTGTGACGTCACGTGCATAAGGTCCATTTGTTTTGAAAGTGTGAAAAAGGAAAAGGAACAAAAGAGAATATAATCTGCTTTAGTATCTACTTTAAGAATTTGTTGCTAAATCAAATTTCGTTATTTTATTCGAACATGCTTTACAGTATCTTTCTATTAGTATTTATAACGAGATTTTAAAATAAAATGTTATGTAACTATATAAAAAGACTTTAGGTTAATATCATGGAAACTTGCCATGTCCATATCACATGCAACGATTGTATGCTAGCAGTATTTTAGAACGGAAAAATGTGACTTATTTTATCATTTGAATAGTGCGAAGGGCACTTTTCGAAAATAACGGTGGCGAACAAGTATAGCGATTTTTAGCTCTGTGACAAAAACTTTTATGGAATTGACCTTCATTGTTATTTATAGTGAATTAGAGTAAAAATTGAACTTTAAATAATATTGTACGCCAAACGTAACAAATGATGAGCGTTTCCACTATAAAGAACTTTTGAAAATACTCAGATCTTCGTGTAAAAGTATTTAGATTCAGTATATTAGCCGAATCTGTTTGGTTATCCCTATAAATATTATCTGTATTCAGTTATATAGGAAATAAATTATAGTGAACTTCAGCAACATATACGAATTTCATACAATGTGAAATAGTTTAACATAATTAAATTGCACCCGAGACAATATTTCCATCTATACTATTATGCGGTGAAATAATTATGTGTGACAAATTAAATGAATAAAAAATATTCTTTCCACAACAGGTTGTCCAAAATGTATATTTTAGGACATACTTCAAAGATTCATATCAATTTTATTAAGTTCCAAAGAGTGTAACATCATTAAAACGCACTTGAAACTATTTATCCCTACTGATCGTAATGTAATGGAATAATTTTGAGTGTCCCTGTAATTAAACTATACATCCGATTATCCGATTTTCATAAAAATTTGAAATGACACGGCCAAATAATGCAACAATTATATGTTTTAAATTTCAAGATTTCAGTTGGGTAATTATTGACCTGCTATATGCAGACGGACTGAAAAATGAGTATGGGTGCCACGTATTCACATAATTACGAACGCACCTAAAAAATGTAAGTATTTTAGCGAGAATACTGTTAATGGAGAAAAACGATTTCTTTTCATTGCAAACAACTTTTATAATCCTAAAATACATTCTGTGGAAAGACACAAAGAATAAAAAAGCAGACATATTTACTTTTTTGTGAAGTACAGGGTGGTTATAATTAAAGTTACCCTGTTTGGACCTACGTAGAGTCCACCCTGGTTGACCGATATCGATGAAACTTGGAATATAAGTTATATGGACCATGGGGAAACGAAATCTGCAATAAAAAAAATTAGTTCAAATTTCGACCACCAGGTGAAAAAAAGGCGCTTTAAATCTCAAACTGGAAACAGAAAGCTTTTTTTATTTACAGGACATGTTCAATGTGCATTCCATTTGCATCAAGCACATGTTCAAAACGCATTATCGCGTGTTCAACAGTAGCGCGAAGGGTTTCTCGATCAATTGAAGATACATGACGTGTTATGCTTGCTTTTAAATCAGGTAATGTCCGTATGCTTCCTCCATACACACGATCTTTCAGGAATCTCCACAACCAGAAGTCACAGGGATTCAAGTTCGGGGAGCGAGGAGGCCAGGTTGTCGGAAAATTTCTCGAAATTACCCTATCATCTCCAAGCTGGGCAAGAAGTAATGCTATCACTGCTCTGGCTATATAAGGAGGGGCACCATCCTGCATGAATACGGTAGTCTCTAAACACTCCCGCTCTTGTAAAGATGGAATAACCGGCTGCTGAAGGAGATTGCAGTAACGGTTACCCGTAATGGAACACCTTTTAGGACCCTGAGAAGTGTTCTCCTCAAAAAAATAGGGACCAAGAATAAAATCAGCCGTAAAACCGCACCAAACAGTTAAGTAAGCAGGATGTAAAGACTGTTTATGGAGAACATTAGGACTTGCAGTACCCCATACGCGACAGTTCTGAGTATTCACTGCTCCATCTAGTGTAAAATGCGCCTCGTCCGACCATAAAATGTTCCACAGCTATGCATTATCAACGGCTATTCTAACCAAAAACAACCTCGCAAATTGAGTTCGTGCGTCCGGGTCTGCAGGTTTCAGCGCTTGCACAACGTGAATCTTGTATGGATACCACTTTATAATGGATCGTAGAACCTTCCGTACTGTAGACCAAGGGAGAGACAAATCCCGTGACACAGCTCGAGCACTTGTCGAAGAATATTGGAACCCGATGCTCTTTCGACCACAGCTAGAGCAACTTCTTCGGCAGTTTCATTTGAAATTATTTTCCGCCCTCTTCCTTGCTGCACACCCAAATCCCCAGTCTTTTCAAATTTAGACATCATCTTTTTCAAGGCTTGCCTCGTCATTGGTCCTTTTCGTAAGCCTTTCAAACGTCGGTATTCTCGCACTGCCGTTCTGATAATCCAACTTTACCAGTAACGCTCGTGGCTTCTTTTCTAGCGGCATGATGCAGAATGAATGTACGACAGAGAGTACTGGCTTTTTAAAACGTTCCAAATTTGCATAAAATCCTTCCTCGCAAGTGAAAACCGCCATCTATCGGTGGAAATTTGAAAGAATTCTGTTTCCAGTTTGAGATTTGTGGTTTTAAAGCGCCTTTTTTTACCTGGTGGTCGAAATTTGAACTAATTTTTTTTATTGCAGATTTGGTTTCCCCATGGTCCATATAACTTATATTCCAAGTTTCAGCGATATCGGTCAACCAGGGCGGACTCTACGTAGGTCCAAACAGGGTAACTTTAATTATAACCACCCTGTATGTTCAAAGTTACAGAGATTTTAGATTTTAGAATATATCCTCGAAAAATGTCTACTATTTGTATAGCATAAAAAAAAAACATTCTTAAGAAAGAGCTTTGTGTTCAATTTCTTTTGAAAGTGTGAAAAAAGAAAAGGAATAATAGAGAATATAATCCGCTTTCGTTACTTTAAGAATTCATTGCTAAATCAAATTTCATTCTTGTAAAATAAAAATAAAAAATATTTGAACGTTTTCAACAGAAAAAAATTATTTTATAGTATTTATAGTATTTTATATTTTATACTTTTATAAAATATATTTTATAGGGTATTTCCATGAGCACTTGTTGTGTAAGTCACGTTATTAGTAACTCCTAAATTGTTGGCCACCGTTATTTTCGAAAGGTTTGAATGGCCTAGTTCAAATAATGAAATATCTCTGATAAAATAAGTCACATTTTTCCTTTCTAAAATACTGGTATCCAAAATCGTAGTATGTGACTTACACGACATGTTCCCATGGAAATACCCTATAGTATTTACAACGATATTTTCTAATAAAATGTTATGTAACTATATAAAAACACTTTATTATAATTTTTATTGATTTAGAGTAATAGTTTAAATTTAAATAGAATGCAACAATTTAAATGGTTCAACGTAAACGTGAAGATAGATAAAAACATGTTAGCAATATCTTGTCAAGTGTAGCAAATGCAGTGCATTCGTACTATAATGAAGTTTTATAAATATTCAGATCTTCATGTATCAGAATAAAGTACATAAGACACGGTATGGCAGCTGAAAATTTTGGTGTGTCTCTGTAAATACTATATGTTCTTCTATTATACAGAAAGTAACTTGTAGTAAACTTCACAAACGTATATCAATTTTATTAAATGTGGTATAGTCTAATATAAATAAAACACGCCCCATACAATGTTTGCATCTATTCCATTATGTAATGAAACAATTTTGTGTGGCCCTGTAAATGAGTAACAAATATTCTTTTCAAAACACATTGTACATGATTGTACAGAATGTATATTTTAGTAATACTTCATAGATGCATATCAGTTTTATTAAGTTAAAATAGTGTAATGCAATTAAAATCTTTTTGGAACTACTTTTTTTCGACTGACCATCATATAACGGAATACTTTAGATTAACCCTGTAATTGATCGGTACATCTGATTTTCATAACATTTGAAGTATCTCGACACAATTCTGCAACAATTATAAATTTAACATTTCAAACCCGCGGTTGGGTAGTCCTTCCTCTGTTATATGAAAATAGACGGACGGACTGATCAAACAACAACAAAACAACTACATATGTTCATAATAACGATCGCACCTAAAAAATGAAAGTATTTAAACAACAAAGTTTTTAATGGAAAAAACAATTTCTTTTCATTTCAAACAACTTCTATAATTCTGAAATACTTTCTGTGGAAAGACACTGAAGTAAAAAGCAGACATATTCACTTTTTTGTGAAGTATACAGTTTATGTTTAAAGTTATAGAGATTTTAGATTTTGGAATGTATCTTTGAAAAAAAGTCGACTACCTGAATAGTATAAAAAAAAAAAAACATTCTTAAGAAAGAACTTTGTGCTCGATTTCTTTTGAAAGTGTGAAAAAGGGAAAACAATAAAAGAGAACATAATCCGCTTTCGTATCTACTTTAAAAATTCGTCGCTAAATCAGATTTCTTCCCTGTAAAAAATGCTTTATTCCATTTGAAAGTTTTTAGCTATCGTTCTTCTATCTTATAGTATTTATAACAAGATTTTAAAATAAAATGTTGTGTAACTACATAAAAAATTTTATTGTTAGTTTTAGTGATTTAGAGCAAAAATAAAACTTTAACCCATTCGTGCCCAGCATCTTTTGCGGAAGTTTTATTTGGTTGGCACCACTATTTTTAGAAGATTTAAGTTTAGTTCATTAATCACGAAAATCGTCATTTAAATAAAATAATTATTGCTTTTCTCTTTTATCGGTGTCAAAAACAGTGCTGAATGCACCTTTTGAAGTGTCCCTAAAAAGGGATGCTAGGCACTAATGGCTTAAACACAATGCAACAACTTATATAGTTCAATAGAAACGTAAAGATAAATAAAAAGCAAGTTTGAAATTGCACGTCATGCCTAGCAAATAAGGTGCGTTCATATTATAATAAAAATTTTAAAGTATTCAGATCCTCGTGTAATGGTATACACTACTTGAGATACAGTATAGTAGCCGAATTTTTTTGTGTGTTTCTGTAAATACTATCTGTTTTCTAACCGCAGAAAGTAACTTCTAGTAAACTTCAGAAATGTGTATCAATTTCATTAAATGTGAAATAGTTTAATATAATTAAAAAGCAACTCAAATAATGTTTCCACCTATACCATTATGTAGTAAAATATTTTGTTTGGCCCTGTAAATGAATATCAAATATTATTTTCTCAACAGGTTGTGTAGAATGTATATTATTATATATACTTCATAGATCCATATCAATTTAAGAAATTTATCAGTTCGTAAGAGTGTAACAATTATCAAAATTCACTTAAAACTATTTTTTCCCATTGGCCGTAAAGTAACGGAATAATTTTGATTGTTTCTGTTATTGAACTATACACTACATGGCCATTGATGACTGTCCACTTGCGATTTTAGACATTTTTTTAAATATCTAGAAAAATACTTGAGGAATTATCCTGAAACTCTTAGTGTATAAATATAATAGTACAAGTCATACATTTTCGAGAGGATTTTTTCCCGAAACTCCAACAGGGGACCGTCAACAAATTCAAAACGAATGAATATCCTTTGGATAACCCTGTCGCAACTACTAGATAATTTTTCACTGCGCATGCGTCAACGATATCAAATTTTCATTTGCATATTATGTTAGCTAAATGCATAGAGCAACTTTTGTGAAAGTCTCAAGATCGAAATTGTACTAAAAATTTACAGGTGCCAGTTCGCAATAGGAACAGTAAAATAACTGTTCGCAGACTACAAACGACGCCCCTGAAAGGATCAAAGCACATTCACCTTCCAGAAAACAGGTTTTTCAAAAATTTTAACTTTTAAAAAATGTATAACGAATTCTAATGTTTGAGTTTATTTTAGTAGTGAAGTTTCCGGGATGCATTTTCAGAAAGAATCACGTTTCGAGCACCTTATCGCCAGAACAACGATTGGCGCGGAGATGAAGTCAATGCTACGCACCCTTTCTTGTTTGTGACGTCAAACGCCTAGCGAATAGCAACCCTTCCTTTTGCAAAGAGATCGCGCTTATTATTCATTTGTTTTTTCCGTAAATGTTATCAAGCAAAGACTATAATAAGAGGAAACAGTGTTGCCAGATGGGCTACTTTTTTTAATTCAGATTCTTGATTGGCACCACTTTTTACAAATGATAAAATATGCCTTAATCAATGTCATGATAATTAAGACAAAAACAAAAGGTAATTTACCGTTTCAAAAAAGTGGTTCCAATCGAGAAATCTGAATTTAAAAAAAGTAGCCCACTGGCAACGCTGAGAGGAAATGTTATTCACCGTTGTTTGCGATTAAAACATATTTTAAAACAAAGAGCTTTTTCAGATTAAAATGCTTTAAGTTTCACAGAACATCGAAACATAGTTTTTTTTTTCTCAATTCAAAAAAATTATTTCCTTAACTCGCTATGTTCGAAGAAATTGAGAAGTTAATTAAAAACAGTAGCAAAGACTCTCTTGTAATAAATATAATTCTATCAATCATATGTTTTATGACACATTTGAACTTAGTTTATTTTGTATTTGGCGATGCAGCTAGCTGAACGTTCTCGCTTTCGCCAATTCGCTAAGGCTGGTGCTCAAAATGTGATTCTTTCTGAAAATGCTTCCGGAATGATCTGACATGGAGAAAAAAAAAAAATCATCCTTGAAGGATCCTAGAAGTGGCATAGCTGCCAAGTTTATTCTATTGAAAACCAATGTAGCTCTTGAATACCGCTATTCTGAAAATAAATATTTATTTTATGTAATGGAAAAAGATAATGCGTTTTTAAAACGGAAAAGCAACGTTCGGAATTTGGAGAACTCATCATGCTGAGTGTTCTTGTTTGGAAATATAACACCCATTCAACCCCTTGAGGTGTAGTTGTATATATTATATTCCAACCACGATTAATAAATATCAGCACGAGAAAAGAAAAATCTAATTTTTTTAAATTTTATTTGAAAAAGAAAAAAAACCGTAAAAATATTTTTACTTATTTTCCAATATATATGTTGCGACCAAAACCCGAAATTGGCCAATTCTAGAACTGGCCAACAACGTTTAATAATGACTGGCCAATTCGCGAACTGGACAGATGCGATTGGCCAATTCGCGAAATAGATATAGGTACTCGGCTTAATCCTTCCTAACATAGTTGAAAGTGTCTATGAATTCAAATAGTCCAGCCGTCAGCCTCTCCGTGCTCAGACTCGAGTAAAGTTTCCGGTTAACTTGTAATTGTCATCTTATTTGATTTATTAATTAATTTCGATATTGAAAGGGAATTATGTACTATTTTTGGTTAATTTAGTTGGGTACACAAAAATATTTCGTTTCAATATAATAAAGGGGAATCTTTTTTACTGTGAATTTTAACTTTATAGTATCTTAGTTACAAAAAAAAAAAAAAAAAAAAAAAAAAAAATGGTACCTATGCATCATAGTTCGGGTGTTCGCCAAGGCTTCCCGGTCAATTCGCGAATTGGCCAGCCAAAACCCGAAATACACTATTCATTTCATGTATTTCGGATTTTGGCCAGGAAGCTTGGCCAGTTCTAGAATTGGCAAGTCTCCGGGGACCGGCCGCAACATATATATATATATATATTTGAATATTCCGGTTGGAATTTGAAATTACACAAACACAATTCTTTGCCCTTGAAACGGTTTTAACAGTAACACTGCTCGATACTAATTAAATGTTTAGGATAATCATTTCACTTGTGAACAAAGTAAAGATTTTATTTACATGAGCTTTAAGAAATCTAGAATATTTTGAAAGACTGTCGAAATCAACAGAAATCGGTCAACAGTTAAAAATTTAAAGATTAATATGAGAGTCAGAATTTAAAAGATTAATAATGAATTTTTTATTTAAATTAAACTACCACCAGAAAATGTAATTAGCTGTGCATGTATAAATAAATGAGTGATTTAATGCTGTAATCCTGTCAATCTTGCCCTCATATGTTCACGTAAAGCTGGAACTACCGTTTCAGTGCACTGAATATCAAAGCAGAAGTTTTGTAAGTCTATGTTGCCATAAGACTTGATTTTTCCTTATCCGATGTTCGTTGGTTTCACGACCGTGTGAAAATGAATTTCATTGGTCGCTTTCTCTCTTCGGATTGAACGATTAAGTTGATCATCATATCCCTTTAACTTTCACTGTTCTTTTCCGAAATTATTCCTTTTAAGCTATTATTATTATTATTATTATTATTTCTCGCTTCTTTTTTCAAACTACCCCTATTAGTTACTATTTTATGATTTTATTTAATTTGTATATTAATTATAAGATTTATATTATATTTTTTATTTTATTTATATTGTATAAGTATTATATTATATTAATTACATAATTATATTAATGTATATGAATTTATTTAATATATATAAATACAGGGTGTTTCCAAAATTTTTCTACAATAAAAGAGGGGTGATATTACACATCAAGACAAACAATATTAAATAAGAGACCAAGGGTCCCAAACGTTTTCCAAAGAAGAAAGCCGCCATTAAAGTTTAGGGACCAAAATTTCAAATAAACATAAAAAACGGAAAAATCGGTCGATTGATTTGCGGTTTTCACTAAAATTATTCTTTATGTCGGCATTTTCTTGAAATTAAATTATAAAGATAAATTTCAAAAAATGCCGATAGAGGGCGCTTTACACTTTGGAGTAACGAACAACTATTTTTTGCATCTCATTAATTGTTTTCGTAAGCTTAGACTCAAACTTAAATTTTGAGCTCAAACTCTGAAAGTGGGAGTGGTGAAGTAGCACAAATTGAACTGTGTTCAGAGGGTTCAAATTTCAAATGATTATAAAAAACGGAAAAATTGGTTCATTGATTTGCGGTTTTCACTAAAACTATTCTTTATATCGGTATTTTCTTAAAAATAAATTATAAAGATAATTTTCAAAAAATGCCGATAGAGGGCGCTTTAGACTTTGGAGTAACGAACAACTCTTTTTTGCATCTTATTAAATGCTTTCGTAAGCTTAGACTTAAATTTTGAGCTCAAAATCTGAATAGTTGGGAGTAGTTAAGTGGACAAACTGAACTGTGTTCAGAGGGTTCAAATTTCAAATGATTATAAAAAATGGAAAAATTGGTCGATTCGTTTGAGGTTTTTGCTAAAACTAATTTTTAAATGAGCATTTTCTTGAAAATAAATTTTAAAGATAAATTTCACAAAATGCCGATAGAGGGCGCCTTAGACTTTGGAGTAGCGTACAACTATTTTTAACTGTTATTTTTTTAATCTCATTAAATACTTTCAAATGAATAAACATAAATTTTAGGCTCAAATTCTGAATCTTTGGGAGTGTTTAAGTAGCGAAAAATTTAATTGTGTTCGTTGAGGGGGGAGTGTTAAATTTCAACTCCTGAAGACACTTCAATTTGTGCTACTTAACTACTCCTATATATTCAGATTTTGAGCTCAAAATTTAAGTTTAAATCTAAGCTTCCGAAAACATTTAATAAGTTTTTGCAAGCATTTAATTAGAACAAAAAAATAATGGTTAAAATTAATTGTTGGTTACTCTGAAGTTTAAGGCGCCCTCTAATGGAGTTTTTTAAAATTTATCTTTAAAATTTATTTTCAAGAAGATACTGACTTAAATATTTTCCATTTTCTATAATTATTTTAAATTTGAACCCTCCCCCCCCCCCCTTAAACACAATTCAGTTTGTGCTACTCACCCAGATGGCTCTAAATTAAAAATATTCTTAATTAAACTTTATTTCTTAATATTCCAAATAAAACTCATTTTTTTCTATGCTTTTATCAACCCTTTTTAAGAAAGTCCTTTTAAATTTATTCCAAAACCATACCTTTCATAAAATATCATTATTTTTATTTATCTATTTATTTTTTTCCCTCTTTAAACATTCGATATGTGTGCATAAGAATAAATTCATTTTTTTTCTTTTTCTCTTAAAAATAATCGTCTGCAAAAATATATCGTTTGCACGGATATTTGAAAATTCTGAGTCGATTATAAATTGATTAAATAATATTTTTTAAAAATAAAATTATCGTCTGTGGAATATAGTCTCGTCTCTGGGCATGAGTTATGTCTACATAAAAGAATGATGGTTCGAGAGTACAGAATGTTCTAGAATTTTCTTTTTAGATTTAAGAAAGGAAGCCTTGAGGTGGTAAAAAAGATTCTTGGGTTTTCTCTTCCATGAGTATGGCTGGTTGAAGTAAATGAAGGAATAATTTTTTTTTTTGATATTTCGGTTAAAGATCGTTTGCAAAAGGAGCTTTTCCCTCTATCTTGACTACAGTTTAATAAATGAACTTACAACAGCCAATGAGTAATTTATTGGATCCTCTACATCTAATTATTTTGTTTTTATTTTTCTCGCTGGCCATGACTTCTGTCCATTGAAAGGGAAACCCGGCGATGATGTCTCTGGCTCTTAACTTTAAAATGTCACATATATATATATATATATATATATATATATATATATATATATATATATATATATATATATATATATATATACTTTTATAAATACATCCATAGCTCTGGAGGCTCTTTTCACTGCATAAACCTTTAGCTAAATCGACAATCCCAAAGCTCCGAAATTTTTTTAATTCCTCTTCTAATTGCTGAATTTCTATGCATTATGACTAATCGACTAATCACCTTCGATGGAAGGTAAGCTGAAGCAAGAAGATTTCAGTAGAAATTCATACAAAAATGCATTGGTTCAATGGTTCGAGTCTTGATTTACGACTTATTTTCCGAAATTCTGCTACGAAGAAGACTTTTCTGGATTAATGTTCCATTTCATGAACGTCCATATTAATGCACTTCTTAAAACTTGAAATAAGTTTCCTAAATTCGTTAAATAGGTATACTAGTCACTTTTGCATTTCTAACTAAATAAAAGATCAGAGCAACGCTATAGCCAATTTGTAAATTTTAGCTGTGATGAGTTATGTAAAACCTTATGTTTCCAAAAATTTTAATCCTTTTTTTTTTTAAGAATAAAAAATAATTGTTTGCAAATGAAATTATTTCTTATTTTATTAGCTATACATTAAACTACTTATTCTATATTATTTTAAATTCATTATTCTAAAAACGCAGAATCATTGAATAAAATGGGATGTTCCACGAACTGCTGAAACACTGCGACTTAGCTCTTTTCATACAGGTTTCGCACTGTTCCTAAAATTTTCGTACGTTTTTACCACAATTTTTAAAGGGTAACATTTATTTTATAATTCTATTATAAATGTTATACGGACCTTCCATGAGGATGTTTGATTTAAAAGGCTGGTAGCAACGTGAGGAAATTTTAGGAACTGTGCGAGCCCTGTTCATACTACATACCTGATATACTTCCCTGAGAGGATGGGTGTGGCCAAATATCGAATTCAGGGGATTGCTAAGAGGGGGATATTTATGATGGCAAAATAGGAAATAAAGGGCACATTTCAAAGTTCTGTGATGGCAAAATAGTTCTGAGGTGGCAAAGTTTTAGAATAAAGGGCCACCTTTTACGTGCTATAGTTCTATGGTAGCGAAATATGAAAATAGGACACATTTCATACGTGTGGCCGAGATCGATGCAAAGGATGAAATAAAAGGCACGTTTTTTTTGCTAGGCCGAGATCGTAGTACCAATGTTGTGATGAACACCAGGTCCTGATTTTACATTTGTTTCTGAAGTTAAAAAATGAAGACATTTTCACTAATGAAAATCACTTCTCAGAGAATCATCTTGACTACTTTTTTTATTTCTCAAAGCACAAGAAATTGAATATCCATAAACGTTAAGTATGCAGCACGATAATATAAAGTGCCATTGAACATTATACAGAAAACCTTTGTCAGTAAACAGCACAATAATATGAAATGTCTTCGAACATAATATAGAAAACATTAGTCATCGCTGACGACAGAGATCGTGCATCTTTACTTAGCAGTGACAAACGTAAAACTGACAAAAATTTCAGATTTCACAAACGCCAAAAAAAGTCTTTTGGCATAGAATAGATTCCCAATCCAAGCAAAACAATGTACAGGTAAAAAAGGCCGTTACATGATAAACAAAGGGGAAAATTTAAAAATGAGTGTTGTCAAGAATATAGTCTTTATCGCTCGTGGCGAGAACGTGCAGCAGCCGGCAACCCTAAACGGAATTTCACAACAGGTAACAAATTAAGTTCTTTATACAAGACAAAATGAAATGATTGGGAAATAAAAAGTAGCAGTTACATAAAACAGTCGTTTGATATTTAATCAACTGAAGAACAAGAAAGAAAAATCTAGAAATGGAATGATATTTTAAAACTAATTTGTTACTTGTTCTTTTTATTTATTATTATTATTCTATATGCACTTGGAGGCGAACACACAATAAAAATACGTATTAAAAATGCTTTTCTTTTAAAATTAAATTTTAAAAGAGGGGGGGGGGACTCACAATTGAAAAAAATAATAGAAATATATGTAATAGAATATGTGTTACATCACAATATTGCCCCAGAATATTGAAATTCTCCCCCCGGAAAATTTGATATTGTATGAGTTATAGTATACGCATACATATACCTATACATGTAGTATACATATACGAGACGCAAATGCAGGTCTGTTAAACATACGCGTAAATAAAGTGCAATCAGTAGCAAGAAAGCAAAGAATCACAAAAAAATTATGTGCAAAACCAGCAATATCAATTTATTTTCTTTTTTTGTCAGAAAGGTGTGACTTGCTTTAAC
Source organism: Maratus speculifer (assembly GCA_964019185.1). NCBI lineage: Eukaryota > Metazoa > Arthropoda > Arachnida > Araneae > Salticidae > Maratus > Maratus speculifer. Next base: position 146,549,080 of record OZ025303.1, read on the forward strand.
CCCTTGAGGGGCGGCGGTATATATTATATACCACCTACGATCGATGAAGTTTTACACCAGAAAAATTTCATTAAATTTCCCTTTTCTAACTTTGGTGGAAAACAGTCGTAAAAATGCTTATCCTCTTTTTGATATAACTTTTTTACAAATTTCCGGTGGGAGTTCAGAATTACACGAACGCAATTGCTTGCCCCTCAAGGGGTTAAAAAATACCATGAAACAAAAAGGTTAATCAATTTGCAAATGTTTTATATATAAGGTGGGGTAAAGTGCTCAAGTATGGTATACTCCCCTGAAATAAAACTATCTCTTACCTTGTAAAGGAAAAGTCGCACTCTTGTGAGAAAGTTCTCAAACAATAGTTTTTCAAGATCACAAAACAGAATGCAATGCGCTCGCATTTATTTTATCGATTTTTGTATTGATACTTTGCCAGTTGTGCTTCCAAGTGTTGAATATTTTAAAGATTACATTTTCAAGAATAACAATTTTGAAGAAAGTAAGTGATTTGAAATGTTTAAACATATCTGTAACCTCAGTTTACTTATATTAATGTTTGCTAATTATTGCTTTGTGTTTAAATTTATTTTCCTTTTTGTCTATGACTAGTACTAGCAATCCATGGGGAGTTATCAATATGGCACTACCATGGATTCTCAAATATGCGCATAGTGCCATATTTAGATCTCTTTTTTTCGTTTATTATTTATTTACTTTAAGTTTACGTATTGTTACGAACTTTGCAAGTAGTTATTGTTCGTGCTAAAAAAATGTAAATAATTCAATTAAGTTCTATTCATAAGCTAATGCTGCTTTTCGTTGCGTTAAAATGTCTCAATTTGTTTATATTTTGCAAGGAGGTAAGCCCTATTGGATTACAATGAAAGTCTCTGTGAATTTGGTGAAATAGTAGAGATATTGTCGAGTTGGCAACAAAATTGGTGACATCAGGTGACAGAACTGGCTCCCCATAGTAGAGATCTGCACGGGCCGAAATTTCTAGGCCCGGACCCGGCCCGTCCCGTTCAGGAATCAGTGAAAACAGGCTCGGCCTGTTTTGTACCGTTACAATTTCTACGATTTTTTAAAAACTCAGATTTTTATCATATAATTAAGATTCCTTTAAAGAATACTGCATAAATATAAATGGAATGATTTTACAGAATGTTTTACAGTAAATACACATTAGCAACATTAATGATTAATTAGATTCTTAGACTTTCAACATTTAAATAAAGATTCATTAAAAAATTAATATGGCTTAGAATAAAAGAAAAAAGAAAGTTAAAAACATCGTAACTTTTTTAAGCTGTTTAATAAAAGAAGATTTATAAAAATATTTCTACATCATTTTATTAAAGATTTTAAATCCAAATTCATTCCTTAATTCAAAGAAGCTTCTTTCTGATACATTTCTAAATTCATTTTTATTTTCAGAACCGCATAAGATTAGCAAGAGTCTTTATTCAGAAACTATATAATCGAATGGCATTATCCATTTTTTGATACAAGCAAATTAAGAATACTACAAGCAAATAAAATATTGTCATACTTAGCGTTTTGAATAGAATTTCCGAAAGCGATAGCATGGGAAGGGAGAAAAACCTGCAACCATTTGCGAAACTATTGTATCTCAACAAGGTTATACAAGTATTTTATTTACCAAAAATGAAAAACGCTATTCGATTCCAAATCTCTTCAATAGTCAGGCTTATCACTTTTATATTTTTCAATTAAAAATTAATCTGAAAATGTATCAAACTTTCGCGTTATTGAGAAATTAATTCGAAAACCATCAAGAAGTATATATCCAACGATTAAGCTAACATAAGTTCTTTATCGCTGTTAATAATTTTACAAATCATGTTATCTGTCTGCCCTACAGATTCTGAGAACAATTAAGTCGTTTTTCGGTCCGGCAAGTCTATATGTAGAAATATAATGCAAGATTGATCTCGGCAAGAGTCAGCTAAAAAAAATATTAAAAAGGGTTACACACAATGTAACTGTCCGATGCCTATCTCTACACTGTACAAGTTTTATATTGATGCTGTCAAACTAGTATGGTTCGTGATGCACATTTATATTTATTCTCGTTAAAAACATTTTCGTTGAAATAGGTCATATTTTATCATTTCTGATCAAATCTTCAGAACGGGCCGGTAGGCCCGAAATTCTTTTTATCGATCCGGCCCGTGTGGCCCGTTGAAAAAACTATTCTAATTCTGCCGGCCTGGCGCGTTAGAAAATTCGAAACGTTTTCGCCGGACCGGGTACGGGACACGGGACAAGCCCGGGCCCGTGCAGACCTCTATCCCATGGTGACGTTCCTTATAGGTATGGAGATGCTGTTCCATGTTTTTCTAGAGGATTCCAGAAAAATCTGAAAATTAGAAAATTGTGGAATGTTCTTGAACATCTTCTCGCTCACATGCATATGGAAGCGAAGCAGAAAAAGAAAAAAACTGCTGAAAAAGAAAAGAAGATGGTCTTTTTAAAGGCATCTAAAACATATAATTTTACCTTAATTTCGGGCTGATAAGCCGCAGCTCAAACAATTCAGTTTCAACCCAGAAAAATCATTCAGTAATTACATATAAATATATACCGCGATACTAAAAGTTACTTTTTATTTTTGAAAATTTCTGGGTCAAAATAGAATTGTTTGAGCTGCGGCTTATCTACCCGAAATTACGGTACAAAGAGAAGAATAAAATATTCAAGTCTAATAAATTCATTTTATATGAAAGATGTCGCGTTTTCTTTCGATATCCTGAAATCTTGATTTTCTTTGCCATTTTTGGTGTGGATGACGAATCGGGCACAGAGTACCATATCAGGGTTCCATGTATATCATATTAAGAACCCTTTCGCTGAAGCTTGCAAATGACACACCACACATTTTTTCTCAAGCTGTATTAATTTTTGAACAAGCTTGACACCAGAAAATTATAGGGAAGAAATGAATCTACAATTGGTTTCGATCAAAAGATAGCATTTGAAAAAAAAAATTACATTAACAAAAAATTATTCATATTTGCGCACTTTACCCTACATATAGGGATGCGAATATTGATTAATGGAGAATTATAATAGAGATTTTTTTCATTCATATGCTACAACTTTAAATCAGTTTCGCGCTTCACTGCAATTCTCGCTTAGCCGCTCTTTCAGATTCCTGATGGCGCAGTGTTCCTGCTAATGAAACACACACAGAAAGAAAATGGTAAATACAATCTTTGCAGAATTTTACACATGTACTCATTGGATCTTAAATAGCCTGCCTACAACTATTTTTAATCTAAATTTTCATCTTTGAAAGGTAGTACACCGCAAAGGGTTCATTTTTAATTTTTCCCAGAGGTTTTATTTAAAAATAAAAAGAATATTGCCCAGTTAAACTGATGGCATTGAGCTCACAGGCTACGCATACTAATTGCACAGCACATCCTTATATTTTAAATTTTTAATTCCGTTCGGAAAAAAAATTAAAAAGGGGAAAAAGCTCTCCCCTTTCCCCTTTTTTATACTTAATCATTGAACCCCCTAAACTGATCATGGATATGCTTTAACATATAAAAAATCTATATCCAATATTCAGAGCAAATCGGATAATTCTTCATAAAAACCCATTTAGCATTTATATAATTTAAGAGGAGTTATCCCCATCTTTTATACTTAACCATTAAACTTCCGAAACTATTCAGTGATTTGAACGAAATCTGATAATTCTGTATGAAAAACCCATTTATATAAATTAAGGGGACGACCATTAGAACCCCCGTCCCCCCTGTTTACACTTATTCAATGAACACCTCATAACAATCACGGAATCGCCTCATCAGAATGATCCTATAATAAATTTTGAACGAAAACTGTTAATTCTGCATGAAAAAACCTTTTATATCAATTAAGAGGAGGGGCATGAGCCCCCGTTCCCCCTCCTATACTTATCGAATGAACTCCAAAACTAATCAGGGAAGCGCCTTATCAGGATATACCTATATACAAAATTTCAAGTGGATTGGATATTTTTATCATGAGTTATCGCGTTAAGCACGAACGTACATACACAACGGACGGGCACATAAGCTCTCAGGATATGATATCCTGTGAGCTAAAAATGAATTTGAATCGCGATAATGGTCTGTTAAAATAAGCTAAATTTTACAATTAAAAATAATTGGTGGGTATAATGGAGGATTCTCAGCACCTTAAACCTAGAATGATGGCGAGGGGCGAATTTGGCCCCTACTGAGTGAATATATTTCGGTTAGAACCATAATTTTTTTTCCAAAATATATTTCTAAGGAATAAAGTAGAAAACAGTTAATTAAATAACATAAACAGTTATAAATAGAATTTCTGGTGTAACTTGTGTAAAACTCCCCGTCTTTCTAACGTTAATCAATGGTGACAGGAATCTTTTAAGAAATTTTTTATGATCTGTCACCGGTTTTTAAAAACAGAAATTTGTTCCTTAATAAATTAAGAAAATGCTCCGATTAGATAAGGCAAATTTTCCAATAAAATTTTATTGGTGGGGATAAACAAGGATTCTTAAGCTTTTTTGAGGCACGTTAACGTGTCGCTTGTCCCCAAAGGGTTAACTGGCATGTGTACTGATAGCTCTTCCAGGCTCGAAAATCTATGACCGACATGCAAAATTGGGGGCATGTAAAATTGCTTATCGGACATGTAAAATTTTTATCAACATGTCCGAACGGGGACGTAATTTTGATGGCACTTCAGGTGCAACAGTGAGTATCTGAAGTACTATTTGCGATCAATAAAAGTTAGAAAAGAATCTAATATTGCTATCTGCATCTGTAACTCGAACAAGATACCAACAATACTACACTTTAATTGGTTGACATTGAAACAATGTTTCGGTTTTGCCTAGTACAAGGGTCCTCAAACTATGGTTTCGCGTTCCAGTGAGGGGGCTATTTTTAAAAGAAATTCGGATTTCTTGATTGACATTTTTTTTGAAGTAGTAAAATTCACCTTATTTAATACTTGACGGGTGGTGGGATATATTTTATCCCACCTATGATTAATGAAAATATGCACCAGAAAGTAAAGTACATTTTTCTATAAATTTTTCGTTTCCGATTCTTTAAAAAGCGTGAAAAAAAAATCGAAATTGAATCCATTTTGTCTGTTTGTACGTAAAAATCATTGCAAAATAGAATTTTGATAGTATATCTCATTTTTGCTTTCTTCTATTTTAAAAAGAATAATTTATTAGATCCATGGAAAATTTCGAGTTCCGGTTTTTGATAGTTCACAATAGACTTGGTCTATTATCATAAGAGTCGCCATATGAGAGAGTATGTTAAAGTACTGCGTAACACAGATGACAACAAAATAAAATTATTTAAGAATTGCCACTTTATTTTGAGCGTGTGTATGGTATGTGACATTGGTAGTTTGAAATTATTTAACGTTCTATCGTTTTTTGTCTAAATTAAATTAAGGAGTTTTAAAGTGGTATATTTTGTATTACTATATAAAAAATAAATAATATAAGTTTATAAGTTTATTTTTTTATATGATGCATAGATATGTATATAAATATGCGTAGGAAAAGTGTTAGCATAATGAAATTTTTGTAAACTGAAAGCAATGACATTGCTCATTTATATTACTATAAATAAATTTATTTTGGGGAAATTTCAAAATTTTATTTTTAGATTTCTAATATGATTCCATTAGTAAATTACGTTGTTAAATTTCTAATATAATATAACGCTGAAGTTGCATAATTAGATTTCTAACATAATACCACTTTATAATTACATACCGTCATTACGGGTGTATAAGCCGCGGATCAAACAACTCTTTTTCGACCCAGAATTTTTTAAGAAACAAATGTAGCTAGTTAAATCGACGTAAATATTTGTTTTCAATCACTAAATAAGATTTCTGGGTCCAAAAAGAATTGTTTGATCCGCGGCTTATGCACCCGAAATTACGGTAATTAAACTTCTAACATAAAATCATCCAAAGATTAAATAATTAGATTTTTAATATAACGTCATAAGGTTAATTAAATCCAATTGATTTTTTTTTTAAATCTTCAGATTTTAAAACATTCACCTTTTATATAAACATTTTAATAAAAATTTTAATTTTTCTTAAGAAAAGTGTTATAATAAAAATAAAATACATTGACATGTTTCGGAACCGTCAAATAAACCGTCAATTTTGAAATTTTATCTTTATTTATGCTTTAGATCATGGTCTATATTTTAATTTAATTTTTTGCAATAGAGCGCGTGTTTTTTATTATTTATATCTCATTGTCGCGTGTCATTTGTATTGACCGAGAAATATTTCGAAATTTTGTTTTATTTATATTATGACTATGGAACTTATTTGACGGTTCCGAAACATGTCAATGTATTTTATTTTTATTATAACATCTTTCTTAAGAAAAATTAAAATTTTTATTAAAACGTCATAAGATGTTTGGAGATTTTAAAACTAGTTGCGATTAAAAATTCTGGTAGATTTTCTTTTTAAAGTTTTGTACAATATATAATTTTCCTGTTATATATTCCCTGTAAATAATTCATGTTTCATATTAATTAATTCATCAAAAGATATTTAAGTAACTTTATTTGCTGTGTTTTGAACCATATGGAAAATGGTTGTTTTTTGTCAGTCGAAAATAGAGATATATTAAGCATATCTGAAATTTTGTGATATTCGGTTTTTATTCGTTTTCTGATTTCTCCATGTTTAATATCCAGAAATGGAATACTGCTGTTGCATCGATGACAATATACATATATTAATAAAAAAGAATATTGCCCAGTTAAACTGATGGCATTGAGCTCACAGGCTACACATACTAATTCTAAATTACACCCTTATGTTTTCAAGGGTTAATTCCGTTCGCAGAAAGATTAAGGAGGGGAGAACAGCTCCTCCCTTTCCCCTTTTTATGCTTAATCATTGAACCCTCTAAACTGATCAGGACATGCTTTATCATAAAAAAAATCCATATCCAAAATTCAGAGCAAATCGGATAATTCTTAATAAAAACCCATTTATATAATTTAAGAGGAGTTATCCCCCTCTTTTATATACTTAACCATTAAACTTCCAAAACTATTCGGAGATTTGAACGAAATCTGACAATTCTGCATGAAAAACCCATTTATATAAATTAAGGGGAGGGGCATTAGACCCCCCCCCCCATTTCCCCTGTTTATATTTATCCAAAGAACACCTAATACCAATCACGGAAGTGCTTCATCAGAAAGATCCTATGTGTAAATTTTGAACAAAAACTATTATTTCTGCATGAAAAACCCATTTATATCAATTAAGGGGAGGGGCATGAGCCCCCCGTTCTCCCTCTTATACATATCGAATGAACTCCAAAAACTAATCAGGGAAGCGCCTTATCAGGATATACCTATATACAAAATTTCAAGTGAATGGGATATTTTTATCATGAGTTATCGCGTTACGCACGAACGTACGAACGTACATACAGAACGGACGTTAACATAAGCTCTCAGGCTATGATAGCCTGTGAGCTAAAAACTACAAAAATATTAGTAACACAAAAACAAATTGATCTATAACTTTCAAACAAATCGCATTTTGTTCCCTGTACAACGGTCTAAAAACTGAAAATGTGCGATGTTTAGAAATTTGAAAATTTGTAGTATCAAAAATTATAAAACTGAAATTTCATTTAAAATTTTTATGTTTGGTTCAGGAGTATTTAACCCATTAACAGACGTAGCATATTTATTGCTAAGGTATTGAAATAAATGAGTGTCACGGGTAATTGCGAACAAATATATTTTTAAATAATATGTTTGTTGTATAAAGCGTGATTTTTCACATACATAATAAAATGGATTTTTTTCTATTAAAATTCCGGTGTCGTTGTTGAATATTGGAATTAAAATTTTGTGGTTTCGTAGAGAAACCAATGATTGATAAAGGGTTAATCCATGGCGTACGTAATAGATGACTCTGTTATTAAGTAAGCCACGTTTTTATCACAATAAAAATGATCAAGTTTATTATTTTTATTATTTTGAAATATAGAATTTACTTATTTCAAGGTAGAACCGTCGAATATCGACAAAAAAATATTTGTGAAGGAACTGTTTCATTGACTTATATTAAACCTACAAAATTAATTAAAGTAAAAATGCATCTAATATTGGTATGTCTAACTCTCGAACACATCTTATTTTAACCTAAAAGTTACCAAAATACTATTTCTATGAAATTCAGTTGTTGTCCTAATTATTAAAATTAAACTTTAACCGTATTGTAAGCAGTAAAATATAATAAACATCTGTTATTATGATAAAGTTATTAATTAAGGCTGTTATGCTTGGTATTCCAAAATGAAAAACAGAAAAATATTTTCCAGACTTAATTATAGAATTTTTTCCCAGTGAAATCTAAATCCGACATGTGAAAAAGCAAAGGTTAATGAGAAAATGGCAACATAAAAATACAGTAATATGCTTTTTTCGGCTTTTAACCCTTTGTTTTTAATAGAAATTGAATTCTTCTGTAGCCACAATTAGATAAACTGTATTAAAAACTACAAAAAAAATGAATGTCTTAAAAATAAATTAAGATATCATTTTCAAACAAATTGCATTTAAAAGCACATTTTCCCGTATACGATGGTGTAAAAAAATTTCCAGGAGCAAAAATTGAAAAACCGAAATTTCATTTAAAATTTCAAAGCGTTGCCATCCGCAAAATGACGTATGCGTTACGCACAGATACGTTTGGCCTTTATAATATAGATTTTAAAATTTTAGTCTTTGAAAAGATCAATTTCCAAATCGTCTTTGTAATTTGTTAAATCACATTTTTAAAAAAAAATACTTATTTTATTTAATGAAACTTTCAGTATTGAAAAAGAAATATTTCCTATTATAAATTATTTAGAATGCTGCACCAAATACCTGTGATAGAAAACATTTTAAATGATTATTATGTTCTCCTCTGTATTAATGTCAACATAAGCCTAATTACACTTTGGCTAACTTCATGGTTGTCAATGCAGTTGTCATGTTAGCTTGCGATAAACATGATTTATAATCCTCCCGTGACACAATATGTTTCAACTTTGTTTGTAACTGTTTTAATAAAGATTTTGAGAAACAACAATACACATGTGGACAAAGGACAATTCGCCTTTGAAATGAAATAGACGCCCTCTCGCGGACAATGTCTGAAACGAAATAGAACTGATATCGTGAGCATCTTCCGCTGAAATCTGTGTTTAAAAGGCCGATAAATAAATAAACAGTTCTATAATAAATAAATAAATAAACAGTTCTATAACGCATGCAACGTTGGGTTCTTTGTATTAAAATTATCTAAAATCAAAATTTTATGCACAAAGTTTAGATCTATAATATAAAAAAGTACATTTGACTTACTCATGGAAAAATAACATGACAGCAACACAATGCTTGCATGATTCGCTTGCTCCAGCTGCATGGAACAAACAGCATTACGTAAACAAACGATTATCAGGTCTATACAACGCCACCTTTCGGTCATTACAAACGCGAATTGTCAATTTCGATGCTACTTAGTTCTTAATCATCATCGGATTTTCCTTAATGGTTGTTATCAATTTTGCAATTTATTCAAAAACATAACAAATTTATTTATGTAGGACATTTTAACGGCGTCTTTAATTTACTTGTAAGTCGCATGGACAACCTGTTTTTGCCCATCATTATTTGCCTAGACCACCAAGGCTCCCAAGTGGTCCGCGAACTGAACATTAATTTTTTTTAACAGAAAATTTCATGATATGTTTCAACAGTTTCAACAGTTTAATAAAAATTAATACATGAAAAATACATATTGGAAATTCTTTTAGATTATGGTCTATATTTTAATTTAATTTTTTACAATAGAGCGCGTGTTTTTTGTGTTTTTTGTTATTTATATTTCATTGTCGCGTGTCATTTGTATTGACCGTGAAATATTTTGCAATTTTATTTTTATTTATATTTTAGATCATGGTCTATATTTTAATTTATTTTTTTTACAAGAGAGTGTTGTTTTGTGTTTTTTGTTATTTATGTTTCATTGTCGCGTGTCATTTGTATTGACCGTGAAATATTTTGAAATTTTATTTTTATTTATATTATGACTATGGAACTTATTTGACGGTTCCGAAACATGCCAATGTCATTTATTTTGATTATAACACCTTTCTTAAATAAAATTAAAATTTTTTATTAAAATGTTTATATAAAAGGTGAATGTTTTAAAATCTGGTGATTTAAAAAATCAATTAGATTTGATAAACCTTTTATCATGTTTCAACAGTATTTGCTCTAAAATTAACTTCCAGAGCTCGTTTCTTGGCAATTTGCAAGAAAAATCTAAAACGAAAATTTCTGTAAGAAAATTCTGATGGTCAGTTGGCGGACCATTTAGGAGTCCTGAGACCACGCACGGGCATCCATAATCCTATCATGGTTTATCATTCTCACCAGTAAATTTTTTTTGTAAATTTTGTTACTTAATCCAAACATTTTTCTGATTCAATTACCCCAAAAATTCTGTTTTGAAAAACCAGTGATATAAGATTAAAAATTCTGTAAAAGACATGAAAGAAATAGACATTATCCTCTTCAGACCTGAACGTGCGAGAACGTGCAGCAGCCGGCAACCCTAAACGGAATTTCACAACAGGTAACAAATTAAGTTCTTTATACAAGACAAAATGAAATGATTGGGAAATAAAAAGTAGCAGTTACATAAAACAGTCGTTTGATATTTAATCAACTGAAGAACAAGAAAGAAAAATCTAGAAATGGAATGATATTTTAAAACTAATTTGTTACTTGTTCTTTTTATTTATTATTATTATTCTATATGCACTTGGAGGCGAACACACAATAAAAATACGTATTAAAAATGCTTTTCTTTTAAAATTAAATTTTAAAAGAGGGGGGGGGGACTCACAATTGAAAAAAATAATAGAAATATATGTAATAGAATATGTGTTACATCACAATATTGCCCCAGAATATTGAAATTCTCCCCCCGGAAAATTTGATATTGTATGAGTTATAGTATACGCATACATATACCTATACATGTAGTATACATATACGAGACGCAAATGCAGGTCTGTTAAACATACGCGTAAATAAAGTGCAATCAGTAGCAAGAAAGCAAAGAATCACAAAAAAATTATGTGCAAAACCAGCAATATCAATTTATTTTCTTTTTTTGTCAGAAAGGTGTGACTTGCTTTAACCCCTTGAGGGGCGGCGGTATATATTATATACCACCTACGATCGATGAAGTTTTACACCAGAAAAATTTCATTAAATTTCCCTTTTCTAACTTTGGTGGAAAACAGTCGTAAAAATGCTTATCCTCTTTTTGATATAACTTTTTTACAAATTTCCGGTGGGAGTTCAGAATTACACGAACGCAATTGCTTGCCCCTCAAGGGGTTAAAAAATACCATGAAACAAAAAGGTTAATCAATTTGCAAATGTTTTATATATAAGGTGGGGTAAAGTGCTCAAGTATGGTATACTCCCCTGAAATAAAACTATCTCTTACCTTGTAAAGGAAAAGTCGCACTCTTGTGAGAAAGTTCTCAAACAATAGTTTTTCAAGATCACAAAACAGAATGCAATGCGCTCGCATTTATTTTATCGATTTTTGTATTGATACTTTGCCAGTTGTGCTTCCAAGTGTTGAATATTTTAAAGATTACATTTTCAAGAATAACAATTTTGAAGAAAGTAAGTGATTTGAAATGTTTAAACATATCTGTAACCTCAGTTTACTTATATTAATGTTTGCTAATTATTGCTTTGTGTTTAAATTTATTTTCCTTTTTGTCTATGACTAGTACTAGCAATCCATGGGGAGTTATCAATATGGCACTACCATGGATTCTCAAATATGCGCATAGTGCCATATTTAGATCTCTTTTTTTCGTTTATTATTTATTTACTTTAAGTTTACGTATTGTTACGAACTTTGCAAGTAGTTATTGTTCGTGCTAAAAAAATGTAAATAATTCAATTAAGTTCTATTCATAAGCTAATGCTGCTTTTCGTTGCGTTAAAATGTCTCAATTTGTTTATATTTTGCAAGGAGGTAAGCCCTATTGGATTACAATGAAAGTCTCTGTGAATTTGGTGAAATAGTAGAGATATTGTCGAGTTGGCAACAAAATTGGTGACATCAGGTGACAGAACTGGCTCCCCATAGTAGAGATCTGCACGGGCCGAAATTTCTAGGCCCGGACCCGGCCCGTCCCGTTCAGGAATCAGTGAAAACAGGCTCGGCCTGTTTTGTACCGTTACAATTTCTACGATTTTTTAAAAACTCAGATTTTTATCATATAATTAAGATTCCTTTAAAGAATACTGCATAAATATAAATGGAATGATTTTACAGAATGTTTTACAGTAAATACACATTAGCAACATTAATGATTAATTAGATTCTTAGACTTTCAACATTTAAATAAAGATTCATTAAAAAATTAATATGGCTTAGAATAAAAGAAAAAAGAAAGTTAAAAACATCGTAACTTTTTTAAGCTGTTTAATAAAAGAAGATTTATAAAAATATTTCTACATCATTTTATTAAAGATTTTAAATCCAAATTCATTCCTTAATTCAAAGAAGCTTCTTTCTGATACATTTCTAAATTCATTTTTATTTTCAGAACCGCATAAGATTAGCAAGAGTCTTTATTCAGAAACTATATAATCGAATGGCATTATCCATTTTTTGATACAAGCAAATTAAGAATACTACAAGCAAATAAAATATTGTCATACTTAGCGTTTTGAATAGAATTTCCGAAAGCGATAGCATGGGAAGGGAGAAAAACCTGCAACCATTTGCGAAACTATTGTATCTCAACAAGGTTATACAAGTATTTTATTTACCAAAAATGAAAAACGCTATTCGATTCCAAATCTCTTCAATAGTCAGGCTTATCACTTTTATATTTTTCAATTAAAAATTAATCTGAAAATGTATCAAACTTTCGCGTTATTGAGAAATTAATTCGAAAACCATCAAGAAGTATATATCCAACGATTAAGCTAACATAAGTTCTTTATCGCTGTTAATAATTTTACAAATCATGTTATCTGTCTGCCCTACAGATTCTGAGAACAATTAAGTCGTTTTTCGGTCCGGCAAGTCTATATGTAGAAATATAATGCAAGATTGATCTCGGCAAGAGTCAGCTAAAAAAAATATTAAAAAGGGTTACACACAATGTAACTGTCCGATGCCTATCTCTACACTGTACAAGTTTTATATTGATGCTGTCAAACTAGTATGGTTCGTGATGCACATTTATATTTATTCTCGTTAAAAACATTTTCGTTGAAATAGGTCATATTTTATCATTTCTGATCAAATCTTCAGAACGGGCCGGTAGGCCCGAAATTCTTTTTATCGATCCGGCCCGTGTGGCCCGTTGAAAAAACTATTCTAATTCTGCCGGCCTGGCGCGTTAGAAAATTCGAAACGTTTTCGCCGGACCGGGTACGGGACACGGGACAAGCCCGGGCCCGTGCAGACCTCTATCCCATGGTGACGTTCCTTATAGGTATGGAGATGCTGTTCCATGTTTTTCTAGAGGATTCCAGAAAAATCTGAAAATTAGAAAATTGTGGAATGTTCTTGAACATCTTCTCGCTCACATGCATATGGAAGCGAAGCAGAAAAAGAAAAAAACTGCTGAAAAAGAAAAGAAGATGGTCTTTTTAAAGGCATCTAAAACATATAATTTTACCTTAATTTCGGGCTGATAAGCCGCAGCTCAAACAATTCAGTTTCAACCCAGAAAAATCATTCAGTAATTACATATAAATATATACCGCGATACTAAAAGTTACTTTTTATTTTTGAAAATTTCTGGGTCAAAATAGAATTGTTTGAGCTGCGGCTTATCTACCCGAAATTACGGTACAAAGAGAAGAATAAAATATTCAAGTCTAATAAATTCATTTTATATGAAAGATGTCGCGTTTTCTTTCGATATCCTGAAATCTTGATTTTCTTTGCCATTTTTGGTGTGGATGACGAATCGGGCACAGAGTACCATATCAGGGTTCCATGTATATCATATTAAGAACCCTTTCGCTGAAGCTTGCAAATGACACACCACACATTTTTTCTCAAGCTGTATTAATTTTTGAACAAGCTTGACACCAGAAAATTATAGGGAAGAAATGAATCTACAATTGGTTTCGATCAAAAGATAGCATTTGAAAAAAAAAATTACATTAACAAAAAATTATTCATATTTGCGCACTTTACCCTACATATAGGGATGCGAATATTGATTAATGGAGAATTATAATAGAGATTTTTTTCATTCATATGCTACAACTTTAAATCAGTTTCGCGCTTCACTGCAATTCTCGCTTAGCCGCTCTTTCAGATTCCTGATGGCGCAGTGTTCCTGCTAATGAAACACACACAGAAAGAAAATGGTAAATACAATCTTTGCAGAATTTTACACATGTACTCATTGGATCTTAAATAGCCTGCCTACAACTATTTTTAATCTAAATTTTCATCTTTGAAAGGTAGTACACCGCAAAGGGTTCATTTTTAATTTTTCCCAGAGGTTTTATTTAAAAATAAAAAGAATATTGCCCAGTTAAACTGATGGCATTGAGCTCACAGGCTACGCATACTAATTGCACAGCACATCCTTATATTTTAAATTTTTAATTCCGTTCGGAAAAAAAATTAAAAAGGGGAAAAAGCTCTCCCCTTTCCCCTTTTTTATACTTAATCATTGAACCCCCTAAACTGATCATGGATATGCTTTAACATATAAAAAATCTATATCCAATATTCAGAGCAAATCGGATAATTCTTCATAAAAACCCATTTAGCATTTATATAATTTAAGAGGAGTTATCCCCATCTTTTATACTTAACCATTAAACTTCCGAAACTATTCAGTGATTTGAACGAAATCTGATAATTCTGTATGAAAAACCCATTTATATAAATTAAGGGGACGACCATTAGAACCCCCGTCCCCCCTGTTTACACTTATTCAATGAACACCTCATAACAATCACGGAATCGCCTCATCAGAATGATCCTATAATAAATTTTGAACGAAAACTGTTAATTCTGCATGAAAAAACCTTTTATATCAATTAAGAGGAGGGGCATGAGCCCCCGTTCCCCCTCCTATACTTATCGAATGAACTCCAAAACTAATCAGGGAAGCGCCTTATCAGGATATACCTATATACAAAATTTCAAGTGGATTGGATATTTTTATCATGAGTTATCGCGTTAAGCACGAACGTACATACACAACGGACGGGCACATAAGCTCTCAGGATATGATATCCTGTGAGCTAAAAATGAATTTGAATCGCGATAATGGTCTGTTAAAATAAGCTAAATTTTACAATTAAAAATAATTGGTGGGTATAATGGAGGATTCTCAGCACCTTAAACCTAGAATGATGGCGAGGGGCGAATTTGGCCCCTACTGAGTGAATATATTTCGGTTAGAACCATAATTTTTTTTCCAAAATATATTTCTAAGGAATAAAGTAGAAAACAGTTAATTAAATAACATAAACAGTTATAAATAGAATTTCTGGTGTAACTTGTGTAAAACTCCCCGTCTTTCTAACGTTAATCAATGGTGACAGGAATCTTTTAAGAAATTTTTTATGATCTGTCACCGGTTTTTAAAAACAGAAATTTGTTCCTTAATAAATTAAGAAAATGCTCCGATTAGATAAGGCAAATTTTCCAATAAAATTTTATTGGTGGGGATAAACAAGGATTCTTAAGCTTTTTTGAGGCACGTTAACGTGTCGCTTGTCCCCAAAGGGTTAACTGGCATGTGTACTGATAGCTCTTCCAGGCTCGAAAATCTATGACCGACATGCAAAATTGGGGGCATGTAAAATTGCTTATCGGACATGTAAAATTTTTATCAACATGTCCGAACGGGGACGTAATTTTGATGGCACTTCAGGTGCAACAGTGAGTATCTGAAGTACTATTTGCGATCAATAAAAGTTAGAAAAGAATCTAATATTGCTATCTGCATCTGTAACTCGAACAAGATACCAACAATACTACACTTTAATTGGTTGACATTGAAACAATGTTTCGGTTTTGCCTAGTACAAGGGTCCTCAAACTATGGTTTCGCGTTCCAGTGAGGGGGCTATTTTTAAAAGAAATTCGGATTTCTTGATTGACATTTTTTTTGAAGTAGTAAAATTCACCTTATTTAATACTTGACGGGTGGTGGGATATATTTTATCCCACCTATGATTAATGAAAATATGCACCAGAAAGTAAAGTACATTTTTCTATAAATTTTTCGTTTCCGATTCTTTAAAAAGCGTGAAAAAAAAATCGAAATTGAATCCATTTTGTCTGTTTGTACGTAAAAATCATTGCAAAATAGAATTTTGATAGTATATCTCATTTTTGCTTTCTTCTATTTTAAAAAGAATAATTTATTAGATCCATGGAAAATTTCGAGTTCCGGTTTTTGATAGTTCACAATAGACTTGGTCTATTATCATAAGAGTCGCCATATGAGAGAGTATGTTAAAGTACTGCGTAACACAGATGACAACAAAATAAAATTATTTAAGAATTGCCACTTTATTTTGAGCGTGTGTATGGTATGTGACATTGGTAGTTTGAAATTATTTAACGTTCTATCGTTTTTTGTCTAAATTAAATTAAGGAGTTTTAAAGTGGTATATTTTGTATTACTATATAAAAAATAAATAATATAAGTTTATAAGTTTATTTTTTTATATGATGCATAGATATGTATATAAATATGCGTAGGAAAAGTGTTAGCATAATGAAATTTTTGTAAACTGAAAGCAATGACATTGCTCATTTATATTACTATAAATAAATTTATTTTGGGGAAATTTCAAAATTTTATTTTTAGATTTCTAATATGATTCCATTAGTAAATTACGTTGTTAAATTTCTAATATAATATAACGCTGAAGTTGCATAATTAGATTTCTAACATAATACCACTTTATAATTACATACCGTCATTACGGGTGTATAAGCCGCGGATCAAACAACTCTTTTTCGACCCAGAATTTTTTAAGAAACAAATGTAGCTAGTTAAATCGACGTAAATATTTGTTTTCAATCACTAAATAAGATTTCTGGGTCCAAAAAGAATTGTTTGATCCGCGGCTTATGCACCCGAAATTACGGTAATTAAACTTCTAACATAAAATCATCCAAAGATTAAATAATTAGATTTTTAATATAACGTCATAAGGTTAATTAAATCCAATTGATTTTTTTTTTAAATCTTCAGATTTTAAAACATTCACCTTTTATATAAACATTTTAATAAAAATTTTAATTTTTCTTAAGAAAAGTGTTATAATAAAAATAAAATACATTGACATGTTTCGGAACCGTCAAATAAACCGTCAATTTTGAAATTTTATCTTTATTTATGCTTTAGATCATGGTCTATATTTTAATTTAATTTTTTGCAATAGAGCGCGTGTTTTTTATTATTTATATCTCATTGTCGCGTGTCATTTGTATTGACCGAGAAATATTTCGAAATTTTGTTTTATTTATATTATGACTATGGAACTTATTTGACGGTTCCGAAACATGTCAATGTATTTTATTTTTATTATAACATCTTTCTTAAGAAAAATTAAAATTTTTATTAAAACGTCATAAGATGTTTGGAGATTTTAAAACTAGTTGCGATTAAAAATTCTGGTAGATTTTCTTTTTAAAGTTTTGTACAATATATAATTTTCCTGTTATATATTCCCTGTAAATAATTCATGTTTCATATTAATTAATTCATCAAAAGATATTTAAGTAACTTTATTTGCTGTGTTTTGAACCATATGGAAAATGGTTGTTTTTTGTCAGTCGAAAATAGAGATATATTAAGCATATCTGAAATTTTGTGATATTCGGTTTTTATTCGTTTTCTGATTTCTCCATGTTTAATATCCAGAAATGGAATACTGCTGTTGCATCGATGACAATATACATATATTAATAAAAAAGAATATTGCCCAGTTAAACTGATGGCATTGAGCTCACAGGCTACACATACTAATTCTAAATTACACCCTTATGTTT
Source organism: Maratus speculifer (assembly GCA_964019185.1). Classification (NCBI taxonomy): domain Eukaryota; kingdom Metazoa; phylum Arthropoda; class Arachnida; order Araneae; family Salticidae; genus Maratus; species Maratus speculifer. The sequence goes on from OZ025303.1 coordinate 146,567,253, forward strand.
TCAAGGGTTAATTCCGTTCGCAGAAAGATTAAGGAGGGGAGAACAGCTCCTCCCTTTCCCCTTTTTATGCTTAATCATTGAACCCTCTAAACTGATCAGGACATGCTTTATCATAAAAAAAATCCATATCCAAAATTCAGAGCAAATCGGATAATTCTTAATAAAAACCCATTTATATAATTTAAGAGGAGTTATCCCCCTCTTTTATATACTTAACCATTAAACTTCCAAAACTATTCGGAGATTTGAACGAAATCTGACAATTCTGCATGAAAAACCCATTTATATAAATTAAGGGGAGGGGCATTAGACCCCCCCCCCCATTTCCCCTGTTTATATTTATCCAAAGAACACCTAATACCAATCACGGAAGTGCTTCATCAGAAAGATCCTATGTGTAAATTTTGAACAAAAACTATTATTTCTGCATGAAAAACCCATTTATATCAATTAAGGGGAGGGGCATGAGCCCCCCGTTCTCCCTCTTATACATATCGAATGAACTCCAAAAACTAATCAGGGAAGCGCCTTATCAGGATATACCTATATACAAAATTTCAAGTGAATGGGATATTTTTATCATGAGTTATCGCGTTACGCACGAACGTACGAACGTACATACAGAACGGACGTTAACATAAGCTCTCAGGCTATGATAGCCTGTGAGCTAAAAACTACAAAAATATTAGTAACACAAAAACAAATTGATCTATAACTTTCAAACAAATCGCATTTTGTTCCCTGTACAACGGTCTAAAAACTGAAAATGTGCGATGTTTAGAAATTTGAAAATTTGTAGTATCAAAAATTATAAAACTGAAATTTCATTTAAAATTTTTATGTTTGGTTCAGGAGTATTTAACCCATTAACAGACGTAGCATATTTATTGCTAAGGTATTGAAATAAATGAGTGTCACGGGTAATTGCGAACAAATATATTTTTAAATAATATGTTTGTTGTATAAAGCGTGATTTTTCACATACATAATAAAATGGATTTTTTTCTATTAAAATTCCGGTGTCGTTGTTGAATATTGGAATTAAAATTTTGTGGTTTCGTAGAGAAACCAATGATTGATAAAGGGTTAATCCATGGCGTACGTAATAGATGACTCTGTTATTAAGTAAGCCACGTTTTTATCACAATAAAAATGATCAAGTTTATTATTTTTATTATTTTGAAATATAGAATTTACTTATTTCAAGGTAGAACCGTCGAATATCGACAAAAAAATATTTGTGAAGGAACTGTTTCATTGACTTATATTAAACCTACAAAATTAATTAAAGTAAAAATGCATCTAATATTGGTATGTCTAACTCTCGAACACATCTTATTTTAACCTAAAAGTTACCAAAATACTATTTCTATGAAATTCAGTTGTTGTCCTAATTATTAAAATTAAACTTTAACCGTATTGTAAGCAGTAAAATATAATAAACATCTGTTATTATGATAAAGTTATTAATTAAGGCTGTTATGCTTGGTATTCCAAAATGAAAAACAGAAAAATATTTTCCAGACTTAATTATAGAATTTTTTCCCAGTGAAATCTAAATCCGACATGTGAAAAAGCAAAGGTTAATGAGAAAATGGCAACATAAAAATACAGTAATATGCTTTTTTCGGCTTTTAACCCTTTGTTTTTAATAGAAATTGAATTCTTCTGTAGCCACAATTAGATAAACTGTATTAAAAACTACAAAAAAAATGAATGTCTTAAAAATAAATTAAGATATCATTTTCAAACAAATTGCATTTAAAAGCACATTTTCCCGTATACGATGGTGTAAAAAAATTTCCAGGAGCAAAAATTGAAAAACCGAAATTTCATTTAAAATTTCAAAGCGTTGCCATCCGCAAAATGACGTATGCGTTACGCACAGATACGTTTGGCCTTTATAATATAGATTTTAAAATTTTAGTCTTTGAAAAGATCAATTTCCAAATCGTCTTTGTAATTTGTTAAATCACATTTTTAAAAAAAAATACTTATTTTATTTAATGAAACTTTCAGTATTGAAAAAGAAATATTTCCTATTATAAATTATTTAGAATGCTGCACCAAATACCTGTGATAGAAAACATTTTAAATGATTATTATGTTCTCCTCTGTATTAATGTCAACATAAGCCTAATTACACTTTGGCTAACTTCATGGTTGTCAATGCAGTTGTCATGTTAGCTTGCGATAAACATGATTTATAATCCTCCCGTGACACAATATGTTTCAACTTTGTTTGTAACTGTTTTAATAAAGATTTTGAGAAACAACAATACACATGTGGACAAAGGACAATTCGCCTTTGAAATGAAATAGACGCCCTCTCGCGGACAATGTCTGAAACGAAATAGAACTGATATCGTGAGCATCTTCCGCTGAAATCTGTGTTTAAAAGGCCGATAAATAAATAAACAGTTCTATAATAAATAAATAAATAAACAGTTCTATAACGCATGCAACGTTGGGTTCTTTGTATTAAAATTATCTAAAATCAAAATTTTATGCACAAAGTTTAGATCTATAATATAAAAAAGTACATTTGACTTACTCATGGAAAAATAACATGACAGCAACACAATGCTTGCATGATTCGCTTGCTCCAGCTGCATGGAACAAACAGCATTACGTAAACAAACGATTATCAGGTCTATACAACGCCACCTTTCGGTCATTACAAACGCGAATTGTCAATTTCGATGCTACTTAGTTCTTAATCATCATCGGATTTTCCTTAATGGTTGTTATCAATTTTGCAATTTATTCAAAAACATAACAAATTTATTTATGTAGGACATTTTAACGGCGTCTTTAATTTACTTGTAAGTCGCATGGACAACCTGTTTTTGCCCATCATTATTTGCCTAGACCACCAAGGCTCCCAAGTGGTCCGCGAACTGAACATTAATTTTTTTTAACAGAAAATTTCATGATATGTTTCAACAGTTTCAACAGTTTAATAAAAATTAATACATGAAAAATACATATTGGAAATTCTTTTAGATTATGGTCTATATTTTAATTTAATTTTTTACAATAGAGCGCGTGTTTTTTGTGTTTTTTGTTATTTATATTTCATTGTCGCGTGTCATTTGTATTGACCGTGAAATATTTTGCAATTTTATTTTTATTTATATTTTAGATCATGGTCTATATTTTAATTTATTTTTTTTACAAGAGAGTGTTGTTTTGTGTTTTTTGTTATTTATGTTTCATTGTCGCGTGTCATTTGTATTGACCGTGAAATATTTTGAAATTTTATTTTTATTTATATTATGACTATGGAACTTATTTGACGGTTCCGAAACATGCCAATGTCATTTATTTTGATTATAACACCTTTCTTAAATAAAATTAAAATTTTTTATTAAAATGTTTATATAAAAGGTGAATGTTTTAAAATCTGGTGATTTAAAAAATCAATTAGATTTGATAAACCTTTTATCATGTTTCAACAGTATTTGCTCTAAAATTAACTTCCAGAGCTCGTTTCTTGGCAATTTGCAAGAAAAATCTAAAACGAAAATTTCTGTAAGAAAATTCTGATGGTCAGTTGGCGGACCATTTAGGAGTCCTGAGACCACGCACGGGCATCCATAATCCTATCATGGTTTATCATTCTCACCAGTAAATTTTTTTTGTAAATTTTGTTACTTAATCCAAACATTTTTCTGATTCAATTACCCCAAAAATTCTGTTTTGAAAAACCAGTGATATAAGATTAAAAATTCTGTAAAAGACATGAAAGAAATAGACATTATCCTCTTCAGACCTGAGATATACAAATGTGTACCTCCATTCTTTTCCTCATAAAAACTAAACTTTTCGAATTTTTTGCATTTTTACTTTACTTCTATACAGCTGAATGTTTTTTGCTTTAAAACAAAACCAATAAATGTCAGCACTGATGAATATTACCTAATAAAATAAATATTATTTTAATCCGAGTTTCGAAAATACCTTCAAGACATTGTGGCCAGGGAGGTAAGAAATATTCATGATTATTTAACTTAAATGCTTTACAATAAAAATTTTTGAGATTTTCTTATCATTTACTTGTTTAATGACCTTAATTTTGCTATTGCGTAAATATATATTACTGATAGTTAAACTGATGTTTTAAGGGAATTAGTATTTTTATATCCATATTTGTAAGCCCAAATTATAAGTCCCCTAAAGTACTGGCCTCGTAAAAATGACTCTTTCTGTCATCTATGGTGTCATTTTAATTATGCAAAAGCAATAAATATATATTTGTAGAGTTATTTTATGCTCAGGTCTGAAGAGGTTATTTGAAAGTTTTTTCAAAAGTATTTATCAGTAAACCCTTTATCCACCGATCGTACTTTAAAGTACCATTGAAGAAAACTTTATATAAAATTTTTTAGTCTGTCTATCAATAAAAGTTTTTTATTCTTTTCACACAAAACACTCTTTTCGATCAAATTTAGATAGAATAGAGAAACAGATAAATTTTCAAAAAGTGGTAATTTAGTATTCATTTTCGTTTCTTTCTTTAAATAAAATTATATGAAACATATTCAACTCCAAAACCATTTCCATTTATAGAGGGGATCATGATGCATTTAAATCCATTGCTTTTACTTACCCATCATACGTAGTATAGGGTAAATCTTGCAATCGTTTTGAAAATCGACAAAAATTTTTTGACGGATTTACACGTTTTAGATAGTGAAGACTCCGAAAAACATATTTTTAGAAAATTTTTTTTGCCGTCTGTCTGTCTGTCAGTCTGTCTGTCTGTAAACGCTCTATCTCCCGAACAAATTGAGATAGAGACTTGAAATTTTGTATGTAGTTAGTATGTAAAAATGGGACGAACCCTATTTAATATCAGCAACCTCGATTATCCGGAAATACTTTTTCCGGATTCTCGAAAAATTCGTTCTGATGAAAGGTATATAAAATTTTTCGAATTTTTTTATTTTAAGGAATGCATGTAAAAGGCAATAAGAAACACAAATTTTGCATAAAGAACGAAGTCGATCAGATTATTAGTTGTCGAGATAATTGTAATCCTGTTTTCCACATTCTTCGATTTTTCATGATCCTGTATTTCATTCAAATTTCAATTCAGAAGTATATTTTAATTGAAAATGAGACGCTTAATCCGACGCAATAAACTGTTAGTTAATATGATTATTATTTTTGGAGTTATAAGGATGTTTCTTTTACGTAGTTTGGTACTTCTTGAGTAGTTTGGCGTTTTATGTAATTTGTTGAAATTGGTGCATCAGCAATTCATTAATAGAGTATTACTATGTGTATTAACAACATTTAAATTTAGTTTTGGAATTGAAATACATTGTATAAATAGTTTTCACATATTTTATTTTCATATGCATATAAGTGATGGGTAAGTATTACGGTGGCCTCCAACGACTAGTTTAGGAATTGTGATATCGCCAAAAGAGTAATTTGTGTTAATTGATGTGATTATTTTTGGAAATAATCCATAAAAATATTACGACTACCGATATATTTAATCAATTTTAATGAAAAAAAAAAAAAAAAAAAAAAAAGTCTAAATTCCTCAAAATATATATTATTGAATATAGCATGTTGAATAGACTGGGATGTTGAAATACATAAGGTTCCTGGTCCAACTATCAAATATTAAATTTCTTCAAAAATTTTAAATCGCAAAATTTGCACTCGCCACATTTAATTATAGATATTATAATTTTGTTTTCAATTATATAAAGTGGAATATATTTTTAAAATATGGAAGAATTGTGAAAACTCTGATATAGTTTAAGATCTTTTAAATCACAAATTAATATCTAAAATTTTATACAATTTTAGTAATTATTGGAAGATTTACTGTATTTTAAATAAACTTAGTTCCATTTCAGAAATCCCATGGTTGTCTAAGTAACTGTGACTAAACCATAAAACTCTGAATAATGATGAATTGCCATTTCTTTAAAATAGTAAAGTTTCTACTGCAACCGGTTCGAAATGACTCATTACCGTTGGGACAAACTTCCATCAGTAAATTTTAATCGAAGTTTTCTCATAATTTCAATGTCTTCTTTTAAAACAGAATTTCAGTCATTATTATGACCAAAAGCGTAAATTTGTTTTTACTGGAGGAGGTTCACTTCGACAGTAGTCAGGCCTTGCGTTTTTGCCAAATTGTGAAAAAGTAGAGAATTTCTTGTCAGTCTCGGTAAAATAGATTAAATTACGTGGTCCAAACATCACCAACAAAAACAAATAGAAAATTTTAATGCATTTGTAAGAGAAATTTTGCATTATTAAACTACTAAAATAAGACGGAATTGCGTATTCAAAGTTTACTGGTATTTGCTTTGGTGGCAGTCAGAAACTATTCATTCGATGTAAAAAATTTGTGATAAACTCCTCAGCTAATTATTCGTAAATGGTAATGGAGTTATGAATAAGGATGAAAACACATATATTGCATTGTCTAACACGAGCCGTTAATAGCGAAATTGGCTCTGCCGAGTTCTACAATTTGATTGGCTAAAACTGGGAGAAGTGACATAGATTCGAACCGGTGCTAAAAAAAAAAAAAGAACATCCGGACCCGATGAAGGAATATATTCAATGAGGTATAAAAACATTTCATATTTATTTACTTAGAAGGCGTCACAAATAAAAATTAAATTAAAAAGTTGACATGTTTCGTTTCATTCATAAGAACCGTATTCATAACATATAAAATCAGTAGAAAATTAAATGACACTGGATATAAATATAATTTAAAAATCAAAACAAAACATTGCGCCCGCTATGATCGTGAATATAGCCATTGCCAACGCGGCATATAAATATAATAAATTTTGACCATATATTAAATTTAAAATGTATAAAATTAAAATTAAAAAAGTAGAAAAACTAAATGACTCTGGATATAAAGGTAATTTAAAACCCCCAAAACATAAAATATTGCGCCCTCTATGATCGTGAATAGCCAATGTCACCGCGGTTCCTCCTATTAGACTCATCCTTTAAATATTTATTAAGTAATTCTAACCACAAACTCGGAATGTCATAAGAATGTTATGAATACGGAATGTTAGAATTATGTTATGAATACGGTTCTTATGAATGAAACGAAACATGTCAACTTTTTAATTTAATTTTTATTTGTGACGCCTTCTAAGTAAATAAATATGAAATGTTTTTATACGTGAATGAAAAAAGGTGAAGTGATTTTGTTTTAGTTTTTGAAAAACGAAAGCTAACAACAGTTTTAACATATTCAATGAGGTTTTACTATATTTGAATATTAAAGAATATTAGATTTGTACCATTTTTCTATATAATACATAAAAATTTGGACTGAGCCAATTTGGGAATTAACGTCTCATTTGTCTAACAGTTGCGAGTGAAGTAACTGAGAAGGTAGTCATAAGATGGCTTGTCTATATTATAAAGGCCAAACGTATCTGTGCGTAACGCATACGTCATTTTGCGAATGACAACACTTTCCGTTGAAATTTCAGTTTTGCATTTTTCGCTACTGTATATTTCTTACTTCTAAACATCGCATATTTCTGATTTTTGCACCGTCGTATAGAGAAAGAATACTTTTAAATTCTTTTTGTTTGAAAGCTGTATCTCAATTTGTTTTTGAGATATTTTTATAGTTTTTAGAACCAATTTTGCAATTGTGGCAACAGAATCACTTCATTTTCTCTTAAATTTGAAAAAAAAAAAAAAAAAAGAAATTAAAATGAGCATACTTTGCAAAAATTATCGTCTGTTATAAAATTTAGTTATTTCGTTTCTGTTATTTCGGTTTTATTTCGTTTTTTTTTTTTTTTTTTTTTTTTTTTTTTTTTTTCATCAGTTAAATAACTACAAGTTTTCAGTTAAAGTGATTTTAAAATGATCAAATTAAAATACGATTTTTTCAGACATGGTGAATACGGATATTAGAATTACGTGTTTAAATTTTGAGAAGGTGAAAGTTATGACGGGTTTTAATTTCGCGTGGAATTCTAAAATCGTGTCAACTTGGAATAAATTTTGTTTTTTTTTATTCGCATTTATACATAACATAAGAGTCTCAATTTCATAAATTCACCATAATAGCTGATCTTTATTATATTTTACTGACTTTATATGCGATTAAAGTTTAATTTTAAAAATTTGGACAACTGAGTTTTACAGTATTTTGTTAATCTTAGCTTAAAATAATATTTATTTTAGAGTTAGACTTATCAATATAAGATACATTTTTTATAATATTTGTTTGAAAAGTAGACTGATCAATATAAGATGCATTTTTTACTGTACGTAATTTTGTAGATTTATTATAAATCAATAAAGCAGTTTCTTCTTAAACATTTCCTTTCTTCGAATTTCGATGGGTTCCACCTCGTTTTAATCGTATCCAAAGTTTCTGAATACCGCATATGAAAACTTCCACTATAAAGCTTAAATATAAAATTTCGTCTTATTTTAAAGTCTAATTGGTGGGAATTTCTCTCACAAACATGGTAAAACCTTTCTATTTATTTTATTTGGTATGAGTCTGCCCAGATAATAATTTCTTTTCACTGACATTGACAGGTTGCCTTAATTGTCATAATGTGACGGAACTATTACTACCAAATTAAACTTTTACCAGTAAAAATAAATATGGGTTTTTCTCATCGTCTTTAATTGAAATTTTCCATTAAGGGTGTATTCGAAAAAATGCTTTTCCACTTCAACAACTCAAAATTTTCTGATACAATTTCAGACACATTTTTAAAAGTAGAAACATGAAACTTGCTGAGGTGATTTTTGAAGAGACCTATAAGGTACCGTGTAATGTCTTTTTATATTCAATTCATTAAAATCTTATTTATAAACAATTACCTTCTCAGTATGACCCTTTTTTTCGTCCACAGATCGCCCGCTTTGGAAATATCTATTCAAATTGCCGTTTTTGGTTGCTTTTTTTGCAATATTTTCTGCATTTATCAAAGAATCGCCAATCACGGCACCTTGTGTACTTTCTAAATAAGACAATTTGCCATTTGATGCATTTGAGAGCAAAAATAAATTAAAAAATAAATCGGAAAATAAGCAGTTTGGATCGAAATACACCCTTAACCCTTAAATGCATAGGGTAGAATGCGTTCCAAAAAATGCACAATTCAAAAAAACAGAATTCATACCAGAAAAATCTAAATAGTAAATTTTTCTTTATTTAATTACGAATGGTCTGTCATTAAGTAAAGTAAAAATTGCTCTTTTAAATTTCTGGTGAAAATACGGAATATGTGAATAAAACCCCCCAATAAATCGGGAACACTTATGGTATCGAAAATGATACAATATGCATTAAAGGGTTAATGCGGCGATTGAATAAAGTGAAACGTTCTGCATAAATTTACAGGTGGGGGGTAATGCATCATCTGTGAAAGCGGTTACAGTTGAAGTCTCACTATTTAACCCCTTGAAAGGCGATAGGATAACATATATCCCACTTAATCTTAATTGCGAAGTGCCACATCGACACCAAAATTTTGAAATGAAAATTTTAATTTTATCGAGTACGTAACGAAAAGCATTTATCGATTTTGAAAAAAATTTGATTTTTAAATTCTGGTGTCATTCAATGATTTAGGCATTTTATGAATAGAAGTGCTTTGCCCCTCAAAAGATTAAAGATACGTCAGTTACTCTTTCTTAAGACCCCACAATAGTCACAGAAAAGTACACAAAAAGACCCGGATGATAATGTAAAGTCTATGGGAGCGTTCTTTTCAAATATATCGCTCAAATTTTAATATTTTTACATGATTTTTTTTGCATAGGATAGCTGAGGACGATCTACAACCGGACAATTTTTTACTTTTTCGATTTTGCTTATATATTTTTTATATTACGATAGTTTCAGTTTCATAATCGGTTTAAACCGGTTTCGAAAGTTAAAGTAATTTTTTAAAGAAAATCTGAAACGAAAACTGAAAAAGTAAAAACTAGGCCGGTTGTGGATCGTCCTCAGCTATCTTGTGCAAAAAAGCCATGTAAAAATATTAAAATTTCAGCGAGATATTCGAAAAGAACGCCCCATAGACTTTACATTAGCGCTCGGCTTTTACCGCGTGACTAGTGTGTGCTCTTAAAAGTGATATTACACGTGTCGTGCTGCAGGCGTCAAATTGCAGACGTCTCCATGTTATCCTATGGGACAGGGGAATCGCTTGGTAGCGCGCGATTCTCTTTTGTCGGAGCGTCTTTGACGCGTGGAACGAAGCGAGTCGCCGGCAACAGCCAATCAAATGTTTGGAAATCCAAATGATGGTAAAGACTCTTCTCGAACAGCCAATGAAATGCTAAGAACACGAAAAAACGCAGGCGATTTTTGTCGCTTGCAATTTTTACGTGTAATAGCACTTTAATAGTTCCATGCAATGGCAGGCTCTACATTGTATGCATCCCCCTTTTTATTCAAAACTATCGAATAAACATGTACATCATCCATATGTGTTGTGATGAAATAAACTTCTGTGAAACACACATGGAAACAGAAGACAACGAATTTACTTTATTTGAACATTCCAGTTTTATTTTACTTAAAATGATATCCTGAATATATTTAACCACTTGATGGTCGCATTAATTTACTTTTTAAAAATTCAAATTCATTATTGCCACCACTTTTTTGAAAAAGAAATATTCATCTTATTTAAAGGGCAAGTAAAATGATACCAAAATAAAACCATTTGCACTATTTTATATAACTGATGGGAATCAAACAGTTTTGAATAAAAGCCGTGAAACTTGTAGCCCGTGAATGTCTCGGGCGCGATGATTAAGTGGTTAATCTTTTATTATTATTAGAATGGGTTTAGACATGATATTTTTTACTACGTAATAAAATCACTAATGTAAGTATTCGCAGCGTATGCACAGCTTCATTCATAACTTTGTATTTAAATATGCATAGAAAAATTGTTAGCTCAATGACACATATAGGTTCTGAACTTAATCACTCATTTATATTTCTGTCTGTAAATATATATTTGTGTAATTAAATAATTATGTATTTACTTATATAATGCCGTAAGATGTTAGTAAATTTTGCAACTAGCTACGAATAGAAACGTTAATAGATTTCTTTTTAAAGTTTTTTTTTTCCTGGCTTGTAAAATTCCCATTGAATCTGCATAGAAATTAAACCGTCCGTAGAAGTTTTAAATGAAGTAAGTATCCATACTATACTTTTTTAATAAAAAGTATCCTATGAACTATTCCAAAAGTATTTCTCAATTTGATAAAATTTATTTAAAAACATACAAAATAGATGTTATTTATAGTATTTTACATTATAACTATGCTTTTCCTGTGTCAACGTCAGCGTAAGTGTAATTCAACATTGCCGAAATTCACGGGTGTCTATATAATCGTCATGTTATGTTATAATAAACTCTCCCGTACAAAATCTCTTTTAGAAATCTATAAAAAGTTTTATAAACTATAAGCTAGTTTAACCCCTTAAGGGGCGGTGAGATATATTTTATCTTACCTATAATCAATGAACATTTGCACCTGAAAAAGAATTATTAAATTTTACTTCTCTAACTGGAAAAAGCCGAACAATTGCTTTTCCTTATTTTAAAGTTTTTTTTCTAATTTTCGGTGGGATTTCAGAATTACACAAATGCAATTACTTTCCACCTCAAAGGGTTAAAAGCTACAGAAACACCTGTAGAAGTTTAATAAAAATATCTGTAGAGAGAAATTAATTAATAGAAGTTTAATAGAAGTTTCTGCTCTACAGACATTTCTATTCAACTTTAACAGATATTTCTATAGTTTTTAATCTAGCTTATAAAAAACGGGCCAAAATTCTATAGGATTCTGTGAAACTTTTTCATAGAATTCTAAAGGACGTTTTCGTAAGGGCTACATATAATCTATATATAATACGATGTGTTAAACAAAGTTTTTAGCTATTTTTGCGAGGATTTGTGGGAAAAGCAATACCGATGACAAAAAATAATGAACATTCATTTTTGAAATTACTTAGTTTGTATCATCGTTTTAAACACAGAACGTCATCTCATCATGTTGACAACTGAATTTCTAGGATTAGACTCTATATATTAATTTATTAAAATGTAGCTGATAAGCATAATCATATCTTGGTGGAAACCATCTGCAAACCCAATTTCAGTGGTTTATCAGTTTTAACTGTGTTTAAACTGTGTTTTAACTGTGGTTTTAACTGGTTTTAACTGTTAATAGCTGTGAAGAAAGAGTACAATTTTCTTTAAATTCATAATCAGTCAATAATGATTAATTTTCGACAAAAGTGATTGATCTCTAGAATGCAGCAAATAATTAGAAAATCACTTATATTTTATTAACCGCCAAAAAGAATAAAAACATATTTCTGTTTCGTCTGTGCACTAACTTCAATTTTTTCAATGTTGTCGTTTATTTAGAAAATCACTTTACTACTTGGTTATCCCGTCGACCAAAAGTCTATCGTCAAACTATAAGATTAAATGCCAATAATGGATGATCGTGCATATTACATCCAATAACATTAAATACGATAAACGTGTTTAAAACGTCATTAAATGAAATTTTTTTCGACTTTTTGTTTGTATTTTTATTAATACTCTACTAATTATTTGTTTTTTCGTTATTTAAAATAAAAATTACATCAATATGTGTAATTTGGGTATTAGTTTGGCGATTTGTACAATTTGGCGAAATTGGTCGACGGGATTACCAAGTACAGAGTTGCCAAGTCTCCGGCTTTTTGCGCATCAGTATTATCTTAGAAAGAATCTGGTTTTGTTGATTCGCCGAAATGCTCCAATTAAATATAACAGTGTTTTCTGTATTAAAATTCTGGTATGTAAAAAGCCGGAGACTTGGCAGCTCTGCCAAGTAGTACCAAAATCACTTATATTTCATTAACCGAAAAGAAAAAAACATATTTATGTTTCGTCTCTGCACATAGTTAAATTTTTTCAGTGTTGTCATTTATACCGCTTCGCTTCTGGGGTCTTCAATTTTTGAAGTTATTTAATCCATCTTAGCATTCTTGAAGTAAATGTTATAAAATCATTAATAGATCACAATAAGTATAAACAGTATGCGTAATTATGTATTTAGAAATAAAAAAAAAACCTATGTTTTTACTTTCCAGTAAATGCATCTGACGACTAATTTTTGTGATCTGATTACTATTATTGATTATTTATGATTTAAATAACATGAAAAAGTAAAATCTGATTTCAAAGTTGAATGTTTGATAGCTCCTTACCATGAGTATTTAGTAACTTTCTCATCAAATCTTCATAATATTTATTTCTAGAGAAATTCATATATTAATAACTTGAGTTACTTTTTTTGAAAATTAAAAATAATTGCTTATTCAGAAGGAACAGAAGCATAAGTCATTTTTAATGATATATTATATACTTATGACATCAAACATTTCATAATATTACTATGCCTTCTGTATTAACTCAGCATAATCATGATTCCACTTCGTCGAAATTCATGAGTATCACATAAGTTGTTACGCTATCTTGCGATAAACATTATGCATAATGCATATGTGACAAAATGTGTTAAACTTCGCTGTTTCAAATGATTCTAAGGAAGATTTTGAAGAAAGATAATAGAGATGGAAACAAAGACGACATTCATTTACGAAGTTATTTAACTTTTAATTACAACCAGGTTTAAATTAAAGTTTATTATTAGTGTTACAGTTTGCAATGGATTTAACAAAGATGCTTGTTTAGTATAGTAAAAAGTGCAATTCCTCTGATTACGTTAAGAGAGTTGCGAATGGTCAGAAAAAGAACACTGTGAAAAAGGTGTTAAATACCAATGTTTTGATTAACGGAAATTCGCCTTTTTACTAATTATGTCAATCATGTGTGATATCTAATATTTTAACATTGTATGCAACTACTATGAATGAGTGTCAGAATGGACGTCATGCTTTTGTTTGTATGTGCGTTTGATAAATATCAGTATATACCATTTCTCATGCAACGTGTTAGATTCTTATTTTTAAAACACAGATGACAGAAAAAATATGGCAATTACAGAGTTCGCACAACTCTACCATTAAATTTTTAGTTTTTTTTCAAGCAGAAAAATGTTGCGAAAATTGCGAATCGCGGAGGTTCTGGCGAATTCTGTTTCTTAAAAATTAAATTTAAATTTTCGTATCATTAATAGTGGTGCCAGAGTCCTTTCAAAATATTAGGAGTTTGGGAATCCTGTAATTATATTTAAAGAAATCTAACTAGCAATCTATATTAGATCATTGTAATATATTTAAAAATATTTTTAGTGTTGTTATACAATAAAATCATAAACTGTATTAACTCATTAATTCCCACTCCCGTGAATATGACCTTCCACGCTGAAGATATAAAAACCGGAGAAAAATTCTGAAACCAAAAATATTTAAGTGGAAGTCTTTGAAAATTCGCGATTGGCTTTGGTTTGTACGATCTATGATTGAGTAAATTGAGGATTCTGATGATAATTTGTTTATAATTCGTAGTTAAAATTCCATGTACATGTTCCAGTAGGGGGATATCTTCTTTAGGTATTCACGGGCTTCACAACCCCGGGTTCTCTTTTCCGTTTCCTCTTACTCCTCTTGTCTTCCTTTCATGTTTGTTTCACTCTCATTGTGGTTTCCTCTTCGGAGGTGAGAGCAATTCTGTATGGGCCAATATCATCCTGTATATCGACTCATGGAGAGTTGTAAACCACCTACGTGTTGGCCGTTGCGACCCGTGTCCCTGGAAAGGGGGATCCTGGCAGTTGAGGGAAACCAACACACTGCTTTGGTCTCTGCTTCAGGTAGACGGGAGGTGCATTTGGTCCCGTATGCATGAATCGGCTGGTCAGCTGATTTTTGTCACTGGCTTTAGGGATCAAGTGATCGAGCAACTACTAGTCATCTCGTTAAGGGTGGAGACTGACATAGGGTTGTCTTGTGACCGTATGGGCCCTGGTTAGCACTGGTTTACGAATGTGCATCTCCTTGTAGGGCTCGGGAGTGGGTGGTGCGGCCGGGGTCTGAATTTTATTATTTTTAAATATGGATGGAAACACTTATTTTTCTTCTACTTCTCTCCCTAGTGGAGAGCAACAAACTGCACTGTCTTCCTCGAATACTCGCTTTTTCATTGTGAAACGTACTGATAGCCACTCTGATTGCTCGTTTAAAAAACTGCACCATTTCTCATAGCAAAAACTTTCTAGTCTGTTTTGGGAGATGGTCATTCTCTCAAAAAACTACAATTTGGCGATTTGCTGGTTGAGGTTTCTACAATCAAACAATCACAATTTCTCTCAAATTGCACTACAATAGGCACCTTTTCTGTTTCTGTACAAGCACATAAAACTTTAAATACAAGCCGCGGAGTAATATCTGAAATAGATCTTTTATACTCCACCAAAGATGAACTTTTAGAGAAATTAAAAGACCAAAATATCATAGATGTACGCCGTATCACCATCCGTAAAAATGAGCAGATAATTCCCACTAAACACATTATTCTGACCTTCAATAGCACTACTTTACCACCTAGAATTAAAGCAGGATATCTGAACTGTCCAGTCAGACCCTATATAACAAGCCCTACCCGCTGTTTTAAATGCCAGCGTTTCGGTCATACTAAAACAAATTGTCGTGGATCCCTTACCTGTGCACGTTGTGCAGAAGTGGGCCATGACAATAATTTATGTAAAAAATCCGAACGCTGCGCTAACTGCAAAGGAAATCATACAGCATATTCCCGGAAGTGCCCTAACTAGAACCGTGAAAAAGAAATAATTACTATAAAAATTACTCAAAACTTATCTTATCCTGCTGCTCGCAAACTTGTTGAAAATAGAACCCCATCTGCTGGAATTATCTACTCCAGCTTACTCAAGAAACAATCAACAGCCGTAAGACACACGGCTACACAAAGTGATCTCTCATATCCACAAGATAAATCTACCGTAACACAATCAACCAACACCCCATCCTCTGAACCGTTTGAAAGAATTGACATACAGAAGAAACAACAGAAATTGACAGCTCTATCCAATATGTCATCTCAACCCCAAAAACAAAAGCTGCCACGAATAGCAAAATAGCACAGAAACCAGATATCCCCAGAAAACAGAGCCTAAAAAACCCCTTTACAAACGCCTAAAAAGAAAACCTCAACTCCAGCCTCTCTACAGTGGAAGACTGTGGGGAAGGGGAGGCAAAATTCTGGCATTAGTTCAGATATAAAAAACATTAAAGATCCAAAACAACTGAAGCTGTACGTGGATGAGGCTATGGAATCCGAGTTATGTTGCAATGACTCGGATGCCGATGAAAATACTATACTAGAAAAATTTGTGCCTGACTAACACTTTAAAATCGCCTCATTCATGACTAATATTATATCGTGGAACTGCCGTGGATATCACAATAAACACGACGAAATCCGTTATATCCTCTCGGACCATCAACCATTAATCTTAGCCCTACAGGAAACTCATCTAAAACCCACTGACAAAGCAAAATTACGCAGCTATACAACCTACCGAAAAGATTTGAAAGCTAATGGAAAAGCCATTGATGGTGTGGCTCTTTTTATTTCCAATAATTTACCCCATTCTCATATTTCTTTAAATACTAATCTTCAAACTGTCGCAGCCCGTGTACATATTAAACAACTCATAACAATATGCACCATTTATTTACCTCCAAATCAAAATATTCAACCAGCAGATCTGGATTCTCTTCTTCTCCAACTCCCCACTGCCTTCATTATTGTTGGTGATTTTAATGCACGCAGCCAACTGTGGGGAAACAGTAATTCTAATCGACGTGGTGATATTATAGAAAAACTTATTTCTGACAACGGCTTATGCCTGCTCAATAATGGGGATCACACTTACTTTCACGAACCTACCCGTACCTTTCATGCAATAGACCTTACAATTTGCTCTCCACTGCTCTATCCTTTCTGGAACTTCTGGGTATCTAATGACCTACACGGCAGTGACCACTTTCCGACTTTTATAACACTGACTGCTCCTGATAAGGATTCTTCCAATTTTATCAACCGTTACATTTATGACAGAACCAACTGGCCAGCTTTTACTGCACTTGCAAACATAACAGCTAATATGATAGATGGAAATATTGACTATGCACTCGATAATATAACTGAGTGTATTATTAGTGTTGCCGATTCTAGCATTCCTAAAACATCTTCTACTCATAAGCACAGGAAACCTTGGTGGAATAGTGATTGTCAAAATGCAAAGAAAAAACAACAAAAAGCTTGGGGTCTCTTCCGGAGGTACCCAAATAATGCTAGCTATATGGCATTTAAAAAAACAAAGGCTGAAGCTAGAAGAGTGCGACGTAAAAGTCAACGGGAGTCCTGGATTAATTATGTATCTAGCATTAACTCAAACACGTCAAGTAAAAAACTTTGGTTAAAAGTAAAAAAAATGCATGGGTATATATTCAGAAAGTCATATCTCAATTTTAAATCATAATGCACAAACCATCACATCTCCTAAGAACATAGCTGAGACAATAGGAAAAACCCTAGCTTCCATTTCAAGTTCTGATTCATATCCGGAACCCTTTTTAACTTACAAAAGACGAACTGAAACGACCAGGATTAATTTTAACTCCCATAACTCCTTTCCATACAATCAGCCATTTACTAATTCAGAGTGCAACAAGTGTTTAAGTGATACTCACTTGTCAGCCCCGAGTCATGATGGGATTATCAACATTATGTTGAAGCGCCGGTTACCACTCTCTTTAGATAACCTTCCTTCTTTCTACAATAGGATTTGCGAGGTGAGAGCTATCATTATTCCGTTTCCTAAACCTGGAAAAGATTCTGGCAATCGCAATAATTACAGGCCTATCGTACTCTCTAGTAATCTTTGCAAACTTCTTGAGAAAATGATTAACTGCCGCCTTGTACATATATTAGAAACTAACAATCACCTTGCTGCTTTTCAAAGTGGTTTCCACCGTGGTAGGTCTATTATCGATAATTTAATCCATTTGGAAAATCAAATCCGGACAACCTTTTTAAAACGCAACCATTTGGTGTCAGTGTTTTTTGACATGGCAAAAGCCTATGACAGAACTTGGCGTTATGGGTATCTTCGCGATCTTTTTAACCTGGGCTTTCGTGGGCACCTCCTAATTTTTATTAAAAACTTTCTTAACATTCGACTATTTCAAGTTCGAATTGGTGGTACACTGTCTAGTTTTTATGTACAAGAAGAGGGTGTTCCCCAGGGCAGTGTCCTGAGTGTCACCCTCTTTGCTATTAAAGTAAATGACATTCTTAACCAACTTCCTCCTACAGTCAAGGGCGATTTATATGTAGGCGACTTTCGTATCATGTGCATGGGACAGGATATTCGTGTTATAGAAAGACAGATACAAATTGCTATTAATCGCATACTGACTTGGACAAATAAAAATGGTTTTATAATCTCTCATGACAAAACTTCTTGTGTGCATTTTTGTAGCCGTAGAGATCTGCATCCAGACCCTGAAATTTTTATTGGTTCAACCCAAATACCTGTTGTGGACAACGTTCACTATTTAGGTTTAATTTTTGACAAGAAACTTACTTTTTTACCTCATATTTTAAACTTACGGACGAATTGTGAAAAATCACTGAATATATTTAAACTACTTTCTAACACTTCTTGGGAAGCAGACCGTACTTTTCTTATTAAAATATACAGGGCTGTGATCCGGTCAAAGATCGACTATGCCTGCCAGGTCTATGGCTCTGCTAGAAAATCTGTTCTTGGAAAACTTGACACAGTGCACCATAGCGCACTTCGTGTTTGCTCTGGTGCATTTCGTACATCACCTGTTTTAAGCTTATATGTTGACTGTAATGAAACTTCATTACATTATACCCGTGAAAAACTTTCTTTGGGGTTGTTTTACCGTCTCCTTTCACATCTTAGTCATCCACTTCATACACATATTTTAAACTCTGACAATGATATTCTTTATCAAAATCGTTCATCTTGCGTCCCGTCTTTTGGAGTCAGAATGAGAACCATAATTAGCAATAGCCCTTTGAATAATATTGAGGTGAGCACATGTCCTTTGCATATGTATCCTCCTTGGAATCCACCTGTTATCGCAACCCTCCAATGTGAAGTTGTGAAATGTGAAGTTTCAACAACAGTCACTTTCGTTGGGGTTTATTACCACCGCGTCAAATTTCCAGCAGTAAATTTATGCAGACAATTATGTAAACGTCTCATGACTGGGAAAATTTCCATCGAGAATAATTTCAAAAATTGATTTTCTTTTTTCCTGATGGGAGTTTCCATCGGCAATAACAGTTCAATTCTGTCAGTCTGAGTTAAAAGATTATAATAGCTGAGCAAACTGACACCAAAGTAAAAGAAACGAAAATTTTTACCATATTTTTGTTAGAAATTTCCCCCATCAACTAAAATAAAACAAAATGTTCTATTCAAGTTTACTGATGGAATTTTTCATCGGAGGTAATCAGAAACTGTTTACCTAATTAACCCATTTTCGGCCAAAGGTTCGTATACGAAACATTTCGATAAATATTTTTTTTTTAACACTCTGACACATTTTTTTCAAGAATTTTATTTTTCTTCTATTTTTTAAGGCTTTTGAAGACATCCATAAAATATTAGTAATTCAATTGGAGTAAACACTTTCTCTTAAAAAATTTTCAAAATACGCTAGAGTTTTAATTTGAAACGCCTTTGACAAATTCGACTTTTTAAAAATATATTATTATTCCAATTGAAATTAATTATATGTTTTTAAAATAGATTAAAGTTGCAAATTCTGTATATGAAATAAGAATAAAACAAAAGTCATAAAAATATTATTCATATTCATATTATTCATTATAAGAAATAATATTTTATATTATTATATAAAATATTATTTCTTATATAAAATATTATTTTTCATGCACGAATCTTTTTTTGTGTCTTAATGTATGTAATGTAAGCATATTTCAATAAAAATAATGCTACATTTTATAAAATTTCTGTGCTTGGCCTAAAATGGGTTAAAAGAAACAGCCGTCATACTGTGACAACTTCCTCAGTTACTTTACTCGCAACTAAAAGACAATACACCATCTACCTCTCCCTCTTTATTCATAACTCCATTGTCGGTACCATGTCAAACTATATTTATTATGAAAACACTGTTGCCAGTGGACTACTTTTTAAAAAATTTAGATTTCTTGATGAATACAACTTTTTAGAAATAGTAAAAGCCGCCTTATCTAATGACGTATTAATTAACCGTTTAAACGCCAATGTTCCCAAATGGGAACATTGCATTATTTGTAATACAAAACGGTACTGCTCTGTTATCCCGTCGACCAATTTTGCCAAATTATACAAATCGCCAAATTAATAGCCAAATTACACATATTGACGTAATTTTTATTTTAAATAATAAACAAAAAAAATAATTAGTAGAATATTAATAAAAATACAAATAAAAAGTCAAAATAAAAATCACTCAATGACGTTTTAAACACGTGTGTCGTATTTAATGTCATTGAATTGACATTCACGATCATCCATTATTGGCATTTAATCTTATAATTTGGCGATAGAATTTTGGTAGACGTTATAACCTAGAAGTAACTACAAAACATATATTTCCAGCATAATAACGATCTCCTTATTTTTCCTATAAGATATAAAGTTGGTTTGAAGTTTAAAAAAATATTTATGTTTAAATATTTATCACAGGTATAAGAAAAGTGTAAATTCACAAATCTGCATAAAAAAATATATTATCTGCTTTTATCGTTTTCTCCATATTGCTGACATTTGTCCACTAGGAATTTAAATGTTTTTGGAATTCGAGAAAATACTCAAGAACAATATACAATAACATATAGCGGAAAATAATTTGTTATATTTGCATAGGTTGTCAATCAATAATCATGTTCCAAAATTCAAACAATAAAATGTAAAAACAAAACAAAAACAAAAACTAGTCGTTGGGGGCCACCGTAATACTTACCCATCATGGATATGTATATGAAAATAAAACATGTGAAAACTATTTATACAATGCATTGCAATTCATAAACAAAATTTAAATATTGTTAATATACATAGTAATGCTATATTAAAGAACTGCTGATGTACCAATTTCGACAAATTATATAAAACGCCAAACTACTCAAGTAGTACCGAACTGCGTAAAAGAAACATCCTTATAACTCCAAAAATAATAATTCTATTAACTAACAATTAATTGCGTTGGATTAAGCGTCTCATTTCCAATTAAAATATACCTCTGAATTGAAATTTGAATGAAATACAGGGTCATGAAAAATAGAAGAATGCGGAAAGCAAGATTACAAATATCTCGGCAACTAATAATCCGATCGACTTCGTTTTATATGAAAAATGTGTGTTATTTTATTGCCTTTTATGTCCATTCCTTAGAACATAAAAATTCGAAAATTTTTATATACCTTTCATCAAAACGAATTTTTCGAGAGTCCGAAAAAAATAGTTACGGATAATCGAGGTTGCTGATATTAAATAGGCTTTGTCCCATTCTTACATACTAACTACATACAAAATTTCAAGTCTTTATCTCAATTTGTTCGGGAGATAGAGCGTTTACAGACAGACAGACAGACAGACAAACGGGTGGCAAAATTTTTTTTCTAAAAATATGTTTTTCAGAATCTCCACTATCTAAAACGTGTAAATCCGTCAAAATTTTTTTTTCGATTTTCAAAACGATTGCAAGACTATAGTACGTATACTACGTATACAAGCCCTATACTACGTATGATGGGTAAGTAACAAAAAAAAAAAAAAAAAAAAAAAAAAACTGCAGAAATATTTTTTTTGTTATTTTCTAAATTTGTATGCATAAATTAAGACATTTGAAGTTGTGATGTAGGAAAAACAAAATTATAATTACATTGCGATATTAATTCAGCGTGTAAAACAGAGGGAATTTTACTATTCCAGAAAAGTTGTGTTAATAATGAAATCTATTTTTTTAACCCTCTGACAGTCTCGCAAAAGGGCAAAAGTGTAGTGCTGCTTTCCCTGGATTTTATGCAGGAAAAAAAGGCTAAAACAGATGCTAAAAAAAGCTAAATGCTAAAAAAAGATATCTTCAACATTATATAAAAAAACTTAATTACTATTATAAATGTAAATCTTAAGATAGTAATCGTTGTAGACTACCATTAAAATCTATCAAATCATTAGATTTAAATTATTTGAAATAATACTTGAATTGCTGTGAAACCTTAATGAACGTATTTCAGTGAGAGGGTTAAAAAGCCCATTTATAACACAGTTTTAATATTGGACAATTTGACTTGTGCCGAGGATGTTATTTACAGATATTATTTTACATATTATTTGTAATTATTTATAAAGTAGAAAAAAAGGCTCTTACTCGTATTAATTTGTATTGAGTAAAACAAATATTAAGTTGCCAAATTCCGTATGATGATTTTTCGGCAAATGGAAATTTGTTCTATACCATTTTTCTTACCCATCATACGTAGTATAGGGTAAGTCTTGCAATCGTTTTGAAAATCGAAAAAAAAGACGGATTTACACGTTTTAGATAGTGGGGATTCCGAAAAACATATTTTTAGAAAAAAAAAATTGCCGTACGTCCGTCTGTCTGTCTGTCTGCAAACGATCTCCCGAACAAATTGAGATAGAGACTTGAAATTTTGTATGTAGTTAGAATGTAAAAATGGGACAAAGCCTATTTAATATCAGCAACCTCGATTATCCAGAACTATTTTTTTTGGACCCTCGAAAAATTCGTTCTGATGAAAGGTATATAAAAATTTTCGAATTTTTTTCGTTTTAAGGAATGGATGTAAAAGGCAATAAAATAACACACATTTTGCATACAGAACGAAGTCGATCGGATTATTAGTTGCCGAGATATTTGTAATCCTGTTTTCCACATTCTTCGATTTTTCATGACCCTGTATTTCATTCAAATTTCAATTCAGAGGTATATTTTAATTGGAAATGAGACGCTTAATCCGACACAGTTAATTGTTAGTTAATAGAATTATTATTTTTGGAGTTATAAGGATGTTTCTTTTACGCAGTTCGGTACTGCTTGAGTAGTTTGGCGTTTTATATAATTTGTCGAAATTGGTACATCAGCAGTTCTTTAATAGAGCATTACTATGTATGTTAACAATATTTAAATTTTGTTTATGAATGGCAATGCATTGTATAAATAGTTTTCACATGTTTTACTTTCATATACATATCCATGATGGGTAAGTATTACGGTGGCCCCCAACTACTAGTTTGTTTAGCCTTAAACATACAATTACTTACATATTTAAAAATCTTATAATTAATCAATATCTGCAATAAAACATAGATTCTGTATAAATATTAAGGAATCCTCAAGAAAGGATTAAAAAATAATCGTTTGTTTAGTAGGCATACAAAATTTTGTTAAACAAAATGCATAAGATTGGTGTATAAATTAATTATATAAATACTTTTTTATACAAAATTTTATATGATTATTATTCTTTCCTTTGTACTAAATCCCACATACAAACATAGTTCCAACTCACCGAACAATGGCTCTCAGAGCAGCCGTCATGTTATCTTGAGATAAATATGATTTATATTCCATTTGTGAACGATGTATTAATCTGTTATGTTTCTAAATCTTCTGTTACAAATGTGGAGAAAATACAACACAGATGAAAGAAAAGATAAAGCATTACTTTTGAAGTCATTTAAACTTAATTATTATAAGTCATAATACTAAGTCAAATTAATATTTTCAAGAAACGATATTTTGGGCGTTATTATACTTATAAATCACTAGTATATTATCATATGTGTACATATTAAGACAGTGTATATTTTTGCATTTAAAAATGTTAAAAAATGTTATAAATTATGTTACATGCTATAAACTTATTTAATGTGTTAATAGTCCGTAAAGTATAACTTTTCGACTTTGAATTGTAATTAATTCTTTCATTTATATTTATGCAAAAATGATCTTTATGTAAATATATAATTAACACAATTTAAAAATGTGTTTAATAGGCATACAAAATTTCATTAAACAAAATGCATAAGATTGGTGTAATTCTTAATTATATATTAAATACTTTTATATAAAAATTTCATACGATTATTATGCCTTTCTTTTTATGCTTATTATGCTTATGATTATTATGCTTTTCTTTTTATTATGCCTTTCTTTTTCAAACATAGTTCCAACTCTCCGAACAATGGCTATCAGAAAAGTCCCCATGTTAAAAGATAATGTTCCCATGTTAAATGATAAATGTCCCCATGATAAATGTGATTTATATTCCATTTGTGAATAATGTGTTAAACTATTATGTTTCTAAATCTTCTAATGCAAATTCTGAGATAACACAACATAGATCTAAGAAAAGATAAAGCATTACTTTTGAAGTCATTTAAACTTAATTATTATTAATCAATATATTCAAACAATGGTATTTTGGGGGTTATTATGCATAAAAATCCCTAATATATTATCATATGTGTATATATTAAGACAATGCATATTTATGCATTTAAATATGTTAAAGAAGTTATAGATTATGTTGCATAAGCTTATTTAATATGTTATAAATTCGTAAAGTACTACAATTATTAGACAAGCATTGTAATTAATTCTTTCATTTATATTTATGCAAAAATTTTCTCTATGTAAATATATAATTAACACAATTTAAAAACATGTTTAGTAGGCATACAAAATTTCATTAAACAAAATGCATAAGATTGGTGTAATTCTTAATGATACATTAAATACTTTGATATACAAAATTTCATATGATTATTATGCTTTCCTTTGTACTAAATTCTACATACAAACATAGTTCCAACTCTCCGAACAATGATTGTCAGTACAGCCGTCATGTTATCTTGAGATAAATATGATTTATATTCCATTTGTGAATGAGATGTTAAACTATTATGTTTATCTATATTTTCTAATGCAAATGTGGATAAAATACAACATAGATGAAAGAAAAGATATAACATAACTTTTGAAGTCATTTAGCTTTAATTATTACCAATCCAAATTAATATATTCAAGCAATATATTCTATGGGTTATTATGCTTAGAAATCATTAATATATTATCATAAGTGAAGACCATATATATTTATGTATTTAAATACATTAAAAAAGTTATAGATTATGTTACACGTTATAAATTATTTAATATGTTATAAATCCGCAAAGTACATTTATTAAACAATAATTGTCATTAATTCTCCCATTTACTTTATGAAAAAATGCTGTTTATGTAAATATAAAATTAACACAATTTAAAAATATATTTAGTAGGCATATAGTTATTTTTTAAACAAAATGCAAAAGATTGGTTAAATTCTTAACACTAGAATGTTCAGAAATTTTACTCAAGTTCGATAATAATATTTCTCACCAAAACATTTATTCAAAATTATTTAACTGATTTATTTATTAGACTGCAGTAAACGGTGACTGATGTCGCCTAAAGAAAAAATTCAGCTTTAGCCACTGGTAACTAATGTGGCATGTAACATGCTAAACGATTTATTTGCGTATAAATTCGATCAAAAATAAGGGCAAAAACTAATAATCATTTTTACTAGTAAGAGTTTATTTCAGCAATAACAGTAACGCCCTTTAATGTTTAGTGAAAAGATTATAATATCAGGGCAAACTGACACCAATTAAAAAATTGAATTTTTTTAGCACTTTTGGGAGAGAAAATGTCACGTCATTCAGGATCTAAAATAAAACTTTTTTTATTAAAGTTTACTGGTAGAAGTTTCCACTGGCGATAATCAGAAACTATAGATACGATTAAAAGAAATTGCTGTGATATTGTGACAGCCATCTCACTTACTTTACACGCAAATGCTAGACAATACACTTTATGCCTCTGCCTCTTTATTAAAAGCTCCATTCCCGGTACCATATCTAACATTCCAATACAAAAACACTGTTGCCAGTGGGCTTTAGTCTATTTCAATAAAAAATGTCTGGCTCGAATTGAAGTTTAATCACATGTCGGAGTTGAATCGACTCCTTCCGGGCGTTCTAGTGTTACTAATATATTGAATACTCGATATACAAAATTTTATAAAATTATTTATGCCTTACTTTGTACTAAACTCTACATATAAACACAGTTACAATTCTCCGAACAGCGACTGTCAGAGCAGCCGTCATGTTATCTTGAGATAAATATGATTTAAATTCGATTTGTGAACGACGTGTTAAACTATTATGTTTCTAAATCATCTGTTGCAAATGTGTCGAAAATGCAACATAGATGAAAGAAAAGATATAGAATTACTTTTGATGTCATTTAGGCTTAATTATTATTAGTCCAAATTAATGTAATCAAGCAATGATATTTTTTGGGTTATTATGCATAGAAATCACTAATATACAGTCATAAGTGTATATATATTTAGACAATGGATATTTATGCATTCAAATACAGTAAAAAATTACAGGTAAAGTTAAATCAAGATAAGATTATTTTATATGATATAAATCCGTATTACACAAGAAATGTTATTACTACTTTTATTTATATTTATGCAAAAATGATCTATGTGTAAATATATAATTAACAAATTTAAAAATATGTTTAGTAGACAAACTCAATTTCATTAAACTATGTGCATAAGATGGATGTAATTCTTAAGAGGGTAGTAAGGTATTTTTTTTTTTGCATTTTTTTTATTATTTTTTATTAATGTACAACATCTTAAGATTATTCTGTGAAAATATGAAAGCAATTGAAGTAAAACTGACGGAGATATACACTTGTAAGTCTCCGCCCTCCTATTTCGACAAAAGCGTCTGTGAAACTTTAAACGTGTTTTTCTAACACTTCGCTTTTTCGAAGCCGGTGAACTCTGTAGCTCAAAATCTACTGAACCAATCTTTTTTAAATTTTACACACTCTTTCTTTATATAAATTACGAGATAACGCTGTCGAGTTTTTTTCTTTTTTTTAATTTTAACTTACTTTTAAAAAACAAAATATCAGATTTTTTTGATGAAAAATCAGTATTTTGACTTCCGAGCCTTGTAAAAAATATAAAAATCAATAATAAAAAAAAACTCGACTGCGTTCCCTGAGGAAACTTATCAACTAATTAAATCAATTTGGTTTTTTAATTTCGGTTGATCCAGTCATGAGTTATGCGGTTCACCGCGAATCAACTTTTTTTTGGGACGTCTTCGAAGATTCGCTGTCATCGGCTCATTTTTTAATATTTCTTAATGAAAATTTCACAGAATACTCTTTAAATGACATATAATTATACTATAACTATACAAATAAATAAATATTAATTGTATCCTTACAAAAAATGATAGAAAATATGCTTTTTTTTCCCTCGAATTAATTTTACTACCCCCTTAATGATATATCAAATACTTTGATATACAAAATTTTATGAGATTCTTATTCCTTCCGTTGTTCTTCATATAAACATAGTTCCCAACTCTCCGAACAATGGCTGCCAGAGTAGTCATTATGTTATCGTGTGATGAATATGATTTATATTTCATTTGTGAACGATGTGATAAACTACACGACCTCCAAAATTTAAGGTACAGACAGTTTTTTGCGTGTAACTTGCAAATTAATGAATATAGAAACAACAAATTTGGAGGAAATGTGCACTAAACTGTTATTTATGAAATGCGACTTACAAATTTACATAAGTTAAAATAAATGAGATTACAACAAAAAAGTACTCATGGTAGAAAATTACTTCTTGGAGTAATTGGTACATCGCAGTATTATGCAGTAAAATGGAACAGAAACATTAAAAACTGCTTCTAATACGGAATATGTCTACCCCGGACTTGAATACATTGGCGTCATCGACTTTCCATGCTCTCAATTAAATTGTCGAACACCGAAATAGGCAGCGCTGACCAGACATGGAGTAAGCTTTGTTCCAGCTCATTTAATGACCTTCGAAAAGGACTTGAAGCCGCTACTTGTCTTCCAAGATAGTCCCAAAGATGTTCTATCGGATTCAAGTTTGTAGAGTGAGCTGGCCATGCCATTCTCTCCAAACCATGATCCTAAAGATAATGCTAAACAACCACATCTCGGTGTGGTTTTATATTATCATTCATTAGAATGAAACCATTGCCAATAGCACCGGCATTTGGGTGCACAATGTGAATCAAGGATCACATCCCGACATCTCGCACCAGTCAGAGTTCCTCCGTGGAACACATACAGGTCAATGTATAAAATGTATATTAGTCAAACTAAAAGAAATCTCGAAAAACTCCTAAAAGAACACTCTCGGTATGTCATTAATCAAGAAATTTCTAAATCTTCTAAACACAATTGCTAAACACTCTTGGGATTCCGGCCATAGTTTCAATTTTCAAACTGCTAAAATTATCTTTAATGCCAATAGTTCCTCTGAGTTAGATTTTCTTGAAAATTTAGCTATTTATATTAATCGTGATATTATTGTTAATGATAAATCTGATTCTAAAACGCTCTCCGTTGCCTGAAAGAATCTTTTCAGAACTACTTCATAAATTAGTTTATTATTTAATTATTATTATTATTATTATTATTTTATATATTATGTATACAATTTTCAGGTTTATATATGTGTGTTTATAATTGTAAACAATTTTTTATTTTAATGTATTTTTATTTTTATTTTTAATTTTTTTTCCTTATTTATTATTATTACTAATTCATATATTTTTTGCGTACATTTTATTTCATTTTAATCTCTCCTTTTAGTTAATTTTTTAATTTACCCCGCTTTTTTCCCATTTCCCTTCCCCCCTTCATTCTTTCCTCTCCTTCATTGTTTATCTAGTTTTGTTTATGCTCTTCCGTGATTGGCTGTTGCCTTCTACTTTCCTATTGGCTGTTCCTTCTGCTTGCTCCCTCTCCCTCCCGCATTCCCCTTCAGTCGTGCTGCTACATTCATAGTAGACGCACGTCTTTTTTGCGCCTGACGAAGAAAGACTAAGTTCTTTCGAAAGGCCTTGCGCAGTTAACTTATTTTATGGTGTTTAAAGAAGTTTTTTCATTTCAAACATACAGGTCAGTGTGGCCTCCGAACGAGATCCCTGCCCAAACCATGATTCCCCAGTGTTTCCACCAGGCAAATCATAATTGGCAAAAACACGTTGCCCATATGACGTACGCGCAAAACAGGAAGCGCTTAAATATAGAAATACCACAGCCCTAGCAAGATTGAATCAGGAATAAAACCATCCATATAAATTTAAATGAAAATAAAATATTTTTCCTCTTTAGTCTATACTATTGATAAGAGAAATGAAAGAGATTGTAACATTCAATAATTCAATACATAAAGGTACAGCACCTTTTAATTTACCAAAAGTATGACTCGAGATACCACATAATTTTCTTTATTTTATTTTGTGGAACATCTGTCAATTTTTTAAACAATAATAATTTTTTTAATTAACTGGGTGAGAATTATAAATCAAACAATAAAAAATCAACCAGATACGGAAACACTGCTACATTTCACATCTCGTTGAATTTTTATTCAGGGATTCCAAATTCTCACCTGTAAATTTAAATAGATGCTTTTGTTTCATAAGTTGATAGATATTCTACAAATAAAATAAAAGAAAATTTCTATTAAAAGCCGGGAAAATTGCATTTCCGGTGTGAATTACAATGCTGGTGAGAGATTTGTCGAATCATGATGACTTCATACCTCGTGTCCTCTAGCTTGAGTATTTAGTTGACAGCGGTAAGTCTTGTGATTTAGGCTCCTTCAATCGCGACAAATAACAGGCCTTCGATGCACAGACGATTCAGTTTTCGAAATCATCACACAACTAGGTCTTTCCCGATCGACAGTTTCAAAAGTATACCGAAAATAAATGGATGGTGTGTAAAAAACTAGCAATTGGGCAAATGCCAAAGGACAATTTGACTTAAACGGCCATGAAAAGAGACGGTCCAGACATATTGAATGTTTCTGGCGATGCCAAACATTCATCATTGCAGTCAGTAAACGGACCGTGCAACTCTCGTTTCACTGTACTGTCTTCGAGAGCTGTCGAGCCAAGAGTGTAAATACCATTTTCCATTGAATATCATCGAGCTGCACGACTTGGCTGAGAAAGAGAACATTGAAAATGTGCTCTGGAGGAGTCAAATTGAGTAGCAAAGAATGATAAGTCTCATTTGTAACTACTTCATGCGACGGGAGGCTAAAATTATAATGCCAGTTTCATGAAGTCATGGATACTGCATGGCAGATTGAAACTGTAGAAGGTCATTGGAAACACAGCTATGGTCTCGAGTGGTTTCTCTTGATATTTTTGGGGTCTTTGGTACTTTTACTAACGTCCCTCTATGAACAGTGGCACAGCCAGGGAAAGGTGGGGGTGAACCAAATGTTCTGAATACCAGTGATATTGTAACGTTTGCTTCGTCTTTATTATAAGTGCACAGAATTCTCCAATTCATTAATGCGAGCAGAACTTTGTTAAATTATTCGTATTCAAAGCATTTGAATACGCCCCGACACCCTGGCTACGCCACTGTCTATGTGTTTCGGTACTAGTGAAACTCAAATCACCTGACTGACATTTGTGTTGAGAGTCTATTTTTACGCTACTTTTTATTATTTAGATTGGAAACATTTTTATTAAAGGAAAAATTCTTTGTGATTAATATGTCTTTGAATTGATCAAAATTGAGCAGGCATGTAGATTTACCGAACTCTTGTGCAATAGTTTCTGATTTATCAATTCCATATATTTATGTCTTTCTCTCATCCCATAGAATATTGTAACATAACTGTAATCTTCTCACAGGTCTTTGTTGGTAACAGCCTGGTTGATGGAGCATTCCTCTACTTTCTCTGTTCCGTACTAGTTTCATAAAAGCCCAGACATAAAGCCTAATTAGCACCTTTGGGATGATTTGGAAAAAGGTCGTCAGCCAATATCAGCAATCTTTACTGAATTTTAAACTACTCCAGCAGATAATAGGCAACCATGCTTGTGGAACATTTTTACAAACTTTTTGAATCTGTATCTCGTCGTGTAATAATCGATATCAAGACTAAATGTGTCCCAACTCGTTACCGACTTACTATCCTTAACCATTTAATTGATCAATATTTTTGAAAAAACTTTCAAATAATGCTTATTTTCTCATGTCTTGTATAGCATTTTTAATTTTTATCACCGATTTTTCAAAACAGAAATTTTTGCTCAATTGAATTTAAAAAATGTTCGGATTAAATAATGCAATATTTACTATAAAGACTTATTGATGAGAATAATAAATCGTGATTCGTATATGAATGCCCGTACCACGTACGGACAAATCACGATTGGCAAAAATGCGTGAACAGTATCACATGTGGACAAATCAGGGAAGCAGTTAACTCAGTGGCATTTCAGTTTATTTAATATGTACTATTTTGAATAAAAATAATTTTATAAAAAATAATCACATAACAATATAGTAAAACAAATTATCATTTTAAAAACTATTCAATTTATCCGCTTGAATTCCCAAACAATAACTGGTAGAAACAAAAAACATTACCATGAATATTATTCATGATAACCCATAAGTAATCAAAGAATAAATAAAGATTCGCGGGAACTACGAAATTAATTACAGTTGACTCTCGTTAATTCGAAATCGGATAAATAGAATCTTCACTTAATTCGAACTAAACACGAAGTCCCGAAATTTTCAATGGCGGAATAACGTTAAAATTTTTCATTAATTCGAACTTATTTTCTCTTGACTTTTTTTAATTCGAACTAAAAAGAATTTCGATTTTTCATTTTTCCTGTCTTTCTCACGAACTTAAGGTCATTTTAATAACTTTCTTTCTTTGATTTTTGTGAAAATTGTTTCGAATGAATATACATACCCCATGCATTTGATATCCACTTTCTTAGTGCTCCAGCTGTCCATCTGTGACACTTTAAATTTTTCTTCCATTGTGCTTGTTTCTAATTCCTTAATTTATTTTACGTATTTTAATTTAATATTAAGTAATATTTTAATGATAACAGACGAAAGAAACTTAAAAATCACTATAACATTAATTCCTTTGTAATAGTACCATATTAAGCATGTTTTCATTTCACACTTTCCATAATTCGAACTTCATTTCTTGTGGTCCCGACGAGTTCGAATTAACGAGAGTCGACTGTATGTCATAATCATTAAAGTATTAAGTTATAAATCATTCAAATAATCGTATGCATAATTGAATGCATCGCATGCTCGGAAATATTTACAGTCTGGTGTTTCATAAATGTCATACAGAAACAGCTTATCTTTAATTAAGTTCGATAAATACTTCTAAGAATTAAAATGAATTAAATGAGCAGGGTTCGCACAGTTCTACCATTAAATTTTAAGAATATTTTCAAAGTGTTTCACTGCAGAAAAATATCGAAAAATCTGTGAATGAAGTTGGGGGTTACAAATGTTGTGGTTTAAAAATTAAATGTAAATTTTCTTATTTTTAATAGTGGTGCCAGAGTCCTTGGAAATTCCAAGGAGTGTGCGAACCTTGATGAGTAACGTAAAGAATTATTTTCATGTAATGACATTCAAACAAATTCTATCAGGAGTATGATTTTGTACAATCACTTATGCATTACTATTAAACAATTAGTAATTTATTTGTCAAATTAATAAAAAATAGATACTTTTTATAATATATTGTATTTAACACTAGAACCGCCGGGTATTTTACACAAGTTTTACAAAACGTGTTTCTCACCAGAATTATAATTTTAAACTATTTAACTTATTTAATAAGTCTATTTTTGCGGTGCATACTTTTAACCTATCTTATAAAGAAAACTCTGGTTCGAATCGATTATTATCTGTTTGGAAGGGGTCATTTTGACCACAAATGGCTGTTTTAGTGTTAAGAAAAATGCAATATAGTGGTAGCCATAGCTGCCAATTTTTACGCATTTTCCTACCACAAAAATTTTATAATAAATATTGTGTTATATGATTGTCGAAATCTTATGCCTAAAGAAATGGAATTCTACATACACTGGTGTGCAAAATTTAAGGACGAGTCCCAAAATTCCAAATTTCAAGGAATTTTTAAGCGATAATTTTCACGCGAATATTCAAAAGGAAATGATATAATTAGAATAATTACAATGTTGTTTGGGAATATAGTAAAAAAATATGTAATTTTAAAATCTGTTCAATTTATCCGCCTGAATTCCCGAACAATAAGCGGAAGAAACAAAAAAATCAACATGAATAGTCCATAAGTAATCAAAGAATCAATGAAGATTCTTAGGAACTATAAAATTAGTTATGTCATAACCATTAAAGAATTAAGTTATAAATTATTCAAATAATAAATGAATGAACCGCATGCTTGATAATATTAGCATACCCTGGTATTTCATAAATGTCATGCAGAAGTAGCTTATCGTTAATTAAGTTCGATAAATACTCGTATGAATTAAAATGAATTAAATAAATAGCTTAAAGATTATTTTCACATAATGACATTTAAAGTTTCTTTCAAGAATACAATTTTGTACAATGACTTAAGCGTTACACTTGCACAATCATTTGATTTGTATAATTAATAAACTAGTCGTTGGGGGCCACCGTAATACTTACCCATCATGGATATGTATATGAATATAAAACATGTGAAACTATTTATACAATGCATTGCAATTCATAAATAAAATTTAAATATTGTTAATATACATAGTAATGCTATATTAAAGAACTGCTGATGTACCAATTTCGACAAATTATATAAAGCGCCAAACTACTCAAGTAGTACCGAACTGCGTAAAAGAAACATCCTTATAACTCCAAAAATAATAATTCTACTAACGAACAATTAACTGCGTCGGATTAAGCGTCTCATTTCCAATTAAAATATACCTCTGAATTGAAATTTGAATGGAATACAGGGTCATGAAAAACCGAAGAATGTGGAAAACAGGATTACAAATATCTCGGCAACTAATAATCCAATCGACTTCGTTCTATATGCAAAATGTGTGTTATTTTATTGCCTTTTACGTCCATTCATTAGAACAAAAAAATTCGAAAATTTTTATATACCTTTCATCAGAACGAATTTTTCGAGAGTCCGAAAAAAATAGTTCCGGATAATCGAGGTTGCTGATATTAAATTGGCTTCGTCCCATTCTTACATACTAACTACATACAAAATTTCAAGTCTCTATCTCAATTTGTTCGGGAGATAGAGCGTTTTCAGACAGACAGACAGACAGACAGACGGACGGCAAATATTTTTTTCTAAAAATATGTTTTTCGGAATCTCCACTATCTAAAACGTGTAAATCCGTCAAAATTTTTTTCGATTTTCAAAACGATTGCAAGACTTACCCTATACTACGTATGATGGGTAAGTAAAAATACATAATTATGAATTGGACGATTGCACCATAAATTACACTAAAAATATATACTAAAATAAATACAGATTACTAAATGGTACACTTATATAAAGAAAATATTGAAAATACACTTAAAAATTTATCAACGTTTCATTCGATTCTGTGAACGTCGTCAGGATACAACAGAAAGATGTTAAATGCAATTTAAAGTTTCAAAATATAAACACATACGTCCCCGGGCATAGTTGTGTGACTATGTGTTGTTTGATTCAACTATGCCCGTGGACATATGCGTTTATATTTTGAAACTTTAAATTGCAGTTAGCATCTTTCTATTGATTCCTGACGATGTTCGCAGAAGCGAATGAAACGTTGATAATTTTTAAGTGCATTTTAAATATATTATTTTTATAAGTGTACTATTTAATAATCTGTATTTATTTTAGTACATACAGTGGTGGTCAGAATTATAAGAACAATTAAAAACTGCTCAGAAAAAAATTTTTTCTGAGCTAAATAAAGTGAAATTTATGCACAAAATGCTTTTTTGTGCTAAAAATCATTGTAGAATGCAAAACATTGGAAAATGCAAAATATGAATGTTTTGTCACAGTTAACAAAATATGTCATTGTAAAAATTGGACAAAATTATAAGGACAATGAATGTTTTTTCCTGAAACACACTGATAATTAATAATCTCCTTGCTTCTTCTCAATCACTTTCATCAGTCTTGACATCATGCAGTTTGATAATTCTTTAAGAACATTCTTGGAAAACTTTGAGTGATTTTTTTGATGGAAGACATGCGGACTTGCTTGCTTTGAGATTATATACCATTTTTGCATACTTTTGTGTGCTAGAATACCTAATAAATTTTCTATTGGATTCAGTTCAGGAATTCTGGCCGGCCAATTAAGTAGTTATACGAAATTAGTATCAAACCACGAGTTTGAAGTTAAGAAACATGAACCAGGGCATTGTCCTGCTGGAAAAAATAGCTTTCAATCGCTATTAACGGTGCTTCTGGTAAAAGATTATCGCCCAATACATCAATGTAACTCTCAGAGCTCCTCCTACCCCGCACAAAAACTATTGGAAAAGTTCTACCAGTTGTGAAATTTGCCCAGACCGTTACTGAGTGACTTTCAAATACATGCTTTGAGAAAATTGTAATTTTTCTGTGCAGAGATCATACTAGAAGTTGCAAAAACAATCTAATCTATCCAAATTAATCTTTTTCGCATAAAAAAAACAGAATCCCATAGAATTGCAGTTTTTGGCAAACTCCATCTTGAGTCTCTCATGAAAATTTGTAAAAGGCGGTCTTGACACATGCCTACTATAGCGAGCCTTTTTCTTTCTTTTTGTAAAACACGCCGAACAGTTTGAGCACTTGCATTCTATGTTCAATTCACGTTTTTTTGGTTTTTTGGAGCAAGCTTGCCTTATTATCATTCTTTTCCCCCATACAGAAACAGAAGATGGCCTGCTTGTACGACTTTACTGTCCATATTCAGCGGTTTTTTAAATATAATTGTAAATAACCATTCTTGATCTATTAAACTTTGTAGAAATTTATCATACAGAAATTCCTAAATTTTAAAATGCATCCATTTTTCCTTTCTGAAACTCCAAAAGCTTTGCACCTTGCGGCATGATTGAAAAACAGAATAATGCGATCCCAAACGCTTACTACGCATTTATATCGTCTGGAAGTTCCGTATGCAGAGCAATAAAAAAGCAAATATTACTTTTTAGAACACACAAATACAGTTGTTCTTATAATTTTGTCCATATCAAACGGCTGTATAAATTTATAATACATTTTAAGAATATGAATTTACCACACATTTCTATAAAAACATACAAAAATAATCTTCATTTTTCATTGGTTTCCAGCCATTAAATTTGCATAAGTTTCCCGCCAAATACAACCAACATTTGGCAATTTTTGCCTTGTCCTTATAATTCTGACCACCACTGTACTTTTAGTAAAAAATAAATATTTTTATAATGTATTGGTTATTAATCAAAAATAATATTGTAGTGTCGCAGCGTCAAAGATGGAGAGGGTGGCTTCGTCATTTTACTAACAACACAATATAGAAACTTTATATTTATACAAGGTGATTCTGAATTCATGGTATAAACTTTGAGGATAACATTGTAAAAGTCACTTATTTTATAGGAATGTATGGACGCAAAGGCGCGTTCAGGTACAACCACTTGGGTGGGTGGATGCAATTTGACCTTGTAACAAGATGACTGCCTTCCTTAAATTATAGAATCTATAGGTGGCGCTATTGCCACTTTCGGCAAAATATCCTGAGATATTTTGCCTTTCTTTCTAAAAACATGAAGTGAAGTAATTTAGTTTGATGAGAGTAGATTTGGATGTGTGTTCGGAATACATCTCCCTTAGAGATGGCCTTTTGCGCTAAAGTAAGTTTATGAATGTTTTACTGATTGTTTAGAGCTTCGTCATGCGATTTGTATATAGTGTGTTTTGTGCTGTGTCGTCTACAATAAAAAATTGACTGTAACATCTCTGTTCTATATTTTAAGTACCGAATACATCACACACCTTATTTTTTATATTTCGAAATTTCTCATTCACACGAAAGAATTCCGATGTTACTGTTACCTTTATTTATGACTAAGATTTCCTGACTACATAAAGAAAAAAAAATCTTTGAATTTTTTTTGTTTTTTAAGTAAATGTACTTACTAATGTGCATAATTATTTATTGTTAAATAATGTTTCATAATGAGCTGACGTATTTATTGTTAGCAACTTAATTGTAAAATATAGTCAATCATATAAACTTTTGTATTATTTATTTTTAAACTTTGGGTAAAAGAGTCACTTTTCATGTTAAACCTATGTGCAGTGCCGTAATTCCTGTTTTCCAGAATTTATCACTTTTGAACATTAAGAACTTTAAGAAGTAAAGTCCGTGTCAGCTTTTACCAATAAAAGCGTTTTTTAGTTATTTTATTTATATTTTTTAAAAGTCAACTTAAATAATGCTTTATTATTATTATTATTATTATTATTTTCTAATCGCAAATGAAGATTTTGATCACAGATATACTCATTTTTAGTACTTTTCAAGAAAGTTGAAAAGTGCTTATGGATTCATCCAGTCTGTCCGTGCTCAAACTCCTGTAAATACACTCGAATTGCCCTGAAATTTTTAGACGTATTGACGTTTACCCTGCCACGAACCCTATTTCAAATGAAGTTTTAAACATGATTAGTTTATTTGTAGAGGGGCAATCAACCGTTTACCGTTACAATACAGCCTGTGGGAAAAAATCGTTTCAAATGATATTTAAAGATGTTACACCCTGTCAAACCTATTAAAATTTATATTCATTTACGATGTGCACTAAAATATGCATTCTGTAAAATATGCGGTGAAAGAAATAGCTGTTATTCATTTACAGGGCTACACAAAAGAATTCCTTTACATAATAATAGAATAGGAATTATGTGCAACATATTTTAATTACATTAAACTATTTCAGCTATAATAAAATTGATATATGGCGCTGAGTCTTAATATAAATTATATGATACAGTTATATGAAGTACATCGCATTCATAGGGACACAAAAAGGATTTCAAATGATATATTCTTTTGAAGTGCTGTATATGTATCCAATGGCGGCTGATGGATGGATGAAATGCAATTTAATGAATTCTAATTTCACTAAATCTATGCATATCATATAGTGTGTATAAAATAGTTGATATACAGGGCAATGCAAAAGAGCTTGCAAACGTTAGTGAATATGAGCGTAAATTACTTAAAGGTAGTTTTGAAATAAGTTATGCATTTTTATGCTGAATTGCATTCAATTTACTAGAAAATGTTTGCAGAATATAGATAAAATGAAATTGATAGCCACGCGAATAATTGGATACATAGACGCGTATGAATGATAATTTCTGAGAATGTGATTTCTGTAATTTTAAGAGTGTTTTAGAATAAAATAAATTTTAGCTTAATACTGACGTGTAATAAAGGTACAAAGTAAACTACAAGGATGAACAAAAGTGTTCAATTATGTTTCCATCTATTAGTATAAATTGCTAAAAGAAAAATTTCAACGTGCTACGGATTTTATTGCGAAATTACATTTTCCCATTATATAGTATATATTTATATAAACCGACATGTCAAATACAGGGCTGTTCAATAGTATTGGAATAGATATTTGGCGATATACACTAACCTTATTTCCCTAAGTAACGAAGTTTTGTTAAAGATTTCACGAAGTGTTGAAAAAAAGCTTCATAATCTATGCTTGACGCATGATTTTTCTTTCCTGTTATTTATTTTTTTAGTTATGAAGGAAACAATTAACATCAGATTAATAAAATATAATCAATAATGTTATATTTATTATTACTAAGTGGTCAAAATTTGTGTAGAATGGTTGTTATTCACATTTCATCGTCGTACAATTCCGTAACTACCGTTTTTCAGAATATTTTGCTTTTCACACACATTTTGCGGCACTGTCACGGCTAAACTATTTATCAGAGAAAAAACTTTTAGTACATAAAATGTAGGAAATTGTGTCCTCTTTAATTCATTTATTGAGGACCTTTATGTAAAATGCATAATTTTGAAGTTATTTAGAAAAAACTAAGAAAAGTCACCTTTTGTTTGCACGTTATTTGCCAAAAAACGTGTTTTCCGGGACAAATTTTGTTGGATAATTTCGGATTCGTTTTCAGCGACCCAAAAGACATTACGGCTCCAAATATCAAAACTACACCAAAACTTGCATTTATTTGTCCTTTTTGAGCACCAAATGCCTGGACTAATATTATTGTTGTCATGAAATAAAATAACATGAAATTGATTAATATTTTATCAGATCTTTTATATATATTCTTCTAGAAAGTACATAAAGATGCCTATCAAACTCTTTACATTTTATTCAACTACATTATTATTCAATCTAGTTAAAGATGAAGATACTATTGGATCGAATTTAAAATAAATGGACAACAACAATGCACTTTAGAAAGAAAATTATGTATAATTTTTTACTACATATCTTTACTGTTATGAAATAAAAGGACGGCAATTTTAACTATCGATGATAAAATTTTATTCATGTCTTTTTGACATTTCATGTTTTATTGACATTAACATAACATGAAATGGATTAATATTTTATCACAATTTTTTTATTTGTATTCTTCTAGAAAGTATATAAACGTACCTATCAAACTCTTCAACATTTATTCAACTACATTGTTATTCAATGTAATTAAATACGAAGAAACCATTGGATCGAATTTAAAACAAATGGACAACAACATTACACTTCATAAAGAAAATTATGTATGATTTTTTTATTACATATTTTCGCTGCCATGAAATAAAATTACATGAAACTCGTTAATATTTTATCACATCTTTTTTATATATATTCGTCTAAAAGTACAAAAAGATACCTACTAAACAATTTATTATTTGTTCAACTTCATTATTATTCAATGTAATTAAAGATGAAAACATTATTGGATCGGATTTAAATCAAATGAACAACAACAATGCACTTCATAAATAAAATTATATGTATTTTTTTGCTACATATTTTCACTTTCATATAATAATAGAACTGCAGTATTAGTTATTGAAGATAAAAATTTTATTGACATTAATATTACATGAAGGAGATGAATATTTTATCACTTATTTTTATTTACATTCTTCTATCCAATCAACTATATTATTATTCAATATAGTTAAACATGATGATACTTTTGGATCGAATTTAAAACAAATGAACATACGCATTTCACTTCATAAAGAAAATTATGTATATATTTTACAGCATATTTTCACTGTCATAAGATAAAAGAACTGCAATGTTAATTGCTCATGAAAATATTTTATTAATGTTTTACTGACATTAAAACTGCATGAAATTGATTAATACTTTATCACATCATTTTTATTTATATACTTCTAGAATGTGTATAAAAATACCTACCAGACTCCTTAACATCTACCCAACTGCATTACTATTCAATGTAGTAGAAGTTGAAGTTATTATTGTATCGAATTTAAATAAATCTACCGATATTTATCTAAGAAATCGATGAACTCTAAATTGCATCATAAAACGCGTTGCATAGTTATCAATAAAACTTCAAGTTAAGAGATATTTCAAATTTAATCAATATTTGCATATCAGATATCTAGTTATATTATCGCTATGTTTTTCTCTTGAAAAATACATTGTATGCAATGTATCAGTATATTTGGTTCAATAAATTCGTACTTAAGTTTATCTAATCAATTTACCTTTTCTTAAAATTGTTTATTTACTTTCTTTTTCTATGTTTGATATTTGAAAATATTAAACATCAGCGTTGTCTTTATTAGAAGAGTTTTATATTTATGAGTTTGTTTAGTACCAAAAGTTGAAACAATACTAGCAATAATTTACTATGTGTATTTCAATATAGTAATGTTCGCTGTTTTTAATATCAGGGATACTACGATTAAATAAGAAAAATACTACCTCTGACAATAAAGTTCGGTGAATTAATTCAGAACGACTGATCTGGCAACACTGGGGAAACAAAACGATGCACCAGCATAGATGCAAGTGTTGACCATCTTCCCCCACCGTTGTTCAGTTGAGCGTCGTTTATGTTCTGTGTAAGACGTGCTTTACCAAGTGCTTCTTCAGTATGTTGGTTCTTAACTGAGAACAGGTAAATGAACTAATAAAAGATCGGTTTAAAGTTTGATTTTAAGCTTTGCAAGACACCGAAAGAAATTCATGAGAGATGGTGAAAATGGAACACCTACCATTCTCGCCAAATCTCAATCCTGCAGACTTCTTCCTATTTTCACGACTCAAACTCTCTTTGAAAGAGATTTGACCATATTGCTAACATCCAACGAAACGTGACGAAGCTTTTGTACTTCATCCAAAAAGAAGACTTCTTGCGAATTTCCCAGGACATGTACAGCAGGTCTCAGCGGTGCATAATTATAGGAGATGACTATTTTAAAGGATCGTACGGTAACTTTTGTTAATATTTCATCTACATTAATGCTACAGGACTATTCACCGAACTTTATTGTCAAAGGTAGTATTAGCTGACGAAAGCATTGCTATTTAATACTGCAAGAAATTGATTAATATTTTATCACATAATTTTTATTTACATACTTTTAGAATGTGTATAAAGATACCTACCAAACTCTTCAACACTTACCCAACTGCAATATTATCCGATGTAGTTAAAATTGAAGATACTATCGCATCGAATTTAAATAAATCATTACCATTTAACTGATTCTTTTTTTACGCACGTTAAATTGAAAATATGGTAAAAACACCATTTTTTTAAAGCTAAATTATTCGCAGTATTTAATTTAAACATGTCTGCCATTAACTAGTATGAAATTGTATTTAAAATATTTAATAGTGTAAAAAAGCTTTAAATGATGGATCGAGCAAACTCTTCTTGCCTGTAGGACGTACGGGCCAATCAGTTAATATATTTAAATTAAACAGGTATAATGTTATTAATCCTCTGTGGAGCAGAGTACTTTCATTGCGAAAATGAATAAATGACACCTGAATTTACGTACAAATTTATTTGAAAGTTAGAAGAAACTTATTTCCCATACACATATATACATATAATCTAAGTGTAGAGGGTAAATATATTAATATTTATTTTTAAATCTTAAATCATCTTATATTAAGATATTAAGTTTCGCTTAGCATAGTCAAATTAAATGATTTTATTTTAAATCTTAATTATATAAACTATGGTGTATGATTTATTTTTCTGTTATCACAATACTCCGTTTTTAATTAATTTATTTATTTTTTATTATCATGTTGACGATAATTATTTTTATTTTTTCCCTTTTCATTTTGCTATCCAATTTAGTAATTTTGGTGTGACTTGTTTTTGATGTTTTTTCTTTATTTAATTTTGGTTTTAAGTTCTTTCCCCAAATTCGTATTATTTTTCTTTTTCATGGCAATTACAGAGATGAAAGCACACAATTCATTTGTAGTTCCAAAGTATTTGGGGCCTGAAGATTCTGTTTTTGTTCTAAAAATTCCATTTGTATTCATTTTAAATATTTATTTTTTCCTTCCATGTTCAATGTGGTATAAAGTACTAAATTCAATGGTTCATATATTGTAATATAATTAATGGTTATATACACCGGGTGTCCCAAAAGTGTCTGATGGATTTTAAAATTCAGTAACTTGCAAACGGTGACAGCAATTTAAAACAAAAATTGCAGGAGGGTTACGTATACTGTCAGGAGTTTTTTTACCGTAATTTTTGATTTTAGTTCGAATTTCAAACGATAGATGGCTCTGACGGTGATTGAAGGCCAGGTGATCAGTGCTGAGTGAGGTCAGTTGCGGCGTGGACCTGGGCTTCAATTGCCGTCAGCGCCATCTATAGTTTGAAATTCGAACTAAAATCAAAAGTTACGGTAAAAAACTCCTACATAACCCTCCTGCAAAAAAATTTCAAATAGCTGTCACCGTTTGCAAGTTATTGAATTTTAAAATCCATCAGTCATTTTTGGGACACCCGGTATATATATATATATATATATATGTGTGTGTGTGTCTGTGTATTTAATGAAAAATATTTATACCGGAATTCTGATGAAATTGTGGCATTTGGAAATCCAGTTAGGTGTTCCATGAATTGGCATGCTGAGCCAAAAAAGATTTATTTAATTACCGAGTTGACACAGGAATGGCTGGGTTTCGTCTTCGTAGCTTGTTTGTTACAGCAATGGTGCATCTAATCACAGTCTCAGGTTTGAATCCTGACGCATAGTTTTTCCTCTGTCCTTGAAGTATTAATTAATATATGCCTGACAAAAACATCGTATGGATATATAACATAATTGTTATCCTGTTTTGCTGTACTTCCTTGTACCGTTAATTGTGTACAGGTAGAGAGCTGACGGAGTTGAAAATCCATTAATACCAGTATTGTCTGGGAATTAAATCAGAATTAAGGCGCAACACTAGTCACAGAAAAAGACCCGGATGGTAATGTAAAGTCTATGGGAGCGTTCTTTTGAAATATCTCGCTCAAATTTTAATATTTTTACATGATTTTTTTTTGCAAAGGATAGCTGAGGACGATAAAATCGGCCTTGTTTTTACTTTTTCAATTTTGTTTTCTGATTTAAAAAAAAACTACTTTAAGTTTTAAAATCGGTTTTAAACCGGTTCTGAAATTGAAACTATCATAATATAAAAAATATATAAGCAAAATCGAAAAAGTAGAAACTAGACCGGTTGTAGATCGTCCTCAGCTATCCTATGTAAAAAAAAATCATGTAAAAATATTAAAATTTGAGCGAGATATTTGAAAAACGCTCCCATAGACTTCACATTATCATCCGGTTTTTTTTCAGTGACTATTGTTGCGTCTTAATGTCGTTCTGGAGCTCAGCAGTTAGAACACTGTCGCGTACATTCAAGATACCAGCTTCAAATTCTTGCCTGGCTGCTTTCATTATATTGTAGTACATTTAATCAACTTCGACTTTCAAATACGACAAATGAGGACCTGAGAAGCCGAGGAATACAAATGACAAAAATTCGATTGGAATAAATTGAGTTCAATGATTATTTACGCTAAATTTGAACATGAATAAAAATTGATATACAGTCGACTCTCGTTAATTCGAAATCGGATAATTTGAATCTTCGCTTTATTCGAACTAAACATGAAGTAACGAAATTTTCAATGGCAGAAT
The DNA here is from genome assembly GCA_964019185.1 of Maratus speculifer. Lineage (NCBI taxonomy): Eukaryota > Metazoa > Arthropoda > Arachnida > Araneae > Salticidae > Maratus > Maratus speculifer. The sequence continues at coordinate 146,611,566 of OZ025303.1, forward strand.
AGCGTTAAAAACTTTAACTAATTCGAACTCAAATATTCTCGACTTCGTTTAATTCGAACTAACGAGAATTCCGATTTTTCATTTTTCTTTTCTTTCTGCGGATTTCAGATCATTTGAATAACTTTCTTTCTTTGATTTTTGTGAAAATTGTTCCGAACGAGTATACATATAGTCCAATGCATTTGATATCCACTTTCTTAGTGCCCCGTCTGTTCGTCAATGACACCTCAAATTTTTCTTCCATTGTGCTTGTTTTTAATCATTTAATTAGTTTATGTATTTATACATTCTAATTTATTATTAAGTCATATTCTATTGATAACAGACAAAATATATTTAAAAAAACACTATAACATTAATTTCTTTGTAATAGTACCATATTAAGCATGTTTTCATTTCATATTTTCCATAATTTGAACATTTCTTGTGGCCCCAACGAGTTCGAATTAACGAGAGTCGAGTGTAATTGAAATAGGAAATTGCTTCTTGTTTCATTGTGGTCTTTGAAATGTTATTTTAATAACTATGCAAAAAGTAGCGACCTATTTTCTTTAAATTTATAATTAATCAACATTGATCATTATTCGGAAAAAGTGGTTGATCTCTACAGCGCAAGCACATAATTAGAAAATCACTTACATTTCATAACCTGAACGAAAAAGCATATTTACAGCTCGTCTGTGCACTTAGGGATTTTTTTTTTCAATTTTGTCACTTGTACCTCTTGGCTTCAGTTTTCTTCTAATAACAAAAGTTGAGTTTATTATTTGTCACTTAATCCTTTGTATACCAAATTACGAATTCATGAAAATATCATCTTCTAAAGCATTTTTTGAAAATTTTTAAACGACATCAAAAGATGTACACAGTCATTTAATAAATTTTAAAACGCTTTTGCCATTAAAATTAATTAATTAAATTTGAATTTAAAGGGATTTTGTGCGATTTGTATTGCTCTACTCAAATCATATATTCAAAATAACTTTTTTAAGTATTTCATAGAATAAGGATATATAGTAAAATATAATGTTTTTAAAATAGAATACAGAAATATTTCCAAACTGACCCCCCATTCGCAAAATGCCGGAATGCGTTAATGATACCAGAAATTATAAAAAAAAATTATATCAAAAGTTGTAGAAGCTTTTGTTCACGTACTTAATAAAAGAAATTTTTTTTATTTCAATAATCTGGTGCCAATGTAGCATTTCGGAATTAAAATTAGGTACTTCAAAAATGAACCAACGCTATCGAAGGTGTCTGCCAGAAGCTACTGTTTTTACATTTTTACGCACCACTAATTTTAAAATACAAATTCTTAAGTATATTTCTGTTACAATTGTTGTCAAAGCGTATGGGAAAGATTTTTATTTTAAAAAAATGATCAAAAAAAAAAAAAAAAAAAAAAAAAAACAACTGAAAAACAGTTGCTTGAAGCAACCCTGGGTTAGCGCTCTGTAAAAACTACTTCGTAACTCTAAAATTACAGGTAACAAATTAAGCATTACTTGAGAAATAGTTGTTTAAATGTTGGTGAAACGTTTGTTGCCGAGGTCTCTGGTGATACACAAACGCTCCTTTGTTGGTAACGCAAATGAGGTTCTGTTATATTTTCGTAACCTTAAAATATATAGGGTGTCCCGGAAGTATTAGGACAAATTTTAACGGGAGGTTGAAGACATCACAACGATTCAGATTTGTAAAGCAACCCATGGTCGGAAACACTTTCCTGACACGGTAGTGATGAGAAAAACACAAGAAAGAAAGGACACGAACAGGGAGAGAGAATATGTTTATTATTTTTAGTGCTGCAACAATTCTGAGACTACGAAGGAAAGTGTTGAGGAATTTGTTGCACGCGTCGTGGCCGCTACTAGTGAAGTTCGGGACATTGGCGGTATTTTATAGAAAATATTAGATCTTCCATGCACCGGAGATGCGCCTCCATGCATCACGGTTCAGGACCGTAAATTCAGACACCTACTTTGATGACGACCGTTGTCTCTTTAATGTTCTTTTTTCTTAGTTTCTTACGGGCCTATATCCCATAGCGTAGATAATTGGCCGACATACATACAAACAAACAAATTAGTTTCCTACAGTACTAAGGATAATAAAGATGTTTTATTTCCTTATTCGTGTCCTGTCTGATTCGTGTTTTTGTCTTCAATACCACTGCAGGAAAATGTTTCCGACCATGAGCACAAAACAAAACTGAATCATTGCGATGTCCCTTACCTCCACTTAAAGTTTGTCCCATTATTTCTGGGACATCCTGTCTAACAGCTAAATAAAAAAATAAAAAACATTTGTGTTTTATTTTTTCACTGTGTGTGTGCTTATATAACATAATGCAGAAAAAGCAAAATGAAAAATGAAAAAAATTTCACTGTGAAATACACAGTTTCAAGATAAATTCCAGTGTTTACGCAATAGATTATATCCGAAAAAGAAAGGAGTATTTGAGTAAGATAAAGTACATTCTTATGTAAAACACATTTTTATGTTCAAATTCCATTGAAGCTATAAAACCGGAGAAAGAATATTTGGAAATGTAATCCACTTTTCTGTCTGTGTGACAAATTTTTTCAGACATAGAATTTCAATCTTAAAATGAAATTTTTTTCCGCGATTTTATTTCCATTTTTAGAAGTCTTTTTCACTTTTTAGTATTACTATATTACTTTTTTGTGTGTATTAACTGATGTATCGCTGTGCATTAATAAAGTACAGTAAATGTCTTTTGATAATTAAAAACTGAAATATAAGTTTAAAAAAAGTTAAATCAAATTATATTTCATGTTAAATAAAAAATCAATAAATTAATATGAAACAAGAATTCTGCTTTTTCAGAATTTAGTGTCACCCCACAAGGAAAAAAATGTATGTATATAAATATAGATAGTACAATTCATATTTCATTTTTAAAACTTAAAACACGTACTTTTATTTTATATAAAATGACGTCATTCGCATCCGCTTAGCCATTCCACATTTAAGATGCAATCTTAAACGACATCTTCAGAAAAGTATGCATTTGACGTCAATATCGCAGAATACTATACAAATACAAAAAAAAAGAAAAAAAAAATTCCTTCAAGACAAGAAGGTAGACAAAAATAATCCGCTATCTAATGACTCATTTGCCTTCATTTGTTAGCAACATTAATATAGATACTTAAAATTAAATAATATTTACAACAGCTCCATGTTTTATCAGAAATCATTCACTTATATTTCTTATCTGTTTAACTTATCAACATTTTTGAAAAAAGAAATCAAATACTGCCTATTTTTGATGTCTTTTATAGAAATATTAGCCTCATATAACATTTTTTTTTTTTTTTTTTTTTTTTAAACAGAAATTTTTGATGAATTGAATTGGAAAAATGCTCGGATTAAAAAATGCAAAATTCACAATAAAAAATTTCTGGTGAGAATGATAAATCATAATTTTAATGTGGATGCTTGTATGTGGTACGGGCGCGAATCATGATTGCCAAAAACACGTTGTCCATATGACGTACGTGCAGGGAAACGGTCGAAATAACTCATACTTATATTATATTATTTTTCAGTTGTCAGGGAAAAAAACAAACAAATAAGAGATAATAATCCACTTTTTTTATTCAAACTATATTTCCTATATTTTTTACAGAAATGGAGGACGTGAGTTGCCAACTTAAAGACATAGTGTACAAAACTAATAATAATGATAATAATAATATTTGAAAAAAATTGATATACAGTTTTCAAACAAAATACATCTAAAAGATCTTTTTTTCGTTATAATACGGTATAAAAATTGGAAATGTGCTAAGCCTAGAAGTTTAAAAAATTGCAGTAGAGATTATCCCATACAATGTTATATCTGCTTTGTTTTACCCCTGGCTTATACAATGGAACGTTATTTTCAGAAGACGACACATAAATAGATAAAAGAAGTTGCGTACCTAGGGCAAACACGAAAGAAATATCACATGAAACTATTATCCCCTTAATTGTGGCATTTTTTTCGACAACATAAATTAAAATAAGGGCTGCAAACCACATTTTCAAAACTAAAATATTTGCTTTACTTAATCGAAAAACATCTGCCAATCAATTAAGATAAATTTTCAGTTAAAATTTAGTGGTGTCAAAAAGCTTTAAGTAACGAAGCGTGCAAAGAGTTCCTGCCCGAAGTCAGTTCGGGTAACACAGTTAAGGGGTACATATCCTTAAAATATTGAAACTTAGACTGTAATCGATTTCCCAGGGGTTCATTATTAATGCAGAAACATTCCACCGGTAATTTTAAGTAGAGAATTCCCATTATTTAAACGCTTCATTAATCGAAATTTTTAATAAAAAATAATGGTGAAAGTTTATTTCAGCAGTAGTAATTCGCCACGTTGTGACAACCAACACTCCTTATTAGTGACGGGCGATTCTCGAAAATTTCCTATTCGATAAAAATCGTAATCGTAAGAAAGCACATTCGATAAAGTCATCGATTAATTTCGAGAATCTACAATCGAGATGTTTTACAATCGATTATTAAAATCTTTGTTATTACATGTTTAAAGAGCATAATTTAGTAAATACATGGTAACTGAAAACAAATGAATTTAAAAAACAACAACAAACCAAAAGGATGTTATAATGCAGCCGCAATAGTAGAAAAGTCATGTAACGGCGTTCCTTGGTTGCAAAAAGTTGTAAATTGCGAGTAGAGTCTCGAGTAGCAAAATGGCCAAAGAAAAAATAATCAAAAGCACTCCTAATGTAAAGAATATGAACAAAAAGGATATAAAAAGAGATCAAAACCTTTTATTGATTTTTGTACATCAATTGAGATACGATCAACAATTTCCCCATTATTAGTAGACTCTCTATTGACATACATTAAACGGACCACCCGGGGGCAAAGTAGTGTAGGAGCAATGAAAATGCATAATATGAGTAAATGGTCATTAGGCTTTCCAAGAATACATCGCATGGAGGGTGTCGGTTAAATTTATTAAAGAGCTTCCCGCGGGGGCAAAGTAAGGGGGAATGAGCACGGGAAATATATAAAATAAAATGGTAATTACAGAGCTTTCTAATGATATATCCCGAAAGAAGAGTCAACAAAAGATATAAAAAACACTCCCCTTAGAATTCCAACTATTGCAACACCCGGAATACAGACTGTCCTCACTGTTCGTGATTTTTTCATACATTATAAATTATATATTAAAAGTCTCCATAAAAAAAAAAAAAAAATCAGATCTGAATTTTAAAAAAAACGAAATGATTTCAAAAAAGTTTGCAAAGCGCTTCTGTAAGGAGGCCAAATTGAGGAAAGGAGAAGAAAGATTCATAATATGAAAGAGTGGTTTGAAAACTTTCCGATGATACGTCATATGACGGGTCCATAAAAAGCATGAAATTTACTCCTCACTACTCCACTATTTTTTTTCTTCCCTGAATACAGCCGGAAATCACGCAGCCTCGCTTTAAAATGAATATATTTGATAAAATATTTTTACCAAAGGGGTCCATCAAAAAATCACATTTAAAATTAAATTTAATCTCAAAATAGCTACAATTTAAAAAATTGACCCCTCATCGCAGATTTACTTTTTCTTAACAGAATACACCCGGAAATCACGCATCCCCCACTTTAAAATATTTATAATTAGCAATTTTTGTTAGAAGGTTGCATCAAGAAACCACTTCTAAAATGATAGTAATTCTCGAAATAGCTACGATTAAAAAAATTCACTCCCCGTCGCTCCCCCGTCCTGAAATTAAACTGCAAGAAGAGATAGGTCCATAATATGAAAGAGTATTCTGAAACCTTCCTATGACATATCACATGACGGGTGATAAAAAAGTTTGAAATTTACTCCTCTCCCATGGCCATAATGTTACTTTTTTTCCCAGAATGCACCCGGAAATCGCGCAGTCCCCATTTTAAACTTTTGTATTTATTAAATAATATTTACGGGAGCGCTCCTCTGAAAACCACATCTAAAATGATATTCATTGTCGAAATAGCTAAGATTTAAAAAAAATCACCCTCTTATCGCTCCCCCTCCCTCTCGTGAAATTCAACTCCAGGAGGAGAAATATTCGTAAAATGAAAGAGAGGTGCAAAAAAATTCCGATGATATATATATACAGGGTGTCCCAGAACTTCATGTACAAACTTTGAGGGGTGGTAAAGAACATCGTTTTGAACCACAATTACATAGGAAAGCATGGGCGGAAAAGTCATCCTCACTTGTTAATCCTTTCACAGACAGCAATTTCTTTATGAAACTACAAAATTTTTAATACGAAATGAACATTGGTACCAAAATTTTAATATGATTTTTCCATTTATTCTGTATGCGAAATGTTTCTCTTTTCTTCTCTGCAAATACATGTTGCTGCAATTTCTGATGTCATTCCTATTTTTCCACATTTCAGCAGTGGAAGTGCTTTGTCCGTGAAAATCATGTCCGTGAAAAAGAAACACAAAGCCACAGTTTTGACACAATGCAGAAAGCAGTGTAAGAACGCTTTATTACACAGAAAAAAAATACTTTAATTTTAAATTAAATTTAAAATTATGTTTCTTTAAAATCAAGTATCTAGTAGCTATTAGAAATTGCTAAAATGTCTAAAAATATGAACGTTATCAGAAATTGCGGGAAAATGTATTTGCCAAGAAGAAAAGAGAGTCATTTCACGTACATAATAAATGAAAAAATCATAATAAAATACTGGTGTCAAAATTAATTTTGCATTAAAAAGTTTGTAGTTTCATAGCCACTGTATGTGAAAAAGTTAACAAGTGAGGGTGACGTTTCCGCCTATGCTTTCCTATGTAATTATGGTTCCAAACGATGTTCTCTACCATCCCTCAAAGTTTGTACACCAAGTTCTGGGACACCCTGTATATATGTGTGTGTATATAACATGACGGGACCAAAAAAGAGGTTGAAATTTACATGTCACCTGTGGGTTCACTCATTTTTCCAGAATACACCTAAACATGACGCAGCCTCCACTTTAAAATCTTCATATTTAATAAGTTATATTTACAGAAGGGTTCCATAAAAAAACTCCACATCTAAAATGATATTTATTGTCGAAATAGCTACGATTTAAAAAATTCACCCTCTTATCGTTTTCTCCCCCCCTTCCCGTTCTGAAATTCAACTCCAGGAGGAGAAAGATTCGTAAAATGGAAAGGAGGTGCCAAAACATTCCGAAGATGCATATATAACATGACGGATTTTAAAAAAAAGGTTTGAAATTTACATGTCACCCGTGGGTTCACACATTTTTCCCAAATACACCTAAAAATGATGCAGCTCCCACTTTAAAATCTTTATATTTAATAAAAAATATTTACTGGAGGGTTCCATAAAAAAATCCACACCAAAAATAACATTTATTGTAGAAATAGCTACGATTTAAAATATTCACCTCCTCATCGCTCCTCCTCCCCTCCTCCCTTAAAATCCAACTCGAAAAGTAGAAAGATTCATAATATGAAAGAATGGTTAAAAGAGCTTTCGCATATGCCTCTCATTTCAGCAAATCTAATTCCGATAAAGTCAGACATTTCGAGAAAGTCTTTCTTCGCGATGAAATTTTACTTCGATGAAATAGCTGTATCGAAGGATAGCGATGAAATTTAACCTTGAAAAAAGCGGCATTTCGAGAAGCTTGTGTTTTTCTGATGAATGCCTTTTTCGATAAGGATGACTTTCGTTCTCGCTGACAATAGAGAGAGGAGGTTTAGCGAGGAGAGTTTTGTCGATGAAGCTTTGTGAAATGAAAGTTTTGTCGAGAAACGAGTTACAGAAAGAAGCATAAGAATATGGCAATATCTTGTGAAATGAAGACCTAATTTTCAAAGTTTCTCGTATTTTATTCTTACCATGCTGTCACGTATTTGGAACCTCCCAATAAATATTATTTATTAAAAAAATTTTTAAAGAGGGGGCTGGAGAGAGGACGAACGTATGTTTAAAACTGTAGCGATTTCTACAATACCTATCAATTTAAGTATGTTTTTTTTTCATCGAATCATTCGATAAACATTATTTATCAAATGTAAAAAAATTAAAATGTCTGCTGCAGGAAATTGAGGGCGAAAGGGTGGACTGACGAGGGGCGGGGGAGGGCGACAATTTTCACTTTTTAAAACCCTTCATATTGTATATCATCTTGAAGATCTCGGATCACTCTTTCATATTATGATGCTTTCTTACCTCCCCCCTTCCGAATTTGGTTCCCACGTCGGGGGCGGGGGCAGTTTTCGAAGCTTTTTGCGTTTTTATCATTTTAGATCGAATTTTTGAATTGAAAACGTTTTTAGGCGCATTGAAAATATTTTTGAGATGGGAAAAAAACATTGAACAAGTCACATTGTTACTGTAACCTAGGCACATTGTTTTAAAGTTTCCTCTTTGAGGTCCTCTTCCAAAGGTGAGGAGCTTGACCCCCCCCCCAACATACACTTTAAAATATCGCTCATTTTTTTTCTCTACCAATTTTAACTTAAAAGTTTAAGCTATGTGGCACATCCGGGGCTATTGCCCCGCCCCCCTTTTTGGTTATTCACCAACATAATTTTGCTCATTTCTTCACTTCATTTCAATTTTCAAAAGGCTATAACTTTGCTTCTATGGGAGTTACAGCGGGGAGAAAAATTATAGCATAACTAATTTTCTTCGCCGCTCTTTTTACAGTTTTACGGTTTTCCCAATAGTACCGGGTTTTTTTTTGGGGGGGGGACAGGGGGGGCCATTTTTCATTTTTTGATGTAATATGTTCATTGAAAGCTTATGCTTTATACATTACCAATTTAGCATAAAAAAGTTTCTCCCGTCATTCTGGGACACGTTACGGACCCATAATGGGTTGAAATTTAAATTTTTCAAACTTCTTCGAAGTTTTCGCTAAATCGGCATTTGAAAAACATCGTGCCAATGTGGTGCGTGTATGACATCTGTATCATATAAATATTGTTTACCACTGTTGGGACTCTGGCCTCCTCTCGCGTGTAGGCGTTTATTTACGGCGGTTACTTGGCCCTTGTATTTCCTGCACAATAAAATATTTCCTGACGATTAAAAATACACACGTAATTGTTCAAGTTTTTACTTCTGTCGGCACTCCCAAAATGCCACTATATATATTTTTACGGAGCTTGCAGTAAATAATATTTATAATATATATATGGAATTTAGAAAAGTAGGTAGTTGTTGTTTGGCATGTGACCACTTATTGATCTTATGCACCCGATGTTATATATTTCCCCCCCCCCCACTACGTAACCTTGGGAGGGGGGGCAGTTTTCAAAATTTAACGTTCGATTCGAGATTACGTTCGGTTGTTCGTTCAATTCGAAATTTTTTTTCTTTCTTTCTTTTTCTTTGTTTACAAAATTTTGCTGTGCGTGCACAACGCGTTTGGTATATTTTGCCATATACAATGAGGACCCAGTTCGAGATTTCATATTAAAAGATTGCGTATAAATTAGATACACCAATGAAAGGAGGGGCTCACTAGCGAGTGAATCCGTCGTGTCTTTATTAACACCAACTCATTCATCTGTAGACAACTCTTGATAAAATTGAATCCTGTATTGTATTAAAGCAATTGTAAATGGAGTCATCAAGAAAATTTTTACACAATCGAAAGTTATCGAGATGTTCATACCATCGAGAAAATCGAGAAAAACTTCTCGTTATCGCCCATCACTACTCCTTATTGTCTGCGTCAGTAAAAAGACTATAATACTTGTGCAAACTAACATTAGTAAAAAGAACTAGAGAAAATTTTCCATATTTGTGAGGGAAATTTCAGTACAATAAGGCGCTCAAAATAGACGCTATTTTCTATTCGAATTTACTGGCGGGAGTTTTCACCTGCGGTAATCGGAAACTATTGATTCGATTAAAAGAAACAGCCGTCACTTTCTGACAAACTCTCAGTTACTTCATTATGAACTGCTAAACAATACACTATATATGTCTTTTTTTTATTCATAACTCCATTAACAGGGCTGCCACCGGCGACTATTTTTTAATTCCCACTAGCACCACTTTTTCAAAATAGAAAACATAACACTTTCTTTGACAACATTTTCAAGACAAATATACTTCAAAATATATATTAATAAAATATTGGTGCAAATGGAATATAAAAATAGTCGCCTGTGGCAGCCCTGCATTAAATATTGTGCATCACAAGTCGGCTACAAAATAACTAACAATTCAAGAATAGTACATTGAGATTTTTAGTTAATTTTCTACAATTTCCTAGAAGCAACCAGTAACGGCGCGTCAGGGGTTGCTACTTCACTTTAATATCTTTGTTTTCGAAAAGTGAATTTCGCCTTTTTAAACTCCTTCCGGCACGGGCAAATTTTGTTTGTAAAATGAGTAATTATCGACGGCCACCGAATTTACAAGCGACTTTCTTAGGTATTATGAGCTCCTAAATTTAAGTTTTCATTGTAAAAGCAAAATTTTACTAAAATTTTATTGTTGCCCTTCGCAAGTTTGGATTTAAAATTAGGTATGCCTGGACTTGGGCACAGTGTACCGGAAGGGGTTAATCGTAGAACACTCCACAAGTAAGGTTAAATATAGCGTACGAAAATACTGTTAATAAAATAATTCAAAACTCATTGAAGAGCCGCTACTGCCAACAAATAACTGTGTGAAATATTAACCCTTTGATGTCTGGCGGTAACGCGACATGACCACCTAAGTTTATAATATTCCATATTTATATTCCATAATTGATAACTGACAATCCGCATCAAGAATACTTTAATAAATTTTGTCTCTTACAACGAAGGTGCATATTTGTCTTTTCAAGAAATTTATTCGTAAAATCTAGTGCGAGACAATTATTTCATTTTTTATGAACAATATTTCTTTGTCCCCCAAAGGATTAAAAAAGATGTTTTAAAGACCGCAATGAATTTTAAGTAATTGGGAAATTTTTACTTAATACAAATAACCCCACATAAGATATCTTTTTGATTGCGAGGAGAAATTATGCACAATAAATTTAAATACTTACTTTCACGAGTTACACAATACGAACTTTAAAATGATCCGTATCAATTAAAAAGGGGATAAAATAATAACACAGATCTTGCAATTGTAAATTATAAATTTTATTTTAATTCAAGGGTATTTTCCATCGGCAATCCCGCAGCTATCATCAGAAAAATAGCGTAAAATTTGTGAATGAAGGTGGGTGTTGCGAATGTTGTGGTTTAAAAATTAAATGTAAATTTTCTTATTTTTAATAGTGGTGCCAGTGTCCTTGGAAATTCCAAGGAGTGTACGAACCTTGCCTATGAATAGCAGAAAAAAATCTCTTTGGCCATTAAAAAGTAGTTGAATTAATTTTTTGGTTTGCTCAAATTAATTCATTAAACAAATGTACGAACTCACCAAAACAAATGCATAAACTCAACTGCCTTTGTTCCGAATGATGAGAAATCAAAATAAAAACTGAGTTACAAAAATTAAATAAGACAAATTTTAAAATTAAAAAAGCGTATCTTTCGAAAAAAAGGATTAAAAGATTTCTGTATGCAATGTATTAACTGCGCAGAGTTTGAAATTTTTCGTCATGTATGTGAATACCTGACGAAAAATTTCAAACTCTGTGCAGTAAACATCATCTGTGACACAATTCGCGATTCTCTACGCTCTTAAAAAAGACAATTAAGCATGATGATGCAATGCAGTGCTAGAGCTCATTGTGACAAAGCATAATGCATAAAAATGTCGATCGCAAACTAAAACAATGTGAGAAACCTCACATTTTACAAATAACGCGTTTGCCTGTGTTGCTAAATCATGCTGATTATTTAGTCAGAAATTTCGCGGCCATACCAGAAATTTTGGAACGGAACATTTTCATTAATTTTGTTCATAGAATATCTAATAAAAAAATTGCTTCGAGTTTAGATTTTTTGACTAATAAGTCTCCCAGATTTGGAAAGACTTGCTGGATGTAAATATAATAATTGTATTTAAATAACTACAATTGATTCAAAAATGAAATAAACTCTAGGCTAAATGAAATAAACGCCTGTCTTCGTCCGTAATCAAACGATTTGTGTATGTGTCGGATTTTTTAAATATAAGTAAGGAATAGGGGGATACTTTTGAACTGGGGGCACCTTTGAACACACTAAATATTTTCCTTCAAATAAATTATTTTAAAAAACTGTCTATGGAAGTACATCACTACTGCTTCAGTGCAATAAGTATACAAAGCTGCACCTTTTGTATGCTCAATACTGTGAGATATACAAGGTTCGCACACTCCTTGGAATTTCCAAGGATTCTGGCACCACTATTAAAAATAAGAAAATTTACATTTAATTTTTAAACAACAACATTCATAATCCCCACCTTCATTCACTGTTTTTGCGATATTTTTCTGCAGTGAAACACTTTGAAATTATTCTAAAAATTTAGTGGTAAAATCCTGGATATATTTTAATCTAAATTTAAGAAAATAAAGTTGTAAGATTTTTGTTGACAATTTTGTATCCCTGAAATTTTGATTTATTGTTTAACACTTAGATAAAGATGTAATATTTAGTTTATAAACTTTGTTTTATTCAAATTCTTCCACCGAATTGAGGAAACAATTGTAATGTTGAACTCCATATGATGGGGCACAATTCAACGAAAAATCTGGGGCACCATTGAACATCTAAAACTATGAAGTAAGGAATTACTGAATCTAAATATTATTATTTTTGGACTTTTTTCTATGTGGAAAGAAGTTAATTAGGGTATATCAAAGAACATGGACTTATACTGTTAACAATCCCTCCTTACTGCATACATGTATTACAATCGCTGGATATATTAGCGATGGGAAGTTTCAAATCTAAATTCATGATGGCCTTTATTTATTTCATAATTACAAATCCCTGATACACAATAATAATTCATGCTTTAGAAGGTTTATCTAGTAAAGCCTATAATCTTTCATTTACTCTTTCCCAAACATTATTTTTGGTTTTCGTGCTAGATAAAACGGAATTTAGGTCAGGTTTTTTCTTAAAGAGAGTGAATGTGAAAATTTTTAATTTCCCAGAAGCATGAGATATACTATTGGTGTATTTCAGGGATATTGTAAAAAAGTTTTCACAACCAAACATAATTGGAGGAACACTTTGCATTGTTTCAACAATGATTTTTGACATCAACGTTGATGGATTAAGTTTGGTTAAATAATATAAAAATTATTAGTTTCAATAAAATACAGTTATTTAATTTCATTCATATTATTTTATATTTCTGAAACATATGCAGCTTTTTATGAAAACTCTCAATATTTTCATATTTTATTCATATGTTCAATGGTGCCCCTTACTTGTTCCAAGGTACCCCTACATGGGGCAGGCTTAAACAGAAATCTTTCAACTTTTTAAATCCTCACAATTTTTTAATTTACATGGAATACTTTTAATTTCTGATTCATATGATGAAGAAATGCATTGTCTTTATAATGTAATATTTAAAACACAAAAATATAATTTAAATAAGAAATATATTGATATTTAAAAAAAATTGTTCAAACATACCCCCCCTCTGCCCTATATTTTTTTTATTATGCCATAACATTTTTGTGTAACTAATTACCTAAAAATTACTGTCATCAACTAAGATATTCAGTACACTAATACATATGCTTACATCAAAAGCTTTGCTTGTCATTTATCTACAGTAATTTTATATACTACATAAACAATTACTTCGTAATATCCTCAACATAGTTTATCCAGAAATACATTATTACGGATGAATAAAATTATATTATATAATAAATATACTATATATCTAGTATCGTCTGTGATTATCACGTCTTATGCATTATGGTATTCCTCAGTTGTCAGGCCTCATTAATGTTAATGTGATTCATAGACTGTTATACAATGTATATAAAATGCATAACAAGTTCAATAAAAGTTCCTATTCCTGCTATTCTATTACAATATGCTTCTAGCAGTTATAAAAAAGGTTTGATTATAGAGAAACTATAAATATAGTTAAACATCCATAGCTAATAATATTTTATAAACTCAAGCAATATGAAAGAAAGTTCAAGCAATATGGAACACCATTTACAGGGTGCGTCAGGTATTTAAGGACACATCTATTAAGTAGAATATCCCACAGTGTATCAACTTTTCAAATCTCTGTGTTATGTATAAGAATGTCAGAACCTAATGAAGAGGCATGCTGTCATTGGCTGATTTGTTATTCAGCCAATCGGTCTGGTTCATTGGCTGAATAACGATTTAGAGATTACGATATTCTTGAAACTCACACTATTCAACTATAAGAAGAGAACTCAAAGCTGCCAGATTTCACGTGGCAAACACTTCATGTTGGAAACGATATTGTCGGGAATATGTAATCATAAAGATACCAGAATTCGTCAGTCATGTCGGTGAAAATTCTAAGAAGTCTATCAGGGCATTCGCTAGGAAGATGCTAGTTGAAGACGCCACAGTCTTAGGTGTGATTCATGAGACATTCATTAGCGATCGTATGTTATGAATTGAATACAGTTCTTGACTGAGAGAACCATAAATAACCGTATGATCAGAGACAAGCCACAAACACCTTCTGAACTAGCTGAAACACCAAGAGCAGTCAGTGTCTTTCCAATGATAAAATATTTGCCCAGGTCAAGATATGGAACCGCCAAAAAAGTTCGATGATGGTGTAAAATTTCAAAAGAGGTTCTGACAGATATGTGCTGAAAACTTTCATCTTCAATGATCATTCTGAAGGGCGTGAAGCGAAGACAATCTGATGCTTTGGAATTTCTTTCTTGAAGGTACCAGAGTTAACCCCATTGTTTATCCTCCTCAGTCTTGATGTCGTATAGAGGCGACCCTAAAAAACACCCTTTAACACTTTGCGGCGCGGTGGTTTCATAGATATACAACTTAATTCTAATTCCTAAACGCCACATTGGCACCGGAATTTTGTTTCACAGAATCACGATTGATACAATGCGTGAAATATAGAATTTTTTTATTTACAAATAAAGTTGTTTACAAATTCCGGTGCCAGTCAATTATTTCAACACTTAAGCAATGAAGTTGCCCTGCGCCACAAAGGGTTAACCCCTTGCGACGCAGTGGTTTCATAGATATACGACATAATTTTTATTCCCAAACGCTACATTGGCACCGGAATTTTGTTTAAAGAAATTACTGTTTATTGACTGCGTGAAATAGATCGTTTTCTTATTTACAAATAAAGTTGTTTTCAAATTCCGGTGTTAGTTATTAATTTCAACACTTAAGCAATGAATTTGTCCTGCGCCGCAAAGGGTTAAATTAATTTAAATGCTTCTAAAATTGTTAAAATTATATCTAGACGTTTTAGATAGATGCGTGCATATTAGAAGTATCGATATATAGACTGCATCTTTGGAGATGTTTTATAATAATTTTATTGGTTTGTTGAAAAATTGTCTCAGGACTGAGAAGGTTAAACCGAGGCTTCAAATCACTAAATTAATTTTATAGCATGCGGGTCTTCTACTAAATCTTTACACTATACTATACAGCCCATACAAGCCAAAAATAAATGGCCAGAGCATTCATGACAATGGTCTTCTCAATTTATTGCTCCTCTCCCCAGCTTCCCGGATATTAACCCCTTGGGGAAGAGCGACACGTAAATGTGCCGCAAAGAGTCTTAATCCTCGTTTATTCTCACCAGTAAACTTTTACTGTAAAAATTGTATTTTTTTAATCGTAGCATTTCCTCAATTCAATAACACTGAAATTTCTGTTTCTAAAAACCTGTGGCAAAACATAAAAAATTTTGTAAAAAGCTCCTGTCGCGAAGGGGTTAACTAAATGCCAATTAGGTATGGGGCGTAGTTGAGATTGATATCATTGGTTATCCACACAAAAATGTTGTAGCTCTCAAAGCAATCACTGTGTGTGCAATGAAAAAGTTCGCAACAATCATGTGATCTTTACCTGCAGTCAGCTGCAACACCCTGTAGAAGCGATTATTCCGACTTCCAGTGACTTCAATAAATTAGGTTATTCAATGTGAATGATTATTTAAATAAACCGTTAAAAATAAAAATAACGCTCCATCTCTAGTTCATATTCGTGTTTGAAAGCAGTCGTTAACCCATTCGTGCCCAGCATCTTTTGCGTAAATTTTATTTGTTTGGCGCCACTATTTTTAGAAGATTTAAGTTTAGTTCATTAATAACGAAAATGCATCATTTAAATAAAATAATTATTGCTTTTCTTTTTCACCGGTGTCAAAAACAGTGCTGAATGCACCTTTTGAAGAGTCCCTAAAAAGGGACGCTAGGCACTAATGGGTTAATTTATTTTCAAATATCTGACGCGCCATGTACGTTTTGGCTTTTAACCCTTTGAGCTCTGGGGTATAAACTTCTTCAAAATTCCAAATGTCACACTGGCACCAGTTTTTTGCAAAGAAAAAAACCGATTAACGATAAACGCGAAAACATGCATTAAACCTTTTTGAAGTAAATTTGGTCAAAATTTCTGGTGTCATGATGACATTTTGGAATTAAAATTATGTGGTAGAAAATTCTACCAGCAGAGCTCAAGGGGTTAAGTCAAAATAAAAAATTAAGAAAATTTAAAAGTTATTAAAGTACAATTTTTGCTATTTCTTGACACATTTTAAATGCATTTTAGCCCCTTGAGGAGCAAGCAATAACGTCTCTGTTATAACGAATTATCACCAGAATAATCTATAAGTTTTATTACTTATTAAAGAAAAGCAACATTTGCACCCATAGTAAAAATATGACATTTTCATAAAAGTTTCTAAGCAAATCGTGTTGAAATTAGGTACAACGTATCCCATCGTCGCACAGTGCGGCAGGAAGCCTCCAAAGTTGGCAAAAAATAAAATTTACTTTGAACAAAAAAAGCACATCACGGATTCTTTTGTAGAAGAAAAGTAGTAAAATTTTAAACTTTTACATAAGCTAAATAGTAATTTATTAATTAATTTACAAACCTTTTTCAATATTTTTTGTAGAAAATTGAGTTAAAACAAGAATTTAAGATAGTTTTATACTAATTAAATATTTATAAATCATCCATAATATCGCATTAAAAAATGTAGACATAATTAGTAATTTTAATTATTCTCAAGCAAACCTTATAATGAATATTAGCGACTCGTTTTGAAGGATTGGATCAACCTTTCTCAGGCAAAATGTACGTATTACTATAAAGACAGCAGAAGAAAAACTGCTTCTGTTGTTTTAGTGCTAACACACACTTTTTGTTTTCATGTTTTTCAGATCTTAAACTCATACATGTCACGTACACTAACGAATATGTAGAACTAGAATTGTATAACCGTTTTACTCTTGATCTTTCTGATCGTCCAGAACAAATTCAGACGGAATATGAAGATGGGCAGGTTTGCTTTTCATTGACGCTTCTGTTTGTTTTTCAAATCGAGGAAATGAAAGCGATTTGCCAAGCCACTCTTTGTTAATTCTAAAGCATTTCCCTTGTTTCGCCAGGCTTTTGCTCATCGGAATTTATATTAAACTTTAAAACATTTAATCTTCTTTTCATTTAAACTACTTGTTCGTAGTTTCTCCGATTATGGAGCTCTTATACCATAAAATCACATTACTTTTCAAAAGTTTTTTGTTAAAACGTTCTATGATATCCAGTTTCATTTAAATACATTATTTTGTTATAAACAGTGCATTAAAATTCGTATTTAACAAAGAAAATATTTATAAACATGTTTGGCACACTCGTACACTAACAAAAATTTAAGGATGATTAGCTATAAAGATGACCATACAATTAAAAAAGTAGCAAAAAGTAGCAAGATTTTCTGGTATATTGTCCTTTTAAAACTCATACTTAGTAGAAAAAATTATAGTTAACACTTAACTCGCCTTAACTCATAACTAAAACCTACAATGTTTGTAGACAGTGTTAATTTTTTTTATAAATTTCACCACTATATATTCTAAGCGTCTGTATATCTATAAAAATCGTATTAAAACAAATTGAAAGTTACTGAATTATTGTTACATACTTGTAGTTAAAGGTTCCATAGTCAAAAAAAAATTATTTTTTAATTATTATAGCGAAATTAACAAACGAATGTTGAAACAAAATTATTGATTTTTTTTTCACTTATTATCAAAGTACAATATGCAGTTTAACTTCTTTCTCTAGTGACGATCAAAATAACTTTGCGCAAATTTTAATACTAGGCAGATGTGTACTGACATCTGCTCTATTAAAGTGACGTATGTCGGTAGTTCAAAATAAAATTTCATTTTTTCGATTTTTTGCCAGTTTTGAAGGCTTTTTGCCCCATTGTGCGTCGCTCAAGGGGTTAAGGCAAGAAATAAATCTGAATATTTAGTTTCTAGGAAATAATGAAACTTTTAGGTTAATGTGAATCAGTCGTATAATCTGTCCTAATGTTTTAAGCTATTTTAAAAGAGCCAGAAAAACTATGAAATATAAGAAAAATCAGAATTATTGAATGAATAAAGATTAATGTATAATAGGGTGGAGCGAAAAAAAAATTTTTTTTGAAAATCAAAAACGGGTAGGTGCCAAAAGTTGCCTTTATACTAGTACATCAACTGCGTGAAATTTTACCGCTGAAAAAAAATGGCTTGAGTCTGCGCTTTTGCTCCAAAAATTGAAATTTTAGGTAAAATTTGTCATTTTTTGACATATTTTCAAAAAAATTAAAAATTTCCTACAGAGCTGGTTAGTATTTAAAAGTGTTGCTTAGACCTTTATATTTATCTGCTTAACATATTTAAACTATAAAACAATATCTGTAGTCTGTATAATTGGAGCAATTCTGGCAACTTTTTGTGAAAAATCAGCGTTAACCTCTCTATTGGAGCATACAACGAAATGTTCTTTTGAATGCATTTTTTATCTAGCTGCTTTCAAAACTACTGTGTATATAACTCATAGAGGTGGTTGCATTATCCCACCCGTCTCAACCACCTAATCATCTAGGCCCAGTGTTTTATTTATGTATTGAATTGTTATTTTTTACCCGAAGACGAGTATAAGTTTTCTATATATCAAAGTAATTTATCTCTTCTCTGTATCGATAGACTTTGGATGATTAAATCATGCTGGTGTGACCTGCTGCACGTATATTTTTATACCATGTATAACAGAAGAGAAGCTGAGTAATGTATTGGGTATGTTCTTAATTGAACCTAGTCAGCAGTCTATTATCTTCATTAAAATTTCATGCAATTAGTACATTATGATTGGAAGTTCTGTTATCACAGCATTCCTTCAATCAATTACATTTTATATATAATGAGTTTCCTAAAAATTGTTTGCATGAATTCAATTTCTAGTATGCCATCATTTACTGTACCTATTACATTGAATATATGCTAAGAAACTACTTGTTTAATATTATGACGATTGTCACAGAGGATTGCAAAAAAAATTTGTATGTAAAGCAACAATGTTTGGAAAATTTTTAGTATTTGTTTTATGTCGTTTCCTGTGTTGTTTCGTTGTCGAGTTATTTCTAATAAGATTTTAGATCTATTATTTAGGTGTGTAGTACATTTGGTATAAAACATCCCGCGGTATAAACTTGGATTATAGATTTGGTGCGTGAACATATAGACGATGATTGGCAATCTGTGCTTATATAAAGCGGAAAATTTTATTAGCTTTATGAGCTGTCTTTTCTGTGAGATATTTTCTAAATTTCTATTCCCCATTCTTTGAGAAATAGCTTTCCTTATGAATTAGCTTTGTAATCTCCGACAGAAATTTCTAGTCTGTTCTGAGTATCTTTTTCTCAATTTGAGAAAATAATTTCTCTATTTTATAAAAAAAAAAATTGCAATAGGAAGTGAATATTACGTAGACAAAGATTTTCCTTATAGATCCAGTGAATCCATGTAGCTTAGAACGTTTTATATCGACTTCTCTAATAATTGACGCAGAGGAAATTCACTGGAGTTGAAGTAGCGAATGATTCAATATCATATAGACAATTCTAAGCTTACCCCATGCAAAATGGTTCACAGTGACAAATAAAATTCTCCTAATTTTAAATGAGCACTTATAGTCGATATCCGTCCATTCCCTCATAAAGCACAATGCATTATAATTTTATGCCCAGGACATTTCACCATCAAATATTGTCCACTCATAAAAAGGGGATCTAAAAGTTAATAGGAAATTAACTGGATACGAAAACACTTAGAAAACGGCATAAAACTAATGCAAAAAAAGTTATTTACAACAGCGGTTGCTTTACACATGGAGAACAAATTTTCATTGCAATTCTTGTTGACGATCACCATCACATTAAACAGCTCGCTTCTCAACATATAAAAAATTCAAAAGTAGAATAAATGATCGCATACTTATAGTTGAAATATCTGAAATCATCTTTGAAGCAAATCATTACGTAAAAAAATACAATTGACTGAAAAAAAATGTTGTGGTAACAGAACTTCCAATCATTATTCATCAACTGAATGTAAGTTTGGTAAATATAATAGATGGCCGAATAGATCCCTTTAATAATATTCCCGTGCATTACTCTGCTTGTCATTTTTTTGTATAAACTGTAAAAATATACATGAAGATAGTTACAGCAGCATGTGGATGCAAAGAACTGATGAACAAGGTGGAAGCATCGAAAACATGCCAAATTTTTATAAAGAAAATAACAAATCAATGTATAGATAAAACACTGTACTAAGATGATCGAATAGTTGGGCCGGATGGTATAGGAAATATAGTCACCTCCACGACGCATGTCCAAGGTAGTTTTGAAAACAAGAACTGTATTAAAAACAACAATTCGTTATATGACCCAATAGAGTGGTAATGTTGTTTTCTTACTAAAAGTTGTCTGTTTTGCTCCAGCTATAGGGAATAAACATATTGTTTTATAGTTTAAATATGTTAAGCCGATAAATATAAAGGTATAAGCAACACTTTAAAATACTAACCAGCTCTGTAGAAATTTTTTAATTTTTTTTTAAAAATGTCAAAAAATGACAAATTTTACCCAAAATTTCGATTTTTGGAGCAAAAGCGCAGACTCAAGCCATTTTTTTTCAGCAGTAAAATTTCACGCAGTTGATGTACTAGTATAAAGGCAACTTTTGGCACCTACCCGTTTTTGATTTTCAAAAAAAAAAATTTTTCGCTCCACCCTAATGTATAATCTATAAATAAGTTATTTAATAATTTATTGATTTATTGATTATTTATTTAATGATTTAATTTTTAAAAAGGCCAAGTATATTCAATTGTTTTGGTCCCATCACAGTATGCTCAAATCATTCAAATCAGTCAATTTGTATAAAAATGAAGCTGGTGTTATACACAATTGAAGTGAAAAAACTTCTTTAAACAGCATAAAATAAGTTAACTGCGCAAGGCCTTTCGAAAGAACTTAGTCTTTCTTCGTCAGGCGCAAAAAAAAAACGCGCGTCTACAATGTAGCGGCACGACTGAAGGGGAATGCGGGAGGGAGAGGGAGCAAGCAGAAGGAACAGCCAATAGGAAAGAAGAAGGCAACAGCCAATCACGGAAGAGCATAAACAAAACTAGATAAATAATGAAGGAGAGGAAAGGAAGAAGGGGGGAAGAGAAATGGGAAAATATCGGGGTAAATTAAAAAATTAACTAAAAGGAGAGAATAAAATGAAATAAAATGTACGTAAAAAATATATAAATTAGTAATAATAATAAATAAAAATAAATAAAATAAATAAATAAAAATAAATAAAAATAAAAAATAAAAAAAAAATTTACAATTATAAACACACATATATAAACCTGAAAATTGTATACATAATATATAAAAAATAATAAATATTAAATGAAAAACTTATTTATGAAGCAGTGCTGAAAAGATTCTTCCAGGCAACGGAGAGAGTTTTAGAATCAGATTTATCATTAACAATATTATCACGATTAATATAAATAGCTAAATTTTCAAGAAAATCTAACTCAGAGGAACTATTGGCATTAAAGATGATTTTAGCAGTTTGAAAATTGAAACTATGGCCGGAATCCCAAGAGTGTTTAGCAACAGAAGATTTAGAAATTTCTTGATTAATGACATACCGAGAGTGTTCTTTTAGGCGTTTTTCGAGATTTCTTTTAGTTTGACCAATATACGATAAATCACAGTCATTGCAAGGAACATTATAAATACCCCATTTTTGGAGGTCAGGGACAGGACATTTCATGGAAGGAAATTTTAATTTATTGACTGGTTTAAAGATAACATTAAAATTGAAACGTCTTAAAACTTTAGCTAATTTAAAACATAAAGGAGGATAAAAAGGGAGAACGACCAAATTATCAGGTTTACTTTTATCAATTTTAGAAAGAGTGGAATTGTTAGGGGGTCTATTGAATTTGCTCGCAGCAGTATTAATGATAGAAGGATTGAACCCACGTTTTACAGCAACAGATTTTAAGTAATTGAGTTCATTCTTAAGAGATGCAAAATCGGAACAAATTTTGAGAGCATGATAAACATATGTATAAAAAACACCGATCTTTTGATTGACAGGCTGATTTGAGAGAGCATGGGACGGATTAGACACTCTAATCTAATCCACCCTGGTAATTCTTTGTAATAACAAAAGCACATTTTGTGGTGAAAGATATTATTATTCTTCTAAAACAATTAGACGAACTTTAGTTACTTGGATGATCAATTATCTGAAATGATATAAGAAAATGAAAAATGCGTTTAAAAAAAATCTCATTTAAATTCCAATGGTATTTATTCGTTCGCAAAATAAAAATCTCCCTTTAATTCCCATTAAAAACAACTTTAAAATTTACGTTTAAATGCAGTTTTTTTTTATTGCAAAGCAGCAATTCATAAATCATTATAGACTCGTTTATAGACACTGATAATTGTTATGCTTTTTAGCCACCGTTATTTCCTAAAAGCATATTTCCCCATATTGAATTATGAGATATCTGCGATAAAATGAGTCACATTTTTTCGTTCTAAAATACTGGTGGACAAAACCCGTAGCAATTTGCTCCCATGTGACTTTCACATCAAATACACGCGCAACTAGCCTATAGTCATAGAAATTGAACCATTTGTGTAATAATACTAATTAAAGCACTCTAGAACACAGTTTTAAATAATAAAAGTTAGGACTGTATCTTCATAATTTTAATAACACACTATAATTAGCGAACACTCTGGTCGTCATTCTATTTCACAAACTATAAGCAGCAAACACTCTGATCGCCATTCTATTCACACACTCTAAACAACATTTTTTCTCTACTCACAAGGAAGGTCTCCACACGAGCATACTCCGAAAAATCTGAAAAAATTACAAAATGTTTTTCTTATGAGGATATATACGTTTATAAAAAAAATTTGGCGGAACCTCCATACAGCGTCCGTAAAAAAATAATGAAAATTTCGTTATTTGGCGATTTATCATCGGTTGGCGATAGAAAGCAGTTAAAAAAAATACTTTTTTATGTCAAATACGCTTTAAGGACAAGAAAGTTTCATGTTGAATTTGTTTAAGTAAATATGATTTAATAACTTTCATTTTGCCAGTTTTAGTTTTATTTTAAGTATAAATTTGTTATAGCGATATTTATATGTATTTATATTCAAATTTTACCATCAAAAGTTGCGATTTAAAACGAAATTCATAATTTAAATTCATTAAAATTGTTTCAAGCTCAAAGTCCAATTGAGCATTGTCAAGTAAATTTCGTTGCTATGGAAACATTTGACTTTTAATTTTGAATACGCTTAAATGTATGAAAATAATTTTTTCAATATGAGTGTTTTGTGTATGAAAATATTTTTCCACTGATAAATTAAAAACTATAGCAACAAACAATATATATATGCAATACAAGATATATATATATATGCATAATATACTATATTAAACTCTTTCATTGTATATGGTTAAATTCTTAAAATACTATTTACAAGCAATCTAAAAGATTGGCAGTTTTTAGTTACATTAAATCGTTTGCTTTTGGCCAGGAAAAGTGCTGCTCGCCAAATCGCGTGATATTCACGCCAAATATTCGAAAGTTTTTAATTTTTTACATAATTTCTATTGTGATTCCGCCACTATTTTTGACAGATCCTTTATTACATACATAAGTAGTTTAGTTAACATTTTTTTCAAAAGTTTCTGAGTATGCCTAGTATGGAGACGTTCCTTGTCAGTTCACTTCACATTTCAACCAAAGGGAGTTCACGACGCCCTCTCACGGGACTTATAAATTATGAAATTTCAACAATAAACACCCTTTGCACTCGAGAGGTGACTCTTACCCACCACTAGTATTGTCAGGTGCTCTTCATAAATCGGGACGCCAAATGCTTTAATACACCACTTTTATCTTACAATTTATTTCACCATCATTTATCACAGATATTCGGTCATTAGATTAGGTCATTAGGCGAAGAAAATTAGTTTAAAATGCTGGTTACTAGAGCATCTGGAACACCCATTTACGCGGGACACTAGTAATCAGTGAGAATCTTTTATTTTTAGTGCAAATGGTTAACAAGACAAAGAATCAATTTCTATTAAACAAATCAAAAAAGTTTTGTTTTGAACATACCGGGTGTCCCAAAAATGACTGATGGATTTTAAAATTCAATAACTTGCAAACGGTGACAGCTACTTAAAGATTTTTTGCAGGAGGGTTATGTATAATGTCAGGAGTTTTTTACCGTAATTTTTTATTTTAGTTCGAATTTCAAACAATAGATGGCGCTGACGGCAATTGAAGGCCAGGTGATCAGCGCTGAGTAACATTAGTGGCTGGGCTTCAATTGCCGTCAGCGCCACCTACTATTTGAAATTTGAACTAAAATAAAAAAATACGGTAAAAAAAAGAACTCCTGACATTATACATAACCCTCCTGCAAATTTTTTTAAATAGCTGTCACCGTTTGCAAGTTATTGAATTTTAAAATCCATCAGTCATTTTTGGGACACCCGGTACATTAAGTTATATTATTACTGTTCAGCTTAATACAATTGTATGTAAGCTATTCATTGATTCTATCGTATATTTAACATTCTTTTCATACTCAAATATTGGAGGAATAACTTTGGGGAACATTTTGTCATCATATTCGATTCAATAAACATTCAGAGTTGTTTCAATATTTAGCGTGAAAACAATTGAAGACAAGACAGTTGATTGCTAAAGCATGTAATTACGTTTCATTTTACATTAAGAGTTGGTTTTAGAAAATATTAATATAAATTCGCTCATTCTGTACATTGTATTAAATTTAGCAAGCATAAAAAACTTGTAAAATAAATATTTTGTACACCGTATTCTAGGTTGCAAACCGCTGAAAATGAGTATTATACAGAGTGTTCCGACCCAAATGACCGATTACTACCAATAAATTTTAAAAGTATACTTTGGTTTATAACTTCTCATAAATTCTGTTACTAAATAATTCAAGGAATTTTAATAAAATTTAATAGTAGTAACCGGTCATTTTGGTAGGAGCGCTCTCATCCCTGATTATAGGCATGGAAATTTAACAAGTTAGCAGTCACTTTTCAAAAAAAGAGATTTATTATTTAAGTTACTTTATCATTTTTCAAATTAATCCAATTGGACTTAAGTCATGCGTTGATTCTGTCACACATTTAACATTCTTCTCATACTCAGATATTGGAGGAATAACTTCGAAAATATTTTATTACTATATTCTATTCAATAAATATCCAGACATGCTTGAATAATTAGCGTGAAAACTACATATTATGAAGTAACATTTGCATTTACAGTGAGACATATGACTGGTAAAGCATGAAATAACGTGTTCACTTCATATTAAGAGTTGTTTTTAGTAAATAATTAAAACAAATTCGCTTATTCCATACAATGTCTAAAAATTTGGCACGCATAAAAAAAAAATTAAATTTTTTTTACACCGTATCTTAGGTTGCAAACCGGTAAGTCATAGCATGTTATAGTCATGGAAATTTAACAAATTAAACAGTCAATTTTTAATAAATAGATTAATAAAGATTTATTATTAACATGCACTAACTTACTTTATCATTCTTCAAATTAATCGAATTCGACATAAGCAATACATTGATTCTATCACATATTTAACATTCTTCTCATACTCAGATATTGGAGAAACAACTTCTGGTAATATTTTATCACTATAATAATTCTATTCAATAAGCATCCAGGCTTGTTTGAATAGCTAGCATGTAAACTACATATAATGTCATAACTTTTGCAGTTGCAGTGAGAAAGCTGACTGTTAAAGCATGCAATTACGCATTCATTTTATATTAAGAGTTTCGTTGCTTAAAAATTTAACAATTACAAAAAACATATTGAATTTAACTATATTATTATTGTTAGCTGCAAAATATCATGTTTTTATATTTGTTGAAAAGCATTAAAAAATTATAGGACATAACTTAGTCGAATTCTTTTTTTTTTTTTTTTTTTTTTTTTTTTTTTTTTTTTTTTTTTTTGAAATCGATTGTAAGTCGGTATCTATATATGATTTTTAGGAATCAACCTATACATGTACTTATACATGTATAAGATAGCTAAATAAATAGATAGATAGATAAATTCATTACAATTCAAAACGTCATTATAATAATGTCCAATATTCTGAACTAATCCAAATAAAATTGAGACAATGTATCAGGGCTCTCCCAGGCAACTATTTTTATAGTTTGCTGCACCGCTATCTAAAAAAAATACACTTAATAATATATTTATTTCTCTTACGAATGTTTTTAATGCATATGGCTAATTCCACGAAAACGTGTCATATTTGTCACATGCAACGATTTCTGTCTACCAGTATTTTATAACAGAAAAATTTGACTTATTTTATAGGAAATATCTTCTCAGTTGAATAGAGCGAAGGAAACTTTTCGAAAATAAAGGTGGCGAACCAGCATTGCGATTTTTAGCTGTGTGACAGACATGACAAGTTTTCATGGAATTTTCCATATGCAAAAGATTTTTGTTTTGAAAAAGTGGTGCAAAATATTATAAAAAATAGTCACCTGTGGCAGCACTGGAGTATTGTTTTTTTTAATGCCTAAGAGGAACTGCTTAGACCTTGAAGCCAATCCTGTAGAGTATATATGTCCATCTCGGTCCCGTTTACTTAGTCTTAAAAGATTTATCTGAAGTTGTGCCAAATAAGCTCAACAGAGAGCTGGGAAGACAATAAAACAAGTTTTTAATCAAGAATATTTGGTTATCCGATCAAGAACAATGGCTTTTTTAACAATAGGATAAGATTGCTGAATAAAATCGTCTGCAACATGCCGATATTGACATATTAAATTATATTATATTTTTATTATATTTTTATTTAATTAATAGTTTTAATTGCATATTAAAAAATTATTATATCGTCTGCTATGCAAAACTTAATAATCTTAAGACCAATTTATTTTAATCACTTCACCGGCAGCAGTTATAGGGAAACAATGCTGTTACCCATGATATATATCGGGGCTTCCGTTGGAGTGTTTAAATTGTATTATATCTGATGTTTGTAGTTTAAACAATGATATCAATCTACTTTTAAAAGTCCAAAAGTCCCCATTATGAGATAATAATTAGATAGATGGATGTTACATAATTTAATTGTAACTTTTTGGTAAATTTGATAAAATTTTAATATTATTTCTTGTTTTATTAATAACGTTTTATGTTACAACTTTACGAATATGTAAAATTTTATTAGTGGAAACTTTTAGAATTGGGATTTACAAATAAGCATAAATATTTTCGTTGTGTAGAATTAAATCGAAAGTTGCGAATTAAAGAACCCCCAGCTATAATACATATTTATGTGTGTGAGTGTGTTTTTATAATATATATATAAACAGTGTCCATAAAATAAAGGGTTTGAAGCAATTTTTTTTTATTCAGTCATACAGTTAAACGATAAAATACAAACATTTTGTGTGTTGCTGAAGTTATTTAACTTTAAACGGTCTCACAGGATGGATAAGTTTAAGAATATTTTAACACTTTCACTGTAAAAATTGAAGATCCAAATTGGGTTGAAAGATTTCTCGGTATAGTAATTTTCCTGAAATGATACAGTAAGAATTCCAAAATGGTAGAGTATTGTTTCCAAAATAGATAAACCAAAATGGTTCAAAACAGAGCAGATCTTTATTAACATTAAATTAATCAAAATTTCTGAAGTATAATGTATATACTATCTAAGATATTTTAATTATTTTAATGTCATTAAAAATCAGACTTATTTAAAACGATTTTGTGCTGCAAATTGAACTTTCCAAATTGGAACAATGTTGTACCCAAAAATCTTTCAATCCAATTTGGTATTTTGTTTTTACAGTGTTTGGAGGCGCCATTTTCAATCTGCAAACGCCTAATTTTAATACCCAAAATGCCAAATTCCACCTGTAAGTTTTAAGTAGAATTTCATTCTGCTAACATACATAAAAAATGATGATACATAAAATAAAATAAAAATAAAACGCATATGATAATTTTTAAATAAATTTGATTATAAATTGTGGTGTAAATTAATTACCGAACAGTTTTGCAACAGAAATATTTTGCCCCTGAAAGGATGAAAAGAAACAGTTCGATTACGAACACTCTCATTGTATATTTTGTCATTCAATAATTAGATGTTTCTATGACAACAAAACCATTCTATTTTTGTTTTTCACACCAACAAAATCGAAATCGAAATAACTGTTCTTAGAACTTTTTATCTAACCTTAATTTTGAATTTTAAACTTTTTTGATCAATTGAAATATTGTTTTAAACCGCCGTTAACGATCGTTAAGTTTTAGCATGTATACAAATGAACGTATATGACAAAACCATAGTTAAAAAATTTGTTTATTTAAGTTAAAATTTAAACTAGTGCAGCATGAAGAATAGACACAATTATCTAAAAATAGGTACGAAACACTATTTTCTCCGTTCTAAAATATCTGTCTTGCACATATCTGACCAATTATTAAACAAAAAATTGTAGTTAAAAATTAGTGGTGTTCAAACGCTTTTAGTAACGAATTAAGCAAACTCTGCATGCGCGAACGGCGTTCGGGCAAAACTGTTAGAGGGTTGAAGATCATTTATCATTTTAGCGTAGTTAAAAAAACTTTCATTGTGTCCGCCAACCACTGATAAATCACCAAGGAAACAAAATATTCGATAGTTTTATTCATACGCTACTTTGAAGTTCTTCTAAAATTTTGTTGGCATGTAAACATGTTACAATTTCGGGAGAATTTCTTTTTATTATTTGTTTTTATTTTTCTGAATATACGCTCATGCAAAACTTCCTTGTACGATAATTTAAACAATAATTTACAAAGATTTCAATTTTTAGTACATTTTTATGTAAAAGATTATTTTTTCGGGCAAAAATATCAAATTATTAGCAGCAGATAAAACATTTTTAACTATTAACAGATTAAAAAGTATCTTAGTTATATGTTCGAATCATACTAGCCGTTTTCAAATATACAGCGAAAAATAACGATAAAACCCCTTTAACGATAAAGTAATATTTAATTATCTATATAGATAAATACAAACTTTTTTACGAGTTGCTAAAACTCTTTTATTTAATATTTTAAACCAACACATTTTATTCATATAAGTAGCATTATTTAGGCAGTTTTAGTGAGCTAAAATTTCAGACCCTTAATCGTTAGAATCATGCTTGTAATTAACTCTCTGAACTGATTTTTGATTTATTTATGAGAAGACGTTACGTGAAGCTAGACGATTAGTAAAATAACTTCATAGCGATTGTTTAATTTCGCAAATAGGTATGCTCATCGATGATGAAGTAGCCAATTATTCCATATTATTTGCTATATACTTATCCCGTGAAATGTTGTATTCATAGTTTGATAAACTATTTTCCAGAATGATTCCCTTTGTGGTTAAAATAAACTCTTGATTATCCAGGTCTCACGAAATCAGAAGTACATCAGAAAATTGAAATTGACTAATAATACAGTCGAGTCTCTATATAACGAAACACACCGTTCCAGTAAAAAATTCGTTATATAGAGAAATTCGATGTATAGAGAATGATGTTAAAAATTGTATTTAATGTGTGAAATTTGAACAAATATTATTTTTGATCTTTTAAATTAATAATTTGAAATGTTTAATAGTAAATATTAACCTAACATTTTATTTCTTAATTATTTAAGCTGTTTTTAAAAAGAGAACAGGCATTTATTTGAAAGCTTAATGAAAATCAAATAAGGAAGACTTGCATTGATTTCAGACGAAGAAATCTGTGACTTTTTGTTGTTCTGATTTTAAAATTGTTACGCTCTAAAAAAATTGCTCAAATTTTAGCAAGGAATGAAGAATTGTAGTTAACATTTTCCTCCATTTGAAAGCCTCTCTTACATGTGTATCAATCAAATTGATTCTGTTTTGAGAAGAATGTGGAAAGGTGTGTGGGAGATGAGATGAATTCGTTAGATTTAAAAAACAAGAAGAGAAGTAATACTAGTTGGATGTGTCAATCCCAAAACTTTCTTCTATCTCATAAGTACATTTTAATATATATATAAAAAAAAAAAAAAAAAAAAAAAAGCTTGGTGACTCTAAAGTTACCCACTATCGAATTTTCTCGAACATTTGACCTAGCCTAATGAGATTCTGGTATCCGAAAAGCCTAAAACGCAAAATTTAATTAATATTCTGAGAAAATGAGCTTAGTAGTGCCTCATGTTGGGTAATTTATACTAAAACCTAATAAGCATCTATTTACGTCAAGACCTAACAGAATCTGAAATTCTGAAATTTGATGGAATTTCGTCCATTAGTTCTTGAGATATAGTTATAACAAAAAAAATTGCAAAACGTAGCACAGCAACACCATATCTTGGACAATTTATGCCAAAACGTAAAAAAGCGTCTAATTATGTTATGGTGTAAAAGAATATGAAGTTTGATGAAATTTTGTGCATTAGTTCTTGAGATATAGCTAGTTTAAAATAAACGTGTAAAATATAGCACAGCAGCACCATCAGTTAAAGGATTTATAACAAAACGTAATCATCGTGTAATTATGTTATATGTCATTTCGTAACAAAATCTGAAGTTTGATGAAATTCTGTGCGTTGGTTGTTGAGATATAGCTATCGGAAAAATCGTGCAAAATGCAGCATAGCTGCACCACCTGTTGCAAGGTTAATACTAAAATGTAATCAGCGTCTAATTATGTTATATATTCTAGTGTAACAGAATCTAAAATTTTATGAAGTGCTATGCATTAGTTCTTGAGATATAGCTATCGCAAAAATCGCGCAAAATGTAGCATAGCAGCGCCACCTATAAGGCAATTCACACCAAAACCTTATCAGCGGCTATGTATCTCAAGGTATTGCGGAATCTGAAGTTTGGTGAAATTCTGTGCATTAGTTCTTGAGATATCGCTATCATGAAAATCATGAAAAACGTGGCATAGCAGCGCCACCTGCTGGCCTATTTACACCAAAACTTAATCAGCGTCTATGTATATCAAGGAGTCACAGAATCTGACGTTTGGTGAAATTCTGTGCATTAGTTCTTGAGATAGAGCAATCCTGAAAATCATGAAAAACGTAGTATAGCAGCGCCACCTGCAGGCCAATTTTCACCAAAAACCAATAGGCACTAATTCATATCAAGGTCTAAGTGAATATAAAATTTTATTAAATTTCGAGCATTAGTTCTTGAGATAGAGTGCCCACAAATTTTTTGTCACATACAGACAGACAGACATACATACAGACAGACAGACAGACAGACAGACGGACAGACTCACAGACAGACATTTTCTAAAAATAGTCAAAACGTTTTCAGGACGTTCTAAAACGTATAAATCCGTCGAAAACCGGAAGTCGAAAATTTTCATGAATCCAATACTTTCTTCTTGTAAAGATAGAAGAAAGTAATAAAAAAACTCAGCACTGACGATAAATCAAAAATAAGTGATGGAAAATGGATTCCATATGATTTCGAAGACTTTTAAAACTTAGTAAATTAAGACCAATTTATGAAAAAAATCGTTATATGGAGATCGATATTTCGCTACATAGAGACTGTTTTTAATGTTATCATGCGAAAAGGGAACTGTTCCTTCTAAAAATTCGCTATATAGAAAAATTCGATGTATGGAGTTTCGTTATAGAGAGACTTGACTGTATATTTTCTATTTGTAAAAAAGATATTCCTTAAATGCCGTGCATGCCTGTCGGCACCATACTTAATTTAGAATTCTAAAACAGTATTAGAACAATGTTGCCATTAGGCTACTTTTTTAAAAATCTAATTTAGTGATTCGCACCCCTTTTTTAAAAGGATAAAATTTCGTTTGTTTTCTCCTTAATTAATATGGCATTAAATAAGCGGCATTTTACCATTTCAAAAAAACTGGTGCCAATAAAGAATCTGAATTAAAAAAAAGTAACCCATCTGGCAACACTGTATTAGAATAATACTGAAGCTCTGCTGCCTCATGTTGTCAATAAAGTGCATACTTACAATATTATACACGTAGATGGCAGAATGAATGTCGTTTAAGTACAAAGAAAGTTTTATTTTTTAAATTGTTGCTATATATGCTTTTTGTTTTGTTTGGAGTTTTGTGAAATACTCTATTTTACTCCGCAGTAAACAAGCAAAATTTTTTACTTATCATAGTTCTTAAATTCTTTAATATGCACTTATACAAACATTCCTTATACGATAATTTAAACAGTAATTAACAAAATTTTCAATCATTACTACAATTAATGTAAAAGATTATATTTTCCAGCAAAAATATCAAATTATTAGCAGCAGAGAAAACGTTTTTAACTATTTAACGATTAAAAAGTATCTCATTTGTATGTTCGAGTCATGCTAGATATTTTCGAATACACAGCAAATAAGATGGAAATGGCATGTTAAGCGTAGCAAATGAGGTGCGTTCGTACGATAACAAAAATTTAAAAATATTCAGATCTTGCTGTTATAGACGACAATACTTCGTATATGGTGGTCAAAATCCATTTTGTGTTCCTGTAAATATACAGGAAGTAACTTTTATGACACCTCAGCAACGTATATCAATCTCATAAAATATTAAACAGTTAATTACATTTAAAACGCGCACCAGACAATGTTCTCCCTATACCATTATGTAATGGAATACTTTTGCGTGGCCTTGTAAATCAATAACAAATGTTCTTTGTACCACAGATTGTGCAGAATGTATAATGTAATATGTACTTCATAGATCCATGTACATTTTATTATGTTCGAATGAGTGTAACACCATTAAAATTAATTTGAAACTTTTTTCCCATTGATCGGCATGTAACGGAATTCTTTAGATTGCCCCTGTAATGATTTATGCATCCGATTTTCATAAAATTTTAAATTACTCGGCAAAATTATGTAATAATTATATATTTTAAATTTCAACGATTAAAAGGCATTTGATACTTTTCTCTCCATTGATCGTAATGTAACGGAATTCTTTTGATTGTCTCTGTAATTGATCTATGCATCCGATTTTCATAAAATTTGAAATGTCTCGACAAAATTATGTAAAAATTATATATTTTAAATTTCATTCGGTTGGATAGTTTTTGCGTTGTTACTTGCGGGCGGACAGACGCACAGACAGACGGGCAGACGGATTATCTGAACGACAACTATAGGTGCTACATATTTATATAATTACGAACGCACTTAAAAACAGCGATAAAATTCGTTTAACGAGAAAGTAATACTTAATTATCTTTATTGATAAATATAAATTTTTTACGAGTTGCTAAAACTCTTATTTAATGTTTTAAAACAACGCAATTGTTCCTCACTAAGCAGTTTTAATGGGGTGGAAAATATAGACAAATTGTTCTCTTAATCGCTAGAATCATGTTTAAATTAACTCTCTGAACTGATTTTTGATTTATTTATGAGAAAACATTACGTGAGCTAGATGATTAGTAAATTAACTTCATAGCGATTATTTGATTTTGCAAATGAGTATGTTCGTCGATGATGAACCAGCTAATAATTCCATATTATTTGCTATATCATTATCCCGTGAATTATTGTATTTATAGTTCGATAAACCATTTTCCAGAATGATTCCTTTCGGAGTTAAAATAAAGATTATAAGAAACTGTACGATTTAAAACGCTCTCATTATCTATATTGGCATTCAATAAGTTGTTTCCATGGCAAAAATAGTTGTTTTTTTCTCTTGCTGTCTTTCACACCGACAGTATCGAAATCGAATTGACTCTTGCTTAAAATGTTAATCTTAATTTTGAAACATTTTTGTTCAATATAAATTTCGTTTTAAACTGCCGTTAACGATGGTTAATACATGACAAATCCGTAGTTGTAAAAGTACATTTATTAATGTTAAAATATTTACTACTTCAGCAGTAAGAGCAGAGAACGTTTGCCCTTAACACTAGAACGCCGGAAAATCTTACGCAAGTTTTATAAAATATATTTAAGACCAGCAAAATTATTTAAAGTTATTTAATTTATTTGTTTAATTCTTATCTTTGCCCTAGTGTTGCCAGATTGGGGATTTTGTCCCCATTTTGGGGAATTTTAAACTTCCAGGGGAATTTTTTGGGGACAAGTAATTCTTGGGGACATGTTTGGGGACTTTGAACATTTTGGGGGAAAAACTTGGGGAATTGTTTTCTCAATTTCAATTTTTACTTTTCTATTCTTTTATTTGCCAATTACTGGATCGGTCTCGAATTTGATTTTGATTGGAAAACGAAAATAAAATATAGAAATAATAAATAAAAATTCTCATGGTCGTACTCACCGTTTATATGTACTACAGAATCATCACGGTATGCCTTAGACTATCCCCCCCCCCACCTGAATTTTCAAATGAGTAACTAATGAAATTATGAAGCAAAGGCGTAGCCAGCCTTTTGAACCGGGGGGTGCCCAAATTTTTTAACCTGAACATGTTGGGTACAGACAATATCTTATGTAGTAAAACCTTATAAAATGGAATCCCATAAAACCCATTGAATTTCCGTTTTAGACAGGTTTTTATTTGCGGAAGGTATAATTGTGTGGAACTTTTTTAAAAAGGACACAAACTCAATTTTTCATTGCGTGAAGAAGGATGAGAAGTTGCTCAAAACTAAATCTAATGGATAAGAAAAATATATATAAACATAGATAAAACATGATAGATATAAAACAAAGATATCCGCAAAAATAAATCTGTACTTCTCACAAATTTTCATTTCAAACAGCAATGAAATACTAAAATAAATAAAGTTCCCCGGCATTTTGATCAAAGTAGCATTAAAATAACTTGTAGTACGCAATTAAAGGCGGAAAAAGAGTTCTTTCAATATTTTCTACACATGAATAAGTAAAATTTTCCGGTTAAAAAAAAATGAGCCCGTACGAATGACAAAAAATAGCCACAAAAAAGAAATTTAACGAACCAACCAACCAACTTCCGTATTGATTTAAATTTTACGTAGCAATATTTCTCATTTTCAAAGGAAACAGATTTGTACAACCCCCTCCCCTTACCCCCTCCGTTTTCCAGGCTAATCACATGGTGGAATTACCGTTTCACGTATCTGTATTAGAGATAAGTTCGAGCTCGTTTTTAAAGCCCGAGCCCGCCCGAGCCCGATGATTTTGAACCTGAGCCCGCCCGAGTCCGAAAGATCTTTTGTCATCAGAGCCCGAGCCCGATACCAAAAAAATATATAAAAAAATCCACGACATTTAAAAGTTGTTTCAAATGTGATGTCTCGTTTTTAAAAATTTCTTACATAAAAATTACTATTAAATAAAAAAATTTAATTCAATCTTATCAAAAAAGCAGTTTAGTACAGTCGAACCTCGTTAACATGAACCTCAAGGGGAATCACAACGTTGTTCATGTTAACTGTAATTCATGTTATCAGTAACAAATCTTTGTATTCGTTTTTATAGGACCTTGTGTAAACAATTCATATTAAATTCATGTTAAGCACGTTCATGTTAACGAGGTTTGCCTGTATCATATAAAAATATGCTTCATATTTAATTAGATTCCCATACTTTTTGTCCTTTAGCGAGAAAATTTGATGGATACATTAAAGAAGTGTAAACAATAAATATATGAAGTTTGCAGAAATTACTATTTGTATGCTGAAGAATCGCACAACGTTTTCAATTTCCTATAAAATATGTACATCTTTAACACTAGAACTGCCATTAGGGGTCATTTTGACCCCCTGCCAAATTGGAAATGGCCGATTCGAACCAGAAATTTTTTCATGTGATTTGTTAAATGTGTGACACATAACACTAAGCTAATTAAATAAGTTAGAGAGTTTTCAATAAAAATTCTGGTGTCAAACACTTTTTATAAAATCTTTATAAAATAGCCGGCGGTTCTAGTGTTAAATATAATCAATTAATTTCTCATAACAATTCCCCGTAATTGATATAAACCTGAAAACGTTGATACAGTTATCT
Organism: Maratus speculifer; assembly: GCA_964019185.1. Lineage (NCBI taxonomy): Eukaryota > Metazoa > Arthropoda > Arachnida > Araneae > Salticidae > Maratus > Maratus speculifer. The sequence continues at coordinate 146,648,171 of OZ025303.1, forward strand.
TAAAGGCCTGATGCTTTTACGGGAAAAAAAGAAACACTGATTGATTGTTTTCTGTCGGTGTAACGTGGAAAATATGTTTACTTACCAAGGGGAATCCTCAGCATAAGTAGAGCAGAGTTCATGTTAAAAAACAGACTGATTAATCACTGAGTTATTTTCATATGAAGGATGATTATAAATAACTCACACAAATAAATAATTTGCAAATCTCAAGCTTTTGGTCTACATCAAAAAACGAAGAAATCATTCTCTAAGTTTTATATAACTAACTAAATAAATAAACGATTGAATTAAAAAATATATCCTTTGTTACAAATGAAAATCCAACCAGAAGCTAATTTATTGTTTGCGCCTGTTTTGATTGGCGCCATATCAATAACAGATTATCGCAGGAAATGCTGTAGACATAAATCTCCAATCATCGCAAATTTTCTTTTGAAACAGCAATAAACTATTAAAATGCAAAAACACGATTTCGGCTCCCCTTTCGTTTTGACAAAATAGCATTGAAAAGATGTGAAAAACAATAAATAATCTCAAGGGGGAAAGTTCTTTCAATCTTTCCTACTTTCGAATAAATAATTTTCCGGTTTCAGAAATAAGAGCCCGAACCTGAAGACTAAATCAAAATAGCGCTCGGGCTGAGCCCTTCTCATCTCTAGTCTGTATTTCCTTTCAATTTTTTTACTCCTATCTAGACTTTAGATTACAAAAGCAAAGATATAAATGGTTTCTATCCTTGTCGAGAATTTACGCTAATATTTTATGTAATTGCAAAAACATGCATTAAAAAGAACGCGTTTAAAAAAAAACTTCCATAAACAAAAGACATGAAATTAAAAAGATGAACAAAATAATTTTCTTAAAAAAATAGAAAAAGAACCTGGGTCTCTTCTTTTACGGCATTTCAAAACATAGAGTTAATAGTTAGTTTTGATTAACTAATTGAACTAACTTTGCTTTCATTTTTCTTCTTTTTTCTTTTATAAACTTTGATTTTTTTAAAATAATCAATAAAATGGATCTGCACGAGCGGGGGGGGGGGTGCCCGGGCACCCAGAGCACCCCCCCCCCCATGGCTACGCGCATGTGAAGTAATGAAAAATGAAATGAAAATAATGTTTTATAGCTTAAGTCAGATAGAAGAAGATAATGCCAACATCAACTCAGATTCATTTAAACACCAACTTTTTAGAGATTGTCTAAACTTTCAAAAAGTTACTGATATAAAAAAAACCCAGATGGAACTAATGTAATGGCAGGCAAGGGCCAGCGTCATCGAATGGCAACAATTTAAATAACAAGTGTAAACGAGCTTGTCCCTGAAAAATGTGTCTTTTATTCTCGGCTGTGAATATACATGCAAAATTCTGTTAAGTGGTTTTATTTTTTTGGGATGGGGGAGAAGGTTAATGGGGATTTTTTTTAAAGAAAGTGCTTGATTTGGGGAAAAAATTGAGTTTAAATTAGTAAATATATATATATATATATATATATATATATATACATATACAACGGAAAATCGAAGTTTGAGAACTTGCCATTTTGAGCTGAAATTGCGTTGGGGACTTTTTCTGAAAAAAGCCCTGATTTGGGGAAAATTTCAGAAATTTTGGGGAAAATCGCTTTCGACAATCTGGCAACACTGCGTTGCACTGTGAATCTTGTTAGAAATTTTTCTGGTTCGAATCGGCAATTTGTCCGCTAATCGGTGTCGAATTGACGCCTGCCCGGCGTTCTAGTGTTAACACCTAAATAGTTTCATTTTTTAAAATACAATAAAGTAAAAATAGTGTCAGAACATTATTTTTTCCGTACTAAAACATCTCGCTTGTATGATCAAAAAGTGTCTGGCCAATTATTAAAAAAAATTGTAGTTAAAATTAATGGTGCCAAATCAATTTTAGTAACGAATTAAGCAAACTTTGTATGACTTGAGCGGCGTTCGGGGTAAAACTGTTAGGGTTAAAGATTATTTATCATGATAACGTAGTTAAAAAAAATTCATTCTGTCCACCAACCAGCGATAAATCCTCAAGGAAACTAAATTTTTGATATTTTGTACGTTGAAGTTTTTCTGAAATTTTTTAAACATGTAAACAAGCAACAACTTCGGCAGAAAAACATTTTTTTCACATTTTTCTGAGTAATGTCTTATGCAAACCTTCCTTGTACGATTCTTTACACAGTAACTTACAAAAATTTCAATCATTACTACATTTTAACGTAAAAATTGTATTTTCCAGCAAAAATATCAAATTATTAGCACCAGGTAAAACATTTTTAACTATTTAACCGATAAAAAGTATTTCAGTTATATGTTCGACTCATGCTAAATATTTCCGAATGCACAGAGAAAAATAACGAGAAAATTCGTGTAATGATGAAATAATATTTAATTATTTATATAGATAAATATAAACTTTTTATCAGTTGCTAAATCTCTTTTATTCGATATGTTTTAAAAACAACGCAATTTATCCTTACTGAGTAGAAATTTTAAGCAGTTTTAATGAGATAAAAATTCAGACTATCTGTTACATTAATTGTTGGAATCGTGTTTTTAATTAACTCTCTGAACTGACTTTTGATTTGTTTATGAGAGAACTTTACGTGAGCTAGATGATTAGTAAAATAACTTCATAGCTACTATTTGATTTCACAAATGAGTATGTTCGATGATGGAGAAATAGCTAATAATTTCATATTATTTGCAATTTCATTACCCCGTGAACCTATACCACGATCCCCGTCTTTATAGTTCAATAAACAAATTTCTAGAATGATCCCTTTCGGAGTTAAAGTAAACTGTTGATTATCCTGCACTCACTGATTAACCCTTTCCAGCACACTGTACCCGGTCTGTGATACCTAATTTTAATTCCAAACTTGCGATCGACACCAATAATATTTTAGGAAAATTTTGTTTTTACAATAAAGGCTTAAATTAAGGTATTGAAAATATCTAAAAAATTCGTTTGTGAATTCCGGTGTCAGTCGATAATTTCTCATTTTACTTCAGATTTTGCCCGTTCCGGAAAGGATTAAGAATTACGTCAAAATATTGAAATCGGCTGATAAAATATTTTCTAATTTTACAAGAGTTAACCTTTAAAATGCTACGTGTTGTCTTCCGGCAACGTACCCAATTTAGAAATATTAAATATTTTTAGAATCATATTGAAACTATGATGCATAATGTTGCCAAAAAAGTACATAATTTATAATATAAATATAAGTTTTTTTACGAGTTTCTAAAAGTCTTTAATTTAATATTTTAAAACAATTCAATTTATTATTACTGAGCAGTATTATTTGAGCTCTTTTAATAAGGTAGAAATTCAGACTATTTGTTTCATTAATCATTAGAATCATGTTTTTGATTACCTCTCTAAACTGACTTTTGATTTATTTATGAAAGAATTTTACATGAGTAGATGATTAGTAAAATAACTTCATAGCTACTTTTGGTTTCTCAAATTAGTATGCTCGTCGACGATGAAGTAACTATTAATTTCATATGATTTGCTATATCATTATTCCGAGAACTATTGTATTTATAGTTCGATAAACCATTTTCCAGAATGGTCCCTTTCTGAGTTAAAGTAAAATCTTGATTATCTAGCACTTACAGAATCAGAAGTATGCCAGAAAATTGAAATCTTTTGAAAATATATTTTCTAATTTTACAAAAGTTAACCGTTAAATGACATGTTATGCCTTTCGGCACCATACTCAATTTAAAATTCTAAAGTATTATTAGAGTAATACTGAAGCTCTGATGCTTAATTTTGCCAATAAACTGCATAAATAATATCAATATAAATTTTTTACGAGTTGCTAAAACTCTTTTATTTAATGTTTTAAAACAACACAATTTATCTTTACTAAGTAATATTATTTAAAAAGTTTTAATGGGGTGTAAATTCAGACTATTTGTTCCTTTAATCGTAAAATCATGTTTTTGATTTTGTCACTCAACTGACTTTTGATTTATCCTCTCCAGTCCTGACGTCGTTTATAGGAAACACTAAAGAATACCCTTTAATTTAATTTAAAAGCTTCTATACTTGTTAAAATTACTTTCGGAATTTTTTTTAATAAAGTTCTTCACATCATACGTATTGATTTACAGAGAAATACACTTAATAGTCGCGTCCGAGGCATTCACGGGCTGCAAGCTTCGCGGCTTTTATTCAGAATTGTTTGATTCCCACCAGTTTTATAAAATAGTGTAATTGGTTTTATTCCGATATCATTTTACTGGTCATTAAATAATAAGTATATTTTCTTTTTAAAAAAAGTGGTGGGAATAATGAATTTGAATTTTTAAACTGTAATTTAATGCGACCATTAAGTAGTTATAGCTATTTCATACTCAATTTTACCGGTTTTTGTGTTCTCACATAAAATATGTCTCTTGATTGATTAGATACGACAGAGATTAGATATGAGAGAACTGTACGTGAGCTAGAGGATTAGTAAAATAACTTCATAGCGAAAATTTAATTTCGCAAATGAGTATGCTCGCCGGTGATGAAGTAGCTAATAACTCCATATTTATTTACTATATCATTATCCCGTGAACTATTGTATTTATACTTGCAAAAGGGTCAATCCATTTCAAGTGGTCCAGCACTGGTCGCTCGACTACTTTTAAAAAATCTGAAATTTTTTGTACAGCAACCCTAACATGATAGAAGTTCAAAATGACCGTTATTTTAATTCTACTATTTTTTGTTTGTGCATGGCGGCCATCTTTGTTTCATCGTGTGTAGCGATTTTCTCAGATACTAGGATACACAAAATTGTAAATATCTCATCTTCTATTTTCCCAATTGAAATGGGGTTTGCAGCATTTTGGTCAGAATAAAATAGGCTAAATATACAGTGGAAGAAAAATTTTGAAATATAAATTTTTACAGGTGAAATTTTAGCACAAAATTTACGATTTTTTACAAAATCTATCCGTTTGCAAGAGGAAAATTTTCATGCAAGGGAAACTGTCAACCTTACACAATTTTTTCTACAAATAAGTCAAAAGTGCGTGTACTCATACACCAAGTCCCAGATCTGGGAGTTAATTTCTCTTTGCGAAAAAAATTCTAAAATTCGTCAAAATTTTCAAAAATCGCACTTTTTAGGCTTTGATATCTCTGGTGGGGCACGAGATAAAAATCTGAAATTTTGGCCTATGATTGTATCGTGTAGTAGCGTTATGTATAAAAAATTTCAACAAGGAGATTTGACTACAAGCTGAGATATGACAAGGAAAATATGTGAAAACAATACTGCCAAACTATTGTAAACCTACTATGTAATTGTTCAACAAGACTGTCAACCTTGCACAATTTTTTCTACAAATAGGTCAAAAGTGCGTGTACTCATACACCAAGTCCCAGATCTGGGAAGTGATTTCTCTTTGCGAAAAAAATTCCGAAATTCGTCGAAAATTTCAAAAATCGCACTTTTTAGGCTTTGATATCTCTGGTGGAGCACGAGATAAAAATCTGAAATTCTGGCCTTTGTTAGTATTGTGTAGTAGTGTTATGTATAAAAAATTTCAAGAAGGAGATTTGACTATAAGCTGAGATATGACACGGACAATATGTGAAAACAATACTGCCAAACTATTGAAACTTACTATGTAATTGTTCATACCTCCAAAATTTTAAATTAATTATTTATGGTACAAAGTTAAATGTTAATTACAAATATCTTTTTCAAATGCTTCTGTGTGATTTAAACAATTCAGAATGTATGCTAAGCCAATACACTATTTGTCCAGATGAACAAATCTACTAGAAATGCTATTGCAGCAATTTTACTCGGAACACATTTCAGGAAAAGTAAATTACAGACAATGGATTGCAGCTGATCGAGTTGACATGGCTTCAATTATTAAACCTAAAGAATTTCATTCAAGTTAACAAGGGATGACAAGATTTGGGGGGCTTCCAATAAAATTTTTAGAAAGAACATCCTGATGGACTGACAACAGTAACTGGTCGAACTCATAACATCTCTCGTAAATATTGTTAAGCTCTTTGTTGAGAATACATAGTATTTTGTAAATTAAATGTTTATTATTTAACTGTTTTCAACAAACGATATTTTCTGTGTAAATATTGTAATAAAAGAGACTAATCTCATTTCTCCTAATGTACTCGTAATAGGATTTCTTAACATTTTTTTTTTAAATCACCGTATCTCAGCTTGTAGTCAAATCTCCTTCTTGAAATTTTTTGTACATAACACTACTACACAATACTATCAAAGGCCAGAATTTCAGATTTTTATCTCGTGCTCCACCAGAGATATCAAAACCTAGAAAGTGCAATTTTTGAAATTTTCGACGAATTTCGGAATTTTTTTCGGAAAGAGAAATCATTTCCCAGATATGGGACTTGGTGTATGAATACACATACTTCTGACCTATTTGTAGAAAAAATTGTGCAAGGTTGACAGTCTTGTTGAACAATTACATAGTAGGTTTACAATAGTTTGACAGTATTGTTTTCACATATTTTCCATGTCATATCTCAGCTTGTAGTCAAATCTCCTTCTTGAAATTTTTTGTACATAACGCTACTACACAATACTATCATAGGCCAAAATTTCAGATTTTTATCCCGTGCCCCACCAGAGATATCAAAGCCTAAAAAGTACGATTTTTGAAATTTTTTACGAATTTCGGAATTTTTTTCGCAAAGAGAAATTAACTCCCCGATCTGGGACTTGGTGTATAAGTACACGTACTTTTGACCTATTTGTAGAAAAAATTGTGTAAGGTTGACAGTGTCCCTTGCATGAAAATTTTCCTCTTGCAAACGCATAGATTTTGGAAAATATCGTACATTTTGTGCTAAAATTTCACCTGTAAAAATTTATTTTTCAAAATTTTTCTATCACTGTATATTTAGCCTATTTTATTCTGAACAAAATGCTGCAAACCCCATTTCAATTGGGAAAATAGAAGACGATATATTTACAATTTTGTGTACCCTGGTATCTGAGAAAATCGCTGCACACGATGAAACAAAGATGGCCGCCATGCACAAACAAAAAATAGTAAAATTAAAAGAATGGTCATTTTGAACTTCCGTCATGTTAGGGTTGTTGTACAAAAAATTTCAGATTTTTTAAAAATGGTCGAGCGACCAAAAAAATATTTTCTGGACCACTTGAAATGGATTGACCCAAAAACAATTTTCCAGAATGATCCCTTTCGTAGTTAAAGTAAACTTTTGATTATCTAGCTCTCCACGGAATCAGAAGTACATCAGAAAATTGAAATCGTTTGATAATTTTTTTCTAATTTTACAAAAGCTAATCCTTAAATACCGTGCGTTGCCATTCAGCAACATACCCAATTTAGAACTCTAAAATATTATTAGAACAATATTGAAACTCTGATGACTAATGTTGCCAATAAAGTGCATATTGAAAATATTATTAATTTATTATTTTTCAACACATAGAAGGCAGCATTAATGCTATTTAACAATAAAGGTTAAAAGAAAATTCATTGTGTTCACCAACCGACGGTAAATCGCTACGAAAACTAAATTTTCAAATTTTTTTACGTACCCAACATTGAAGTACCTCTGAAATTTTGTAAACATGTAAACATTTACCAACCTTTGGAGAAGAACATTGTTTTTCAAGATTTTTTGATTATGAGCTTATGCAAAGGTTTCTTGTACGATAATTTAAACAGTAATTTACAAAAATCTCAATCATTACTACTTTTTAGCTCACAGGCTCTCGAAGCCTGAGAGCTTATGTGCCCACCCAATCTGTATGTATGTTTGTATGTGCGCGCGCACGTACGTGCGTAAAGCAATAACTCCTGATAAAATCATCCGTTTTACTTGAAATTTTGAATACAGACTTATTAGGATAAGGCGCTACCTTGATTAGCTTTGAGAGTTCATTCGATAAGTTTACGAAGGAGAACGGGAGCTATAACCCGTCTCCTTAATTTATATAAATGGGTTTTTCATACAAAATCGTTAGATTTCATTCAAATATTAGGTATAGGATCATTCTGATGAGGCACCTCCGTGATTAGGAATTTGGTGTTCAATCGATAAGAATTAAAAAGGGTCAAAGGGGGCTAGTGCCCCTTTCCCTTAATTTATGTAAATGGGTTTTACATGCATAATTATAAGATTTCCTTCAAATCTTAGATATAGGATCATTCTGATTAGCCGACTCCGTGATTAGTATTGGTGTTGATTGGATAAGTATTAAGAATCGGAGCGGGGCTATTGCCCTCCCCTTAATTTATATAAATGGGTTTTTCATGCAGAGTTATCAGATTTCATTCAAATCTTAGCTATAGCGATCATTCTGATGAGGCGCTTCCGTGATTAGTATTAGGTGTTCTTTGGATAAGTTTAAAGAGGGAGAATGGGGGTAATTCCCCCCTTTCAATTTAGGTTAATGGGTTTTTCGCGCAAAATTTACCGATTTGCTTCAAATTTTGCATATGGGTTCATTCTGAAAAGGCGCTTCCCTGATTTGTTTATGGAATTCGTTGGATAATTATAAAAGGGGGATAGTGGGACCTACACCTAATTATTTAGGTAAATTGTTTTTTAATGCAGAATTAAAAGATTTGTTTCAATTTGTGCATACAGGTTCATAGTGGTAAGAAGCTTTCCTTATTAGTTGTGGTGTTCTTTTGTTAAGTATAAAAGGGAGGTATGGGTGGTTACCTCCCCCTTAAATAGGCTAAATAGAGTTTTATGCAGAGTTATGCAGAGTTGCTTAAAATTTTGGATGTAGATTCTTTCTGATAAGTTAAATTTCTGAACAATTTTGGAGATTTAATGGTTAAGTATAAAGGAGAGAACGGGAGACAACGATTCTTAAATTACATAAATGGGTTATTATAAAAGCGGAATATTATGCAGAATTATTCGACTTACTTCGAATTTTGGATACAGGTTTATTATATGATAAGGCGTACCCCTGACTAGTTTTGGGGATTCAATGATTAAACATAAAGAAAAGAAATGGGGGGGGGACTATTTCCTCTCTTAATTTGTATTTCGAAGGGCATTATTATGTATGGCTGTAATATACAATTAGTGTGCATAGCCTGTGAAAACTATGCCTTCAGTTTCATTGAAAAATATTCTTTTTATTAATGTATACCATTATATTTTCAAGCAAAAATATCAAATTATTAGCAGCAGGTAAAATATTTTTAACTATTTAACGATTAAAAATAATCTTAGTTATCTGGTCGAATCATGTTAGATATTTCGGAATACACAGCGAAAAATAACGATAAGATCCGTTTAACGATAAAGTAATATTTAATTATCGATATTGATAAATATAAACTTTTTTTACGAGTTGCTAAAACTCGTTTATTTAATGTGTTTTAAAACAACACAATTTTTCTTTACTAAGCAGCATTATTTAGACAATTTTAATGAGCTAAAAATTCAGACCATTTATTGCATTAATGCTTAGAATCGTGTTTTTAATTAACTCTCTGTTCTGACTTTAGATTTATTTGTGAGAGAACATTACGTGAGCTAGATGATTAGTAAAATAACTTCATAGCGATTATTTGATTTTGCAAATGAGTATGCTCGTCGTTGATAATGTAGCTAATAATACCATATTATTTGCTATATCATTATCCAGTGAACTATTGTATTTATAGTTCGATAAACAATTTTCCAGAATGATCCCTTTTGGAGTTAAAGTGAACTCTTGATTATCTAGCACTCAGGGGAATCAGAAATACGTCAGAATATTGAAATTATCTGATGATATATTTTCTAATTTTGCAAAAGTTAACCTTTAACCCTTTCAGAGCAAAGTACTTCTATTCTCAAAATGCCGAATTGGGTGAGTGTAACCAGAAATTAGAAAAAAATTTATTTGCAAATAAACAAAAGCTTTTGTTCACGTTCTTAACAAAACGAAAATTTTCATTCCAATATTATGGTGACAATATAGCATTTAAGAATTAGAATTAGGTGGTCAAAAATGAATCACCGCTCTCGAAGGGTTTAAATGTCGTGTAATGCCTTTTGGCAACTTACCCAATTTAGAATACTGAAATACTGTTATAATAATACTGAAACTCTGATGTGTAATGTTGCTAATAAAGTCCATACTGGAAATATCCTTAAATTAATTTTCGACACATAGATGACAGCAGTAATGCTGTTTAAGACAAAAGATGGATTTATTTTTCCAATTGTTGCTACATGTGCTTTTTTTCTGTCTGGAAAATTGCGTAATACCCCATTTTACATTGTAGTTAGCAAGTAAAATTTGATTTCGTAAATGAGAGTGCTCCTCGATGATGTGAGTAGCTAATAATTTCATATTATTTGCTAGATCATTATCGGGTGAACTGTTGTATTTATAGTACGATAAAAAATTTACAAGTAGGATCCCTTCCGGGATTAAAATACACTCTTGATCATCCAGCACTCAAGGAATCTGAAGTACATCAGAAAAATTGAAATCGTCTGATCATATGTTTTCTAATTTTAGGAAAGTTAATTTTTAAATGCCATGTGTTGCCATTCGGAAACATACTCAATTTAGAATTCAAAATTACTTTTAGAATAAAATTGAAGCTCTGACGCCTTAAGTTGCCAATAAAGTGCGTACTGAAAATATTATTAAATTAATTTTCTACACGTAAATGTCAGCATATGAAAGAAGATAAATTTAATTTTTTTAATTGTTGCTTCGTGTCCTTTTTGGTTTTTTTGGAAACTTACAAAATACACTATTTTGTTCTGCAGTAATCTAATAAAATTTCTTTCTTATCATAGTTCTTGAATTCATATGTGTTTAATATTGTACAATTTTATCAAGAATTTTTAAAATTTTATTTAAGTCCAATTTTAACAATTACCCGCAAACTGTTTTTTTTTTCAAATAAGCCATACTTATAAAAAAAAAAAATTTGTAGCATTTTTTCATGATTGATTTAATTCTGTAACATTCATTGGTTTCGCTTCGAAACCATAAAATTTTTATTCCAATATGCAAAAGCAACACCTGAATTTTAATTTTGAAAAATCCATTTTATTATGTATGTGAAAAATCACCTTTTTCTTATTTACAAATGTTTTGCTCGCAATTGCCGGTGTCAAACATTTATTTCAACATCTTAGCAATGAAAATGCTTCGTCCGTTAAAGGGTTAAGAAATGAAAGCCAATAAATATTTTCAGACTGAATTTTTAAAAACCAGGAATTAAAGGGTTAAATTATGACGGAATCTCTTCCCACTTTCTGAAAAAAAATAAAGTATTTCTTTTTAAAATTTTCTGGTATACATGTACGGCACTCTTTTTAAAAAAAGTGGTACAGGTATAAAAAAAAACAGCCCACTGAGAAATATATATCAAGCAATCAAAGAATTATGAAGACACGAATTTAAGAGAAAAAAATCTTTTTATCACCTAAAAATGATAACTCTACAACAAAATGTATAATTTTAATTATATACATCCATTACATCATTATTTCTAAGGATCATCTTTGATTTGCAGGTTAACCTGGAAAGCACATTTGTTAACCTCTTGATTACGGGGCTGGGATATATGTCGTCCCTGAGACTATTATTTTAATCGATTCTCACCACATTTTGAAACTATTCACTATCATAGATTTAAATCAGAATAATTTTTTAAGTAATATAATATATAGGAAATATTTTGTAAATTGCGGTGCGAGCAAATACACTAATAGTCGCCAGACATAGCCCGTAATCAAAAGGTTAACGTCGCTGGAGATCTCACTAACTTAACCACTTTTAGCTAGTAAAACCTTTCTATATACACTAAATCTTTCTTCTATAACTCCTGTATATTTTCTATAATAATCTATACTGATCCGGTCTGGAACTCCTTCTGCACCTTTTCAATGGCCAATTTTAATTGGCTATACAATAAACACCTGCCTATAGTACATATCTCCTCTCGTTATTTACGCAACTCCACTGCCCGAAGAAAATTTTAAACTATTACCCTCGTAAGAACATCAATGAATCAAACTAAAATTTTTATAGCAAAATTTATAATCTACTTAAAGAAATTGTAGTAAAGCTACCTGATAATGATGCATTCAAGCCTCAACAACATAAAAGTCTCAAATATTCTATTGTTGTAGCCCAGTGAAACACCCAGTGAACTCTGTATTTACCGTACTTAGCTTGTTTTCAGTCTATTTAATTCATTAAAAAAAAACCTGTGTCTTCTTATAATAAAAAACCCCATACATTTATACCAGTATATGTACACACATATGCATTTATAGCTATAGCTATAGATATATATCTAAATTTTGTATTTATATGAAATCCGTATAAATAAAAAAACGTACTATCAGTGGCGTAAACAGAATGAGTGCCAAAAACCTGCAATATTGTAAGGTTTTCTTCTCATTGATTCATAGCAGAAAATTTTCTGATTAGATAAGTCGATCAGAACTTTAAAAAATACCAGTATGCAAAGCACATTAGCACCCACTCTCGTTATTCTACTGACTAGTCAGGGTTTATACAAATACAAAGGTGGTCAAAATTGTGGACACTTTTAGGTAGCTTTCATTAAAAAAAGTAAAAAAAAATTACCTATTGTAGCCGTCCGGGGAAAGCCCATCGGTAAATTTTGCTATATTTTCGTCGATCATGATCTTTAGATCCTAAAACAACCCTAAAACCTTCCAAAAGTAAAAATGAATATCAGCTTTTGACATTAATGGTGACTAAAATTTTGCTTTAATAAGACGTTTCAAAAAGAAGAAAATTTCTACATAAATATTCTGGTTGAAGTTTGCCCCGGTGGAAATTAACCTCAACGAAAGGACTCCAACTTAATTCAAGCTTCAATATTTTAAAAATATGTCAGTTTCTTTTTCATGATAAAAATACGGTTTTCCATAACAGGAATGCAAATTTGGCCTCTATTTTTATTCAGAAAAGTTAAATTGATACCAGGAATAAAAAATAATAATGGTTTGCGTTATTTAATTGCAAAAAATGTACGATTACTCAAAGCAAAGACCAGTATGACTTTGAAATTTCAAAATAAAGGAAAAAGCCAAACTTACAAACCTGGTACTGAGCGATTGGAATCCCTTTTACACGGACATCTCGAAATACTAATAGGGAAATACAAAATAAACCAAAGTTATAATGATTCTAAAAGTTCCCAATCAGAAACTATGTACTTCAATCAACTTTTTCATTAGGTTCGAGGAAGGGAAAAATGGGATAAACTTAGTAAATTGATACAGCTTTGACATCACTTTTATCTAATGATAAAACCGATGGTTAAAATGCAAAAACGTAAATCATTACAATACTCAAACAAAAGTCTCCAGCAAATAAAATTTTAAATGATGTGCTATATTCGCTTAAAATCCTCTGAGCGTCTTGCAACTAAGTAAAATTGTAATGTTGTTTTCCCTGCATTTCACTTTAAATGCTCAGAAAACAGAATTTTTTCAACATTACATAAAAAAAACTAATTACAAATGTGAATGTAATCCCTAAGAGCATTAATCATTCTAAAATGTCTTAAAAAATTATTAAATCTATAGAATTATCTCACATTAAATATTGCTTGTATTGCAGTGAAACCTGGAACTTAGTGAACGGAATATTACGTTCCAAACGCTTAGAGGGTTAATATAATGACTATCGTCTACAATGGATCACTAACCCTTTAATACTCGAGAGGTGACTCTCACTAACAATAGTGCTTATTGCCAGGCAGTATTGCTCGTAGTCTACTTTTTTTTATTATTAAATTAAGGTTTCCTGATTGGCATCACATTTTAGAAATGGTAAGTGAATTTCGCTTTATTTCAAGACATTCGCTTTATTAATTAACGAAAAAACAAGAGCAATATTACATTTTTTTTAACCTTTCTACCCTGAATGGCTCTAATCGATCCTTATCTATAGTTTGTTTTATACGATTCGCACTAGACCTTTTTTCATAAAGAAAGTTAAACACCAGTTATCTGCAAAATAAGCCAATTATGTATATTAAAATGCTTTAAATAACGATTCTGTTGTGAAATGTTTTTATCAAGATTGAGTAAAATTTAAACAGGGTAGGAAGGTTAAAAGTGGAAAAAATCAGAAATTGGAATTTTAAAAAAGTAGTCCACTGGAAGCACTGTTACGTAAATAGAAATTTCTAAATTCTCCTTATAACAGTATTTTTAGCACTTTCCAACAAAGTTGAAAAGTGCTTATGCATTCGGTTTGTCTGGCCTTCAGTCCGTCTGTCCGCCTGTCCGTCTGGCCGCGCTCTAACTCATGTAAATATACTCGGATTGCCATGAAATTTTAGGACCTTATTGACGTTTACCCTAGCACGAACTCTATTGAAAATGAAGTTTCTACCATGATTAGGTTATCTACAGGGCGAATAAAAAGTTTCCCATTACATTACGGTCTGTGGGGAAAAATCGTTTCAAAGGAATTTTAAAGATGTTATACCCTGTGAAACATTTAAAACTTATATTCTTTTACGGGGTGCATTAAAATATGTATTCTATAAAATATAAGGTGAAAATGTAGCTATTGTTCATTTACAGAGCCACACAAATGAATTTCATTCGATAATGGTAAAAGGGGGAAGTGTGTGTGACATATTTTAAATATATTAAACTCTTTCATGTATAATAAAATTGATGTATGTCAATGAGGCTTAGTATAAATTATACGATACTGCCTTCTCTAATATAAAGTACATAGTATTTACAGGGACACACAAAAGATTTCAAATAGTACATTCTTTCCAATGTTCTTTATATGTATCCGATGATAGCTGATGGATGGATGAAATGCATTTTAATAATGATATGCGCGTATAAGTTTCACTAAATTTATGCAGATTATATGGTGTAATTAAATGTTATAGTTAATATACAGGGCTACCCAAAAGAGCTCGCCAACGTTACTGAATATGAGCATAAATTACTAAAAGGTGATTCTTAAATAAATTATGCATTTTTACGCTGAACTGCATTAAATCTGCTAAGAAATGTTTGCCACGCAAAGGTTGCCACGCAAAGGATTTGGTACATGGAGCCTATGAATGATAATTTATGAGAAAGTGATTTCAGTTGTTTTAAGAGTGTTTTAGTTAGAATAAATTTTATCTTAACACTGATGCGTAATAAAGGTACCAGGCAAACTACAAGGCTGAACATAGTATTCAAGTATGTTTCCATCTATTAGTATAAATTGCTGAAAGGGAAATTTCAAGCTACTAGGCATTTTTGATAAACTAAATTTTCTCATTTTTTCATAGTATTTATATTAGCTGACAGATTAAATACAGGGCTGTTCAATAATGCTGGAATACATATGTGACTATATTTGGCTTTATATGTTTTATTTATCTAAATAACGAAGCTTTGTTAACGATTTCATGAAGAGTTGGAAAGTGCTTCATAATCTATACTTAACGCATGATTTTTCTTACTTGTTAACACTTTCCAACAAAATTGAAAAAGTTTATGCTTTCGGTTTGTTTCTCCGTGTTCTAACTCTCGTTAATATACTCCGATTGCCATAAAATTTTTGGAACATATAGACTTTTGCCCTAGAACGAACACTGTTGAAAATGAAATTTTTAGCATGATTACTTTATTTACAAGGACTGACAAAAGTTTTCCGTTACATTACGGCCTGTGGGGAAAAATCGCTCCAAATGAATTTTAAAGATGTTGCACCCTATTAAATATATTCAAATTTATAAGCATTTACGAAGTGCACTAAAATATGCATTCTGTAAAGAATTCGGAGAAAATAATAGTTAGTATTTATTTACAGGGCAACACAATAGAATTCCATTACAAAATGTTAAAGAGAGGAATCGTTTGTGGCATATTTTAATTATATTAAACTATTTCATCTATAATAGAATTTATATACATTGCAGAGCCGTAATATAAGCTATTTGATGCATAATACGAAGTGCATAGCACTTACAGGGACACACAAAAGATTACAAATAGTATATTCTATCCGAAGTACTATATGTTAGTGGTGATGACTGATGGATGGATGAAATGCATTTTTAAAATTATGATATGGGCTTTTAAGTTACACTAAATGTATAATATTATATGGTGTGTACAAATGCTATAGTTTATATACAGTGCTACACAAAACAGCTCGTATGGGTTACTGAATATGAGTGTAATTAACATAAAGGTGATTTTTAAATAAGTTATGCATTTTTACACTGAACTGCATTCAATTTACTAAGAAATGTTTGCTGAATACAGATAAAGTAATTTACAGGATCACGGAAAGAAATGGATACATACTTGATAATTTCTGGAAATGTGATTTAATTAGTTTCAAGTATGTTTTAGTTTGAACTAAATTTTAGCTAAATACTGGCATTTAACAAAAGTACTAAGTAAATCACGAGGCCAAACAAAAACATTCATGTATTTTTCCACATAATAGTATAAATTACTAAAAGAGAAATTTCAACTTGTTAGGCGCTTTAAATTATATTTTCGCATTATACTGTATGTATATCAACCGACAGATCACATAAAGGTCTGTTGAAAGGTATTGAAATACATATTTGGCTATGGACTTTAATACATTATTTCTCTTAATAATGAAGTTGAATTTGAAAGTGTTTCATAATCTATGTTTAATGTATGATTTTTTTTGCTTGTTAAATAGTTGTATTAGCTTATCTAACAGAAGAACTATTTATAATTAAAAAAATGGCGAAAATTCGTAATAAATTAATAGTGTCCAGAGGATTTAGAGAACTGAATACGCGGGACACCCGGTTACATTAGTGGTTGGTGAGAGTCATTTTTCGAGTTTTGATTTCTAAAGTAAAAAAACATTAATAATTCAAAAACAGATTGAGATATAGCTTTCAAACAAATAGCATTTAAAATTCATTTTTTTCTCTATGCAATGGTGTAAAAATAAAAATATGCGATGTTTAAAAGTTTAAAAATTTGCAGAACCGAAATTTGTAAAACTGAAATTACATTTAAAATTTGTTTATGTTTGGTCCAGGAATATTAATGTTTAATGCAAGGAGTATTTAATATATGACTCTGTTATTACGTAAGCCACGTTTTGATCATCATAAAAATTATGGTTGGTATTATTTTTTTTAAATGTAGAATATATTGATAAGTCTAAAATTTTAGTCTTCGAAAATATCGTTTTCCAAATGGTCGTTGTAATTTGTTAAATTGTACTTTTTTTCTTTTAAATATAAAAGTGGAGGCAACACTGCAACCGGTTTCAATGTTGGTAGATTTTAGTTTCCGGTAGCATTTTCAGAAAGAATCACGTTTTGAGCACCAACCTTGGCGAGTTGGCGAAAACGAGAACGTTCAGCTAGCTGCATCGCCAAACGCCAATCGTCGTTTTGTTTTTGATTTTCAAATCCGAAATAATTTTAATCTGAATAAGATTTTTGTTTTAAACTATGTTTTGATTGTAAACAACGGTGAATATCATTTCCTCATATTATATTCTTTGATAACAATTACACAAAAACAAATGAACGATTTCTTTGCAGAAGGAAGGGTTGCTATTCGCTAGGCGGCAACAAGAAAGGTCGCTTAGCATTGACTTTATCTCCGCGCCAATCGTTGTTCTGGCGATGAGGTGCTCAAAACGTGATTCTTTCTCAAAATGCTTTCCGGTAAGACAAGCATGTGCAATCTTTATTGTTGAACTACACACAATCGCTCATCACTAGCTGACAGTATTGAAATCTCACAATTTTACAAGGCAAAGCCGTTCTTGTTAAACATGACGGCTTTTCTACTCGAACTGAAAGTTCTACAATATTTACCGGCGGAAAATTTTAATTTTTTTTTTTCGTATATAAATTTGAATTAATTTATTCTGGTGTGAAATACAAAATGAAAATAAAATTTATAACTGATTATTTAATGGAATTTCTGTAGGTGGAGGAAGGGGTCAGTAATAAAACAGAAATATTTTTTTTATTCATTATATCACTTGCTCACTAGTTTTATAATCTGAATCGAACTATTATTTGGGTAACAAGAAAAACAAATAACAACAATAACTGTGTTTTTTCAGAACTAATCAATTTCTTTCCATGTTTTAATGTTAAGAAAACCCATACAAAATATATTTATTATATTTTTATAATTCATTTAGTAACATCATTAAAAACAACCAGTCTTATTAAATTCTTTTTTAATTTTTTAACTTCTTTTTTCCTAATTTTTCCCTTCTTCTTTACTGCACACTCATATTATTGTTAAGAGTTAAATTAAAATAGTATCTCTAATACTTTGATGAACAGGACATGGAATTTCTAAGAAATGAAGAACTGACATATCCTTAAAATAGTGACCGCTTTTGCAAGGACTCATCGCCACTGCGAAAAAGCTCCACCAACCAAATTAAGTAGAAAATTTCTCTTTAATTAAATGCCTCATTAATGAAAAATTTCAATGCAAATTAATCCCGAAACTACCATTAGTGTTTACTGGTGAATGATTACTTCGGCTGTTGTAGTTTCGTGACATAGTGACAACTAAGACAGGAAAATATTATAAAAGGAAAATATTATAATACTTGGGCAAACTGACACCAGTAAAAAGAAATAATTATTTTTTACAATATATATGATAAAAATTTCACTTGAATAAGATGTTTAAATTAGATAAAATTTTCTGTTCATGTTTATTGGTGGAATTTTTCACCAGCGGTAATAAATAAGCGTTAATTCGATTAATAGATTAAGTTGTTGTCATGAGACAACCTCCTCAGTTAGTTCACACGCAAGTCGTAGACATTTCATTATAGGGTGTCCTCCTCTTTGTTTATTATTCCATTAGATAGAATCATTGATTTTACTATCGAATTAATCATGTGGACATGCACAGAATCATAGATTCCAACTTTTCTACATAATTTTAATCAGTATTCTCGCTTTCGCTCGCCAATGCGCCAAATTGCGACTAAATTCTTCATTTGGCGAATAAACAAGCGATTACATTCGCCAAATGACTAGTGCTCAATTTTTGCTTTTTCTGTCTTTTTCTTTTTGTGTGTGTGTGTGTGTGTGTGTGTGTGTCGCTTATTATGTTTAGTTGCACACTGTTAAAAATTTGACCCATTTGCTGCAGCGTCACTCCACCGCTTTCATAGAAAACGGTTACTTTACTGTGTTATGGAGCATTGTCATGGGTCAAAAGAGAGATAGTCTATAAAAGCTGTGGAGTGACACTGCGGCAAATGGGTCAGATTTTTAACAGTGCACTGAACCACATGAATTCATAACATTTTAATGAGTTAAATTTGTTTTGGAAGTTTTTTTTCTTGATTACGCAAGATATTTAGAGTATACATATTTTTAATATATTTGTAGCGGATAGTTAATTGAATGTAGATTAATAACAATCGTTGTCGCAGTTATAAAATCTTAGATTATTTTAGAACATATTGAAAAAAAAGGGGGTACATTAAAGGATTAAAGATAATTTTTTTTCTTTTGTGCTACATGGCGAATCTATTTTGCTAATATTTTTTTACATTTGGCGAATGTTTTTTATTTTTAATTAGCCAAATTACTAACGTTGGTCAAATGTCAGCGAGAACACTGATTTTAATCAATTTCCAGCAGAACTTTAGTAAAAGATAAAAGAGACAAAATCATAGTCGCCAACTTTAGTAATTTTTGTAATCAATTATTTTTAGAAATTTTGAAGATCAAAAGGATTTTTATATGATAATAAGTATTTAAAATTATTTCTAATTAAAATAAGAAAATTTACATTCGATGTAACATTTATAGTTAAATTGAATTTAATGAAAACAAACGTCGGCAGCTACGTTTTTCACTTATGCCGAAATGATTATTCGAATAGTAGAACGAATCATTCAGTTCATCATTAATTTCTAAAGGAGTAAAATGAATTTTATTGCTTCCATATTATCTATAGATGTGGCTGATTTTCAAAAATTTTTATCAACAGTAGCTTTGTAACTTTTTTATCTATGTTTCATATAAAATCTAAAAGACAATTTTTACCATCCTTAATTGCGGATTTTTGTGATTAAAAAAGAGAAATTTTAGAATTAATCATTCCGTATTTGTTGACATAAATATTTAATTTTTCTTATAACTGTTTCATAGTGTTTTATTGGCCATTTATTTTTTATTCTAATAAATATTATGTCAAACATATTCTTCAGTTTAAAAAAAAGTATCATTATACAATTAAAATGAAATCTTGATACATTTTAAATGCAATAAAAAGTTTTCCACAATTAATTCACTTTCCGTAGCAAATTTATTTTAATCACTTTCTCTATACAGTATGATTCATGAATATCGAAACAATAGTCTGTCTCCTTAAATATTGTGTCTAGGCACATACTTTGAGTTGTAAAGTTTTATATAAAACAAGTTGGAAATTGCACGTAAAGCGTAGCAAATGAGGTGCGTTCGTTGACAACGAAGTTTTAAAATATTCAGATCTTATTGATATAGTAGAGCGTACTTTGGATACAGTATAGTGGTCGAAATCTTTGTGTTCCTGTAAATATACAGGGAGTAATTTTTATTATACTTCATTAACGTATATCTAATTCATAAAATGTGAAGTAGTTTAATATAATTAAAACACTCCACAAACAATGTTTCCCCGTATAACATTATTTAGTGGAATACCTTTGTGTGGCCCTGTAATTTAACTTATAATATTCTTTGCATCACAGATTGTACTAAATGTATTTTTAGTACATATTTCATAGATTCATGCCAATTCTGTATATTCAAATGAGTGTAACACTATTAAAATGCATTTGAAACTTTTTTCCCCATTGACCGTAATGTAACGGAATACTTTTGATTGTCCCTGTAATTGATCAATGCATCCGATTTTCATAACATTTGAAATGACTCGACAAAATTATGTAATAAATATACGTTTTAAATTTCAAACGATTAAAATGCATTTGAAACTTTTTTCCCCATTGACCGTAATGTAACGGAATCCTTTTGATTGTCCCTGTAATTGATCTATCCATCCGATTTTCATAAAATTTGAAATGACTCGACAAAATTATGTAATAATTATGTATTTTAAATTTCAAACGATTCGGTTGGGTAGTTTTTGCGTTGTTATATGCGGACGGACAGACAGACGGACAGACAGACAGACAGACAGACGGACGGACTGAGCGACAACAATAGGTGCTACGTATTTACATAATTACGAACGCACCTAAAAAGGAGGAGATAAGTTGTAACTCTATAGAGGGTCAATTTGAGAAATTACAAAAATTAAACTTTATATTGTTTCTGTAGGATAAAATTTCCAGAAATTTTCATGAATTTTCAATTCCTGATCATTCCCAGATCAGGAAATTATTCAGTAACAGTATTTTCTTATAGAAAATCCACCTTTAAATAAGACAAAATTTTGCTCGTTTGAATTATATTTATTTTTTTATTTTAAAAATCCTCATATTTCACCTGGAAAATAACAGAACCCACACTAACTATGATTTATGTAAATTTTAATAAAACATAACATCCATTGTTATTGTAGCTTTATATTAGTTTATTTGTGAATCAATAATAAATATAAAGTTTATGAAACATATTGTATAATAAGTACTTAAAAATTTCACATTGATAGACTCTAGGTAATATTGCTGATCAAATTTATATGAAAACAATAGTAGCCTCACCCACTTTTTTTCAGCACTCTCAGATTACATATGTTTTATGCACAGATGTCAACATCTTACGCTTTTCTGTAGTACAAAAAATTTATAATAAATTTTACCATTTTAAATCGTTGTAATCTGCCAGTTAAATTAGGCAAATAAGTCCACTTAATTCTTATTAAGGGTGTATTCGAAAAAACGCTTTTCCATCTTCAAAAGCTCGAAATTTTCCGATACAATTTCAGACACATTTTTAAACGTAGAAACATGAAATTTGCTGAGAGGATTCTTGAAGGGACGTATGAGGTGCCGAATGATGTTTTTTTACGCTCAATTCATTAGAATTTGAGTTATAAACAATTATCTTCTCAGTATGACCCCTTTTTTTTCGTTCTCAAATCTCCCGCTTGGGAAAAATCGGTTCGAAATGCCGTTTTTGATTGCTTTTTTTGCAATATTTTCTGCATTTATCAAAGAATCGACGATTACGGCACCTTGTGTACTTTCCAAATAAGAGATTTTGAAAGTTTGGTGTATTTGAGAGCAATAATGAGTTCAAAAATAAATCGGAAAATAGGCAGTTTGAATCGAAATACACCCTTAAATGAAAATGTGAAAGAGTTGGCATCTATTTTTTTTTCAGGTTCACGGACCAATAAAGTTTTTATGGATTCAATATATCTGGATTTAATATAAAATTTGTGTAAAGTTTTATAAAATATGATAAAATATCTGATATAAATATATTAATTTTCCATCAAATGTTATAAATGTTTTAAGCAATAATAAATGTTTACATAAACTAAGGATTCAAAGCACACATTTGCCGATCGCTTTTGTTTAACCCCTTGGGAACGAGCGACACGCATACGCGCCGCAAAAAGGCTTAAGAATCCTTGCTTATCCCCACCAGTAAAATTTTACTAGAAAATTCGTCTTATTTAATCGGAGCATTTTCTCGATTTAACAAGGCACAAATTTCTGTTTTCAAAAACTGGTTACAAAACATTAAAAATTTCGTAAAAGGCCCCCGTCGCGAAGGGGTTAAAGGAAATGTAAAGAATAAAATTAACTTGTTCATGAAGAGCGGCAAGATTTCTTGCTTTTTAAGATCAATCGAGAGGACGCGAGTGAAATATATGAAGCATTATCTAAGTAGTATGAAATCAAAAATCTTGGTAGAGTTTGGCTATATCTAGGAATCAACATTAGAGAATTAGACAATGGCAACCTGGAGCTCGAACAGAAAAACAAAAAAGACGAGATAGCCGAAAGATTTAATCTGACGAATGGAAAACCAACATGTACATCAATGAGGACAAATTATTTCAATTCTGATACGCACAGCAAACCATTAACACATTAGCTGACGATCACGCGCTAGCGCATGAAAATCTCTATCATTTATCACAGAGGGCGGAGTTATTGTCAGCGAACGTGTTAAATGAAAATACATACTTTAAACAGGCAGTGGGGGCTGTTTTGTACTTGGCAACATCAGTGTTGCCAGTGGGCTACTTTTTTTTTAAATTCAGATTTCTTGATTGGCACCCCTTTATTGAAACTGTAAAATTCTCTTTATTTTAACCTTATTTAATACTCCCTCTGTCCCAAATTAGTTGCGACATTTGAATACTTTTGTACTACTTATTGATATTTATGACTTTATGATTTTGTTTGAACATTTTTTAGAAAGCTATACTATCAATCAACAATAATTATGTGCCTAGCATTCCCTCCATCATTCCATAAATAAATAATTAATTAATTTTAAAAATCCCGGTTTACACGCTCTTAAGCCACGCCCCCATTTTTAAAGAGTTTTAACAGTAATCGCATAAAACTGTCTTCAAGCTAATCAATCGTGAATTCATTTACGAACATTTCTGAAAAGTATTGCAACATTTCTGAAAAGCATCTTTTAGCATAAACATGCTGCAAACAAAATCGAATTTTGTCGAGCTTATTTTTTTTCTATTAGACTTTGCTTAACCCTGCTGTTCTGCTCGGGTCTATTTGACCCGAAAATTTTATTGTTCACTTATAAAAAAAATTAGCGCAGAGATATTTCCATGAAACTTTTTGACTTTGTTCATTAGTAATATAACTATATATTCCTAGAAGTATTTACGTTTATTTATATTTCCAAGAGATATTTTTTAACATAGTCCTAATGTACTGTTCGGGTCATATTGACCCGAGTTAAAAATAATTTTATCATGCACTTTTAATTTTGTTTGGAATCATTCAATAAAAATAATTACTGCAACGTATCTATTTCGAAATCTGTTTCGATGGCACAGGTGTTAGATCACGTGAGAAGTCAAATGTTGATATCATTAGCGGAAGGAAAAAAGATGCACCTGTTAGTAGCGTTTCTTTTTTCTTGCTGTATTTCAATTTCTAATAATCTGAAGAACAGTTGTAGCTCTGAGTATTAGTGAAAAAATGGGAATCGTAGAAATTTCAACGACGCTGATACTGCTAAATCAATGGAAGCCTCTGACAGCGAAGAGGAAAATGCGTCTGAATATGAAAATCATACAAGTGAGGAAATTGAAAGTTCTGACAACGATTTTGATATTGATATTCAACGAATGCACAATATACAGAGTATTCAGTCTAAGAATCGTGAAATAGTATGGAAATTGAATCCTCTTCTTCATTCTGGTCGATTAACATCTGCTAATATTATACAAACTACTCCAGGTGTCACAAGATATGCAACGACAAGGATAACTGACATAAAAAGCGCATTTGCGACGGTATTCAATTCTACAATCGAAAAGGAAATCATAAAAATGACTAATATAGAAGGAAGAAAAGTACATGAAAAAGAGTGGAAAGATATTAGTATTGAAACTTTTCAAGCATACATCGGATTATTATTATTAGCTGGTGTGTACAAATCATATGGAGAATCAACAAAAAGCTTGTGGAATCAAGAGACAGGCAGAAATATATTTCGTGCCACAATGTCCCTCGAAACCTTTCATATGATATCGAGAGTTATTTGTTTTGACAATAAATCTACCAGGCAACAAAGAAGGCCTGTAGATAAATTAGCTGCTGTTCGAGATATTTGGGAAAAGTGGATAGAAATCCACGCTAAATTGTATAATCCAAGTGAAAATGTTACTGTAGATGAACAATCAGTAGGATTTCGCGGACGATGCCCTTTCAAACAATATATACCTAGTAAACCCTCCAAGTATGGGATAAAAATATGGACTTTATGTGATAGCAAAACTTCGTATGTACTGAATGCACAAATTTATACTGGAAAAAATCAAGGATCAAAGCCAGAGAAAAGTCTGGGTATGCGGGTAGTGAGTGACCTTACTTATGGGTATACGGGGCACAATCTTACATGTGATGACTTTTTCACATCCTATAACTTGGGAAAAATTCTTCTAAAACGGAAAATGACTATGCTTGGCACCATTAGAAAAAATAAGCCCGAACTTCCTGAGAAAATTCTAAACAAAGAAGTGCACAGCTCATCATTTTATTTTACAGAAGATACAACAGTTGTAAACTACATCCCTAAAAAGAACAGAAATGTTATTCTTGTGAGCACTTTCCATCATGAAAATGAAGTTAGCGACAGACCTGACAAAAAACCACAAATGATATTAGATTATAATGCAACTAAAGGGGCGGTGGATAGTCTTGATCAACTTTTCAGTACATGCATTTGAAAGAGAAAAACAAATCGCTGGCCTATGATAGTATTCTATAATATGCTTGATACATCTGCTTACAATGCATTTATTCTGTGGATTTCAATAAACAGCAAATGGAATGACAATACATTAACCAAACGAAGGCTCTTTTTAGAAGAATTGGGGAAATCTCTAATACTTCCACACATTGAAGTAAGACAGCATCTTCCCAGAAGCGAAGATTCAGTCAAAATTGTGAAGAGATAGCGTAGTAAAAGTGCAAACGTACCCTCGGAATCAGATGAGAACACTTCATTGTGTAATAAACATGCAAGATGCAAGTTTTGCCCATCAACCACCGACAACAAAACTAATATATTATGCTACAATTGCAAAAAACACACTTGCAAATTTCACGTAAGCTATTTTTGTCCAAATTGTAAATAAAAGTAAGTATTCAAATATTTTTAAGTTATTTTACTGGTGTTTTGTATTATTTGATACATATTTAAGCTTATTTTACTATTTTTTTAATTATTTCTAAAATAGTTATTTTCATTTACTGCTAGAAAAGGTAATATTCTAAATCGGGTCATATTGACCCGAACACTACATACGTATAGTAAATGCGAACAGAACAGCAGGGTTAATGATAGATGAAATACGCTCGAAATTTTTTTCCGTTTTGAGAATCATGTGTAATATTGATTTACGAATTATAACAGCATATGATAATCTTCGCAGTGATTGTCTTCGTTTTATTGGGATATCTTTGATTTTTCTCAGTGGCATTTTTTTTCGTCCGTAATTTACAATTTTTATAAACTTTCACTGTACATTTCGTCATATTTAACTTTTGACATCTTTGCCCGCTTCTGCAAACGGGATAAGATGTAAACAATATGATACACAGTGAATTTAATAGCTGCACCATTTATGGCATTAACGCTTAGTTTACAATTTTTTAAATACCATTTCAAACATTCTAGTGCAGCGTTGCGCTCAATATTATTAATTTCTTTCTTCAGAGAATTTTCTAAATTATTATTTCTTTTTCTCTTACTTTAAATTCGAGTTAGCATTGCTTCTGCTACCTAATATAGCTTTATATTCATTCTAGTATAATTTTACTGGTGTCGATGTACTAACTCCATCATGAGTTATTTATGACTCCGCCTACTTGAAATGTCGCAACTAATTTGGGACAAAATTTTCAACCTAAATGTCGCAACTAATTTGGAACAGAGGGAGGATGTCATTAAATAAGAAGGGTTTTACCATTTCACAAAAGTGGTGTCAATCAAGAATCTGAATTTAAAAAAAGTAGCCCATCTGGCAACACTGGGCAACATTAACGCGACCCGACATAGCCGCTACCATTAACATTCTCGGAAGAAAGAAGGAATCTTCCAGAGAAGTTGACAGAGAGACTGTGGAAAAAGTTATAAAATACTTACGCACCACAAAACACCGTACAATATTAATTGATTAGTCGAAACCTCCAATTTTGGTATTAATCAATACTTCAATTTTAATAGTAATTTTTTAGTCCTATTAAAACAGAAATACATTCAGCACCAAGTTAGTCGATTTTACATAAATAAAAATTAGACATCATTCTGCAGATAGTTGATGGATTATCGGTTTCGTGCTACCATCAGGTGAATCGATTATTTCATATACAAATATATATTATAAATGATAAATAAAACAACGAGGGTATATATATATATATATATAAATACTTAATCAATTTTATTGTGAGGAATATGCTATCGGACTTACTAGTTAGACCTCCAGGTTTGTTTAATATTCCTTCTTTAGAGACCATGATTTCTTTATGTGATGTCCGGGATTCTGTTATAGAGAGGCTCCGTTTATATAGGGTTTGTTATATTTTTTGTGTTCTAATTTATAACCTGCATTTTTCCTCTCGCTGTCAAATATTTTGGGCTTGCAGATCTCGCATTACTAGTGCCTGTTCAGGGCATAACTATAGCCAGGAATTTTTTTGAAATAAATTTTTTTCTATATTTTCAACACAAGTTTTCTCCTAATGTTAACATCTTATTTATGCAGAAATTCTGTTTTGAATAAGGAAAAAATAATATTCGTTTTTACTGGTGAAAGTTTACCCCAGCGGTAACCAGACCCTGTGCTTGTTCTTTTTCAAAGTCAGAGAAGGAAAATAAATTGGTTTGGTTTGGTTTGGTTTGGTTTGGTTTATTTTTGTCGTCTGATTATCTACGCTAGGAATATAGGACCAGGGGGAGTGCCCTTCGTGGGGGTCTTTCTAAGGGAACCTAACCCGTATTTACGCAAGGTTTGAAGAAAACCACAAAAACTCCGAACGGTTAGGCCGACAGCCGCGATTGGGTTCGAACTCAGCACCTGCCGTCTACCAGTTGAGAGCTCCGTACCTCTCGGCCACTGGTGGGGCCAAATAAATTGGAAAAATATTTGTTATGTTGAATCTTCATTTTGTTTTTAAAAACTCTAATGTGTGTAAGCAAAGTCATATTCTGTAAAAGCAGAAGGAATGTAATTTGTGTTTCTGTTAATACAATTAAAAAAATAAGGCATAGAAGCTTTATTCAAGATTAAAATGTTATAACACAGTATCACATGTGGTCATAATATTTATTTAGAGGTTTATATACATATTTCTCAATTTTTTTAAAAATATGAGAACTTCATTTTGTTCTGTTGCAAAGTTAAACTTATAAAACTGCATTAGAGCACATATAATGCATTATTAACTGAATAGTTTCATTAGTGTTATTAAAGATTTTGTTTAACTAGACATTAGAAAGTACTACCTAATTAAATTTCAGTATTGACTCTCGTGCTATTTATGTAAGTAGAAATTTGCGTGAGAAAAAATAATTAACAAATGGCTTCAAAGTTAACTAATGTCTAATTTCTTAAATGAAGATTTATTACGAAGTATGTAAATGATTAATTGATTGCGTCATTAACCGTTAATTAACTATACTAAAGGTTTCCCTTCATGAATAAATTTCAGCGTTATATTTCTTTTATATTAATAATTCCGTTTCCGGTTGTTTCTTAATGTACTTTATTTTCTTATAGATATTAGCACATATAGATATCGCCTTTTAACCTTTTGCGGTTCTAGCGTCGGAAAATAATTTTCCAAACTTTATATAAGTAATTCTCTTTTTATATTTAACTACACCACTATATCTTAGAAGTACATTTTTTAGTAAATTTGTCTTGCTACTTTTGGCAAAAGGGTTATACAGTGAAACCTCCAAATAAGGGACACCTATGGGACTGAGACTTTTGTCCCTTAAATAGAGGTGTCCCTTATTCGGGGTTTTTATATTATATTTAATTAATCGTTTAGAAGGAATTAAAAATAGCAAAGCATTAACCCTTTAACGTTCATTGGTATCGCCATGAAACCACAAAATTTTAATTCCGATACGCAACACTGACACCGGTATTTTTATCTAAAAAGATCCCTTTTATTTTGTATGTGAAAAACCACGTTTTCTTATTTAGAAATATATTTGTTCTTAATTACCGGTGTCATTCATTTATTTCGACATCTTAGCAATGAAAATGCTATGATCGTTAAAGGGTTAAAGGGAAATTTAAATGTACCTGAAGTGCATAAATCATGTTAATCAGGCAAAAGGAAGAAAAGAGAATTAATTAATTAAAATTTTCAATTAATTACTAAACCATTAAATGTTTTGTAGAACTATTGATTTATATTTTTATGCAAACATTATACATGCAAAATGGGTTAAACAATTGAAAGAATTTTACTTGAAGTAATCAGTCAAAAGGGATTGTTTTGCAATTTTCAAGTATAAACTTTTCAAATGTTCATTTACCATACTTATAAATTTTAGTTCATCATTATCAGCAGTATTTACCAAAAAAAAAGTATTAAATTGCTTTGCGTACTTTAAGGAATCAAAGATTTCAACTGCTCTTCTTAATGGGAAAATATATTGACACATTTATAAATCCATTTTTTAACAGAAAAGTATAATATTGGAACGTTTGACGATGGAAGCGATTTGGAATTGAACTGTGTTTTCAGTTTTTTGATAGGTAAATTACCTATTGAGTTATAAGCGATTTTGATCAAGTGACAAAGACATGTTTTACGCTTTCTTGAGTTGTTACACTTCTTTCGCGGGGAAATTCAGTTCAAATAAGCGTCCATGTTGACAGTATTTCCTGAAAAATTTATTGTATTTGCACACACACACACAAAAAAGCTCGATTACATATTTTTTGAACAACAATGCCTTCTAGTTTCAGGCATTTCCAAATAAAAATAAATTAAAAATTGTGTCATAAAAGTTGTTCTTTTGGATTTGAAAACAACATAAAAGTATCTGTAACGTTCTTTATTTCAAAATTTTTCTTTTATTCTTCACTGAAAATGCTAAAAATTTTCAGCATTACTTTGAATAAGGATAAATGCACTGATGTCGAATCATATTGTGGGTAGATAAATAATCGTCAAATTTGTTGTATGCCATTGTATCCACATGACTGTCTGTCTGTTTGATGAATTCACAAAAATCTGCATCTTCACTTTCATTACAGACATATTTCATTATCTGAAATGCAAAAATCAGTCCCTCTCGTTTTCAACTGTCCCTTAAATCGAGTGTCCCTTATTCAGAGGTAAATACATTACATGTCCTATACCAAGGGACTGGGACCGGAAATTTTGTCCCTTAAATAGAAGTGTCCCTTATTCGGAGTGTCCCTTATTTGGAGGTTTCACTGTATACTGTTATTTATAACAACATAACCCCTTACGGATAAGCGACGCATATACGTGTCGCAAAAAAGCCTAAGAATCCTTGTTTATCCCCACCAGTAAAACTTTACTGTAAAATTTGCCTGGTTTAATCGGCGCATTTTCTCGATTTAATAAGGCACAAATTTCTGTCTTTAAAAACCGGTGACAAAACATTACATATTTTGTATAAAAGCTCCCGTCGCGAAGAGATTAACCCCTTCGCGACGGGAGCCTTTTACGAAATTTTTAAGGTTTTGTCACCAGTTTTTAAAAACAAAAATTTGTGCCTTACTGAATCGAGAAAAGGCTCCGTCAAAATAATGCAAATTTCGCAAATAAATTTTACTGGTAGGTATAAACAACTATTCTTAGGCTTTTTTGCGGCACGTATACTTGTCACTCGCCCCAAGGGGTTAAGAATTAAATTGTTACTCTGTAATGAAAAAAAATAATTAAAGACTCTTAAAAACTCTTTAGGAAATATATACATATAGGAAACATATAAGGAAGCGATATGTACGAAAACATTCTCGTACTTTCCTTTACTGCGCTTATTGTCCGAGTTGAAATGTTCAGAATTTACCAATACATTTATAGCAGCATATTTTTTGCAAATATAAACAGGAGAAATTAGGAATATTTTTGAAAAGTGCTAGTATTATTTTTGTTATAACTCAAAAAAGCAAATCTTCGATTTTAACGAATTTTTTATTATTAAAAATACATATTTTGCTCATTAACCCTTTCCGGCGCGGGCAAATTTTCTAGTAAAATGAGAAATTATCGACTGACACCGGATTTCACAAACGAATTTTTTAGATATTTTGAATTCCCTGATTTAAGTAATTACTGTAAAAGCAAAATTTTACTAAAATATTATTGGTGCCATTCGCAAGTGTGGAATTAAAATTAGGTATCCCAGACCGAGCACAGTGTGCCGGAAAGGGTTAATCCCTAATTTTTTATTTGCTGTAAACATAAAATTGCTATATTAATAAATTTGCAAAGAGACATTTTTGTTTATTGTTGTACGTTGTAAATTGTTTATAAATATGACATTATATATATGTATGGTGCAAACTAGTATATTTTTCAATAACCGGTTTAATTTATACATATTTTTTTTATGTGACTTATTTTATCGGAGATATCTCATCAGTTGAATAATGAGAAGCAAACCTTTCGAAAAAAAAAAAAAACGGTGGCCAACAAGCATAGCGATTTTTTAGCTGTGTGACAGACATGACAAGTTTTCATGGAATTGAAATTCAAGGACAGAGGCTAGAAAACCCTGTACAGTGCATTTTCATAGTGAGTTGCCCCACCAGTGGCCGAGAGGTTCTGACCTCAAACTGGTAGACGGTAGGTGCTAGATTTGAACCCAATCGCGATCGTCGGCCTAACCGTTCGGAGTTTTCCGTGGTTTTCTTCGAACCTTGCGTAAATACGGGTTAGGTTCCCTTAGGAAGACCGCCACGGAAGGCACCCCACCCCTTAGGGACTATATTCCACAGCGTAGATAATTGGCCGGCATTCAAACAAACAAACAAACAAACATAGTGAGTCCTATCACCACACATGTTGTTTCAAACATCGGCCGTGGGGGCACTGTAAAGAAATTAAATTATATAATTATGATATTTTCTCAAATTATTGGTGACACTGTCTTGAAAGCATTCTTGCAAACTCAGATTAAAAAACATCTATCTTATGAGGAATTAAGAATACATGTTGCCATTTATTGATTTGTTTTTGAAGCAAAAACATTCAGCTATTAAGGAATAGAGTCAAAATGTAAAATAAATCAAAAAGTTAATTTTTATGAAAAAAATATTGATATACACATATTTGGATCTTACTAACAAAGAGGATAACAATTCCTTGATTCTATGATATAGCGAACGGCTTCATAAGTATTTCAGAATATTTCTTATTTATAAACCAGAAATATATACTAAGAAGTACCTGTGTTTAAACCAAACCGAACAAGTGTCGCGAATGTGCATACCGCTCATTTTTTTAGATGTTCAGATCTAACAAAGTACTACGAACCCCAAATTATTCTTATTAGTATGCACGTATTAAATACGAATCGGGAGATTAATACTAGTGGATCCAAACAGCAAAAGTTCCCTAAAAACACCATCACCGCGCATGCGCTATCCCGGTTTTGAATTAATAGAAAAATCCGGAGATTAAAATATTGTATAAATGGAAAAATCCGGTGCTGAAAATGTTGTATGAATCGACACTGGATTCGCCTGTGTATTTGGCGATTCTTTTTAAAGCTGCACTACCAATCCTGATGACCACTTTAGCACTAAATGAGCATGCGCAGTAAATTTCCATAGGGAGCCATTGCTGTTTTGATCCGCCTGTGAGATTAATAAAACCACGCCCTATAAACTACTACAAAAATTTCTGTTTTAAAAAGACTTTGATGAAAGATTAAAATTCTGTAAATGATTATCTTCCTGAGAGGTTAATTATTTTGTTTGTCAACTACCATTAAAGGTAGCTGCTTCATGATACGTTTTACATTGCCATAAAAAACCGTTTTACGGCTTCGTTGAAATCAAATTTAGCATTTAAATTTATTATCACAAAATTCTGATGTAATTCATTAAATTTAATTGTTTCATCTTACTGTTAAAATTTTTTATAAAATACTTTCTTTGAAAGTATATTTATACAAATCCACCAACGTTCTTTGGAAACACTTCGTTTCATACATCTGAAAGCCCTTCGTTCTTAAACATATTCTTTTTTCATAATTTTCCTAAAGTTCCACTAGATTTAAGAAAATGCTCCTTAAATCGCTAAAGATATTTTAATGTTACAAGTTTTACATTAATTTTACCTAGATCCGAGAACGTTAAATTGAAATCAATCATAAAGATGATCTCGTCTATATTTTACAATATTTTTCAGATCATTCGTTTATTTGAAATTATTCCATTGTCAAAATATTTTGTTTTGGCCTTAAAATTTGAAGTCTTTGTCAAAACTTTTAGGGACAAGGATTTTATGCTCCGAAAATGCTCAAATAGTTTATTGACATCGCAATTTAAAATTTACATCAAAATAATTAACAGCTTTTTTTTTTTCACAAATATTTTGATATTCAACTTATACTAAAAAATTACTGATGCCACTTGGCAGTTTGGCTATTAAAATTAACCAATGACCTAAGATACCTAGATACCACACCGGCAACCTTTTCTTAGGCCGACATCTTTGCCTTCCGTCACGTGACGGAGGGCAGATTTAGCGCGCCAAACCGGTTTTTCTCTAGCCGAAACTCATATTGTTATGTTTGTCTTGAGTTGACTGCGCTTCTGCTTTTCAGTTTGTGAAATCTGAACGATGCCATTAAAGCGTTCACCGCCAAAAAACGGCATCTTTTCCTCAAAAATGTTGGATTCGAAACCATGCAGAGAGAAGAATGGGATGTTTCGTCTACGTATATTAGAAAGTGAATGATATTAACCGTTCGCAGATTGCAAACGACACCACTCAAAGAGTTTAAAGGGTATTATTAGGTGCGTTCGTAATTATGTAAATACGTAGCACTTGTAGTAGTCGGTCAGTCCCTCCTTCCGTCGTCTGTCCACATCTAACAGAGCAAAAACTATTCAACCGAATCATTTGAAATTTAAAATATATAATTGTTGCATAGTTCTGTGAATGCATTTCAAATTTTATGTAAATCGAAAATAGTGTTTAATTACAGAGAAGATCAAAAATATTCCGTTACATTACGGCCAATAGAAAAAATTTGTTTCAATTGCATTTTATTGATGGTACACTCTTTCGAATATAATAAAATTGAAATGCATCTATGAATTATTTATTAAAATATACATTCTGTACAATCTGTGATGCAAAGGATATTTTTTATTCATTTACAGGGCCATACAAAAATATTAGATTACTTAATGGTATAGGGGGAAGCATAGTTTAGGGCGCGTTTTGATAATATTAAACTATTTCATATTTAAGAAATTCACATACGTTGCTGATGATTACTACAAGTTAATCCCTGTATAATAGTAAGCAGTTAGTGTTTACAGAGACAGAAAAAAGATTTCGGATACTATATTGTATCAGAAGTACTGTATACTATCACACTAAGATCTGAATATTTTTAAAACTTCGTTATAGAACGAACGCATTTCCTTTAGTATGCAATTTCAGACATGTTTTAGTAGTTTCAACTACCACTGAAGGTAGTAGCACATGATACGTTATACATTATAATTAGAGTGTGCGCCGGTTAATCATAATCAAATTTAATATATTAGTTTATTTACACAGAATTCTGGTGTAAATTTTTTGAATTTAATCGTTTCAACTTATTATTAAATTTTTATAAAATATATTTCTTTTGAAAGTAAATTGGTACAAAGAACTTGATACACATTTTTCTTTGTCATTATGGATTTTAGAAATTAATCCTTTTTATGCAAAAGCACAGCGATCTTATTTAACCCTTTATCTACTGATGATACTTATAGGTACCATTAAAATAACTTATTATAAAAACCTTTTGATACGTCAATTAGTTGTAATACTGTTTAGAATGAGTTACAGATACATTACTTTATCTTGTTTCAAAAGCATTATCGGTTATACAAAAACAAAAATATTTTTGAAAGGATGGTTTCTTTTGACTTTGAATCTTTTCAGCTTTCTCGGCGCTGACGGAGTGGGATGGGGATTTTTCAATGCGGAAATATTTCTATATTTATATTGTAAGAACATCATATTTGTACATTTTATAATTCTACAAAATACTAAGAAAATAATTAAAAATAAAAGATTTGAATGGGATTATTAAAATTACACAAAATCCCTGTAAATTCAAATTTAATATGATTATACTATATCAATAAAATACTATATCGATACATCGAATATACTATATCGATAAAATGCTTTAGAATGTAAACTTTTCATGAATTCATAATGCGGTACATAAAGGATTAATAAGGCAAACATTACATTACAAAACGTCTGTTGAAAGTCTTTGGAGCATACGAACTCTGTATTCATATATGATATTTTTCATAGACATTTCGATGCATCCACCTTTGGTATTGTCTGTTTAACTTATTACGTGTATTAGGCTAATGACAGACGACCGATTTTTTCGACGCTTTGGCTTTCGAACGAAAAATAAACATCTGCGCTGCCTCATTCACACGGACGTGACCTTTCCGTCAAAATAAGCAGACGATATTGTCTCTAGGCATAATAGAAATCTTTTGATTCGATGTATATTAGATGTATATTTCGAAGGAAATAAAATATTCTGTAATTTTTATGAATTATTCAAGAAAATTGAAAAAATATATATACACAGACGGTACTGGATGCATCCTGTGAGAAGTGATAGATTATTTACCTGATCCAAAATTAAATTACAGGAAATACTCTTTAATACATCTGATGTTAAATGAAAAATACAGATGACTGCGAATATTATTAAATGATTATAATTGTTGTTCAACTTTCATTTAGATAATATTTCTTATTATTATTAAATAAATTTAAAAAAAAAAACTAAATTGATTTAAAAAATGTTGCTACAGTACATGGTAGCAAAACAAGCATCTTAGTTCTATAAATGAAATGTAGGACCGAAAAATTTTCAAAGTGTGAAATTTTCGTTACATTAATCAAGAAACATATGCTATCGTCTTATGAGCAAAAGGTAGATTCTTTTTCTCCTTTTAGGGCTGTACATCCATATAAAAGTTAGTCACTTTTTTTTTTGGTAATTTTGGATCCTCTCCCCTCTTACGATATTATATACTATCATTCCCCGAACACCCTCTCCCTCAGTAATGGTATCTTCAATAATGTGTAAAGATTTCTTTGATTTTTTGGATTGTTTTTCTTTGGTTTGGAATGATGGTTGCATTTATTTTTCGCATAATTTACTGATTTAGATGTAGAGAAAGCTATAAAATGTCACTTTATATATGAAATAACTGCATATCAAACAACACTTAAAAGAAATAGTTAATATTTAAAAGTGTTTTAAAATAGCTTTAAAGCTTTTTGTTACATACCTTCAACAGTAATAGTAGTGTCTTTTTATAATTGTTCTCGGACAAGGTGAGGCCGGCAGAACTTCGAAAGGCGGACATAACAAAACAGACGGAGAAGTTTTTCTTTAACTTTTAAACACAAGTATCGTTTAAAACATAACATCGTGTACAGTTTGTTGAACAGCGAATCAATATATACATACACATATGACAGCATAATAGTAATGCTAAACGTTGGGGTATTCCATATTTGCAATTATATAAATTTATAATCATTTAATTATTTTAATAACATTGCATTTGCATAAAAATAGACAACAGTTTAATAAAAGATAAAATACTATTTTGATGTGAAGACCAAGTTACAAATAAAAAAAGAATTCTTTTTTCTTATTGGGTCAAAAATGATAACGATATCAAAAGACAAACCAAAACCTGTTAGCCCTGTTTCTGTTGTTCTGTTCTGTTAGCACTGCTTCTGTGCTAGAGCGCATTTTAATCTAGCGAAAAAGTTTCACATTTTTTATTATTTTTCATTTTTAAAATACATTTAAAATTTAATAAATATAATTGTTATTAATGTAGTGTAAAGTTCATCAAGGCTGATAAACATACAATATTAAAAACTAAAAAGAAATTTCTTCCCATAGTATTTACGAAAACTAGTTGGATGTGCCAATCCCAAAACTTTCTTCTATCTCGTACATGCATTTTAATATTAAAAAAAAAAGTTACCCATTTTAATGCTTTAATAATTTTAATTCAACACCCTACCAACTTTGATTTTCATCTTAAATTTCTGCTTCAATCAATTAATCGGAGTAAAAACGAATTTCCGTCTCTGCACGAGCCGATGGACAATAGAATGATAGGCAGATTTTTTTTCAAATTCAGGGAGGACCTACTTGCCTTACCAAAAAATAATCATATACAAAATGTTTAGTTCAGTTCTAGAACTAACTTCATACACAATATTGAAAATGGCATAAAATTCGGTATTGCAGCGCCCCCTTCCTGCGGATAGTTTTCAAATTCAGGGAGGACCAACTAGCCATAGTCATACACATACACAAAAAATTTGGGTCAATTCGATGCATAACTCCATATACTTTTGGTCGGTACAATATTGAAAATGTCACAAACATCGCAATTGCAGCGCCCCCTTCCGGTGGAATATTTCAAAACTGAAGGAGGACCTGCTTGCCACAGCCAAAAACACTCACAAAAAATTTGGTTCAATTCTATACATAACTTCATACACTTTTTGATGGTAGAATGGTGACATACAGACAGACACACGGACAGACAGACATTTTGTAAAAACAGGTTTTTTGAAATCTCTGACCCCTAAAACGTGTAAATCCGTCGAAAACCGGAAGTCGAAAAAAATTTCGATTACAATACTTTCTTCTATTGAAGATAGAAGAAAGTAGAAAGAAAAACGTTCAAAAATTATATATTGACAATTTTGAAAAGTGAAATATTTCCAAATTTGTCGCCATACGTAAATAGCCTTTTAACATTTTACTAGATTATATTAACTTAGTTGCCACTCAAAATTTAGCAAAAAAAAAAAAAAAAAACTATGATAATAATCTATATATATATTTATTACGCTATCGTATGAGACACAAAAATCGTGATTATTCGTTAATTGCTTAATGGCAACGTCCAAATTAAACCCATCTTATTGGTTACTGTACAAAAGTCCTTTGTTAAGACTTAGGCTGTGGTAAATTAGATTTGTATATGTTTTGTTCCTTCGCTGCAATTATGAAGCTTCAAAATATCATTATTTTTATTTTTTCTGTTCTTTTTCACTTAAAAAAATAAATAAAAGTCATGAATTTTAAAGTTTTCAGTTTCAAATTAAAGTTATATATTGTAAATGAAATGAGTGGAATTATTATATTATTATATTATATAATATAATATACGATATATTATTATATAATACACTATATTGCCATTGATTATGGGACACTTGCGATTTTAGACATTTTACTAAA
Organism: Maratus speculifer; assembly: GCA_964019185.1. Taxonomy (NCBI): domain Eukaryota; kingdom Metazoa; phylum Arthropoda; class Arachnida; order Araneae; family Salticidae; genus Maratus; species Maratus speculifer. The sequence continues at coordinate 146,686,422 of OZ025303.1, forward strand.
TATCTAGAACAATACATGAGGAATCATCTCGAAACTCTTAGTGTATAAATATAATAGTATACGTCATACATCTCCGTGAAGATTTTTTACCGAAACTCCATAGGGGACCGTCAACAAATTAAAAAATAATGAATATCTTTTGAATAACCCTGTCAAAACTAATGTAGCAAAAGCGCTCAAACTCTAGATTATGATTGAATGCCTTATTGTAATACACTGTGTTCATTTTTATGCAAATAGCATGCATACTCGCAGAGTAATTAAGGTTTTTATAAAAATGGTCCCAAATTTTTCCAAGTTTTTTCCTTATAATTTTCAGAGTTCTTAATATAAAATAATATTTTTTTCAGAAAATATGACAAACAACATTGCACACAGTACCCTGTAATCAGAATTAAAAAATAATGAAAATTGTATACAAAATGAGTTGGTTTACTAAATAATTTTTTACTGCGCATGCGTCAACAATATCAAAATTTCATTTGCATATTATGTTAGCTAAATGTATAGAGCAACTTTTGTAAAAGTCACAAAATCATAACTTGAAAATTCTGAAAATAATCGTCAATTGAATAAGTTGAAAATCCGTTATTCTCAAAATGAAGCAAAAACAAGAGGGGTTGTATCCATATATTCATTGATTAGTGTCAATGTAGAATACACAATACGGGATGTTACGACTACTTCTGGATAAAATCCCTCATTTTTTTGCTTCATTTTGGAAACAACGGATTTTGTCCTTTTTCTATAGACGATTACTTTCAGAATTTTCAAGCTATAGTTTTGAGACTCTTACAAAAGTTGCTCTATACATTTAGCTAACATAATATGCAAATGAAATTTTGATATCTCTGACGCATGCGCAGTAAAAAATTATTTAGTAAACCTACTCATTTTTCATACAATTTTTATTATTTTTTAATTCTGATTACAGGGTACTGTGTGCAATGTTGTTTGTCATATTTTCTGAAAAAAATATTATTTTATATTAAGAACTCTGAAAATTATAAGGGAAAAACTTAGAAAAAATTGGGGCCATTTTTATAAAAACCTTAATTACTCTGCGAGTATGCATGCTATTTGCATAAAAATGAACACAGTGTATTACAATAAGGCATTCAATTATAATATAGAGTTTGAGCGCTTTTGCTACATTAGTTTTGACAGGGTTATTCAAAAGACATTCATTCCTTTTTAATTTGTTGACGGTCTCCTATGGAATTTCGGTAAAAAATCTTCACGAAGATGTCTGACGTATACTATTATATTTATACACTAAGAATTTCGAGATGATTCCTCATGTATTTTTCTAGATATTTAGTAAAATGTCTAAAATCGCAAGTGTCCCATAATCAATGGCAATATAGTGTATAATACAATATATAAATAATTAATGAAATACGAAAAAATGCCACGGGTACAATATTTGTCGATTTATTATCTGCGCCAGGCTAGCATAAAAATACTGAGCTCTTGATTTATCAGCACAGATGTCATATATGCAGCACATTGCGCGTTATTTTTCTGACGCCAATTTGACGAAAATTTCGTTTTCAAATACCAGCTACATACATATTTTTAACTAATTTCTATTATTTTAAAAAGGAAATAATAATAAATAAAGTTTAGATAATAATAATAGAATAAAACAATTTGTATCATTAAAAAAAAAGAAAATAAAAGTAAACAAGCAGTTTATTAATAAATAAATAACAATAGCCGGGTTACCGTCTGAGGCGCATATAATTGCTACTTTGTTGCAGTCGCGCCTGTGCATATGATATCTGTATCTATTTCTCAGGGCGAAATCTTCTAATTTGGCAAAAAAATTGAGCAATTTAAAATAAATTATGTATAAAAGCAATATGATTTAATGCTTAATATACATTTATGGGAGACCAAACTGGTCGCCAAGAGCAGCTACTAAAAAAAGAAAGAAGGGGAAAAAAGAAAAGGAAAAATCTATTTTTACCAAACTTAAATGTATTTGCTTCAAAAATATAAATGAAGCTTCTTAAAACTGGTACTTTCACAAAATTGTGTTCCATGAAAACATACTAATCATAAATTATTCTAATGTTGTTAGATTTAAAAATTTGTAATTTAAAAAGCAAACAAATTCCTCAGAAAGAAAAAAAAATAGAAGAAGAATTTAAAGAAGTTATTATTGAAAAAATGCTTGTTTCGAATTAATATAAATAGGTTTCATATCGTTACAAAGTGTTACTTTTTACAAACATAAAATAAATCCCCCCAAAATATAATAAATTTCACAAAAATACTTTTTGTTTTTCTCAAAATGCTTCCCTTCCCCCCAAAACCTGCATCGATTCTTGACTACGCTATCACAACAAAAGCTCGTGAATCTCGGAAAGAAAATAAAAAAATCACCGTTAAAAACAACTCTCGTCTGAACAAGATCTAATAAACAGAAGCCACCAGACACAAGCAGCTGGCCAACGGCTTGGGGGAAACGCGTGGCTTCGACGTGAGTCTTTGCGTATGTTTGAACGCAATAGTACCGCGTCGTCCGTCTGACAAGAAGAGGAGATAGTAATGCTCTCAATAGCGGGCGTCGTTTTGTCTGTTTTTGGAAATCGTCCGTGTGACATTACCCTTAGCAATTGTTGATGTGTTCTAATTATAATATTTTTGCGGTTATTATTGAATTTTTTTAAGCTATAAGCCAAACCTCACATTTCTCCGTAAATTTTCGATACTCCGTTTTTCTATAAATTTTCAATTTAAAAAAAAGATTTGAATTAAAATTCAAACATTTAGGATCTCAAAAATGCCTTGCGTTGCGTTCAGCGATAATTAAAATCAAAGTTATATCCTAAAATATAAACGGAAATAAAATTTTTGCAATTAGAAAAGGCATATAAAAAGACATTGAACGGGAAAAATACATTTTCTATAAAAAACATTCTCTTTCAAAACCCGATTTATTCAAAAGTATTACACTTAAAAATATGATTGATATATAAAAATAACCACGAAATGTCCATGCTTTACGCACGCTGTACAAATGTTTTGTGGGTGCCAATTTGCTCACACGTTATGGAAATCGATTTTTTTTCGTTTTTGAACGATTTACATGCTTCAGATACTGGAGATTCCAAAAAACATATTTTTAGAAAAAAAAAATTGCCGTCCGTCCGTCTATGTGTGTGTGTATCTGTCCCTGTGTCTGTAAACGCTCTATCTCCCGAACAAATTGCGATAGAGACTTGAAATTTTGTATGTTTTTAGTAAGAATGGGAAGAAGCAACTTAATATCAGTAACCTTGATTATCCGGAACTATGTTTATCGAACGCTCGAAAAATTCGTTCTGATGAAAGATACATAAAAAATTTCGAATTTTTTTATTTTAAGTAGTGGATGTAAAAGGCAATAAAATAACACAAATTTTGCGTAAATAATGAAGTCCATCGAATTATTAGTTGCCGAGATACTCTAATCCTGTTTTTCACGGTCTTCGATTTTTCATGAACTTGTATTTGATTCAAATTTCAATTCAAAGCTATATTTTAATTGAAAATGAGACGCTTACAACAATAAATTGTTAGTTAATATGATTATTATTTTTGGAGTTATAAGGCTTCTTCTTCTAGACAATTCGATACTATTTGAGTGGCTTGTAGTTTTATGTAATTTGTCGAAATTGGTTTATCAGCAAGTCATTAATAGACCATTACTATGTATAATAAAATATTTAACCCTTTCATAGATATACCACTTAATATTAATGCCTAAATGCCACATTGGCACCAGAATTTTATTAAAGAAAATTACGGTTTATTGAATGCGTGAAACACAGCGTTTTCTTATTTATAAATAAAGTTGTTTTCAAATTCCGGTGTAAGTCATTTATTTCAATACTTAAGCAATGAATTTGCTCTGCCCCGCAAAGGGTTAAAGATACGTTTAAAAATTTGTTTTGGAATTGCAATGCAATTTATAAATAGTTTACACATGTTTTATTTTCATGTATTATATTATGCATATCCATGATGGCTAAGTATTACGGTCGTCCCCAACGACTAGTTCTCGTTTTTCATCCATTTCGGGAAAGACTGAACTGCACTCCTTACGGATAACGAACTAGTGCTACTACGCCAATTGGTGTACAGACAATGGAGCTATTAAGAATGAGGAACGGACATATCCTTAAATTAGTGAAGCTTCATCTGTAATAAGTTTTTGCAAGGAGTTGTTAATATCATCGCATGCTTCCACCAGTAAATTTAAGTGCCGCATTTATTTAAATGCCACATTGGTGGAATATTTCAATAAAAAATAGCAAAAACTGATACTCATTTTTACTGGTGGAAGTTTACTCCGGTAGTAGAGTTCTGACACATTTTGACAGCCAAGGCAACTTGCTGTCTGTGTCAATGAAAAGTAAATAATGCTTAGGTAAATCAGTAAAAAGAAATGGAAATCTTTTACCATACTTGTGAGAGAAAATTCTATCAATAAGTTGTTAAAATTAGATGACATTTTCTATTCAAATTAATTGATAGAAGGTTTCACCAACGGTTTTTAGAAACTGCTTATCCGATTAAAAGGAAAATTCATCATCTTGAGACAACCTTTTCAGTTACTTCATTCACAGTTGATAGATAATACTCTATATGTCTCCTGCTCCTTAGTCATAACTCCATTGTACAAACCTGGTACAAACTTGTATGTTTTGTGGTCATTTTCATATATCAGTCATATTTGTAAGCATAAGCTTTTGAAAAAATCGGATTTCTAAAGAAAAGATTAGTATAAGCGATTCACTGGGTTTCAAGAGACTTTTAATTTACAAGTATTTAACATAAGTACACGGGGATACACGAAAAGATACACATACTTACCAATATCTTTTTATATATACTATAAATGTGCTGTATATGTGTGCTCTTATATACTCGTTACACAGCCGAACAGTAATCCAGGTCTGTCAATATGTTCGACAGCATATTTCAATCATTATCCGCCACAGTAGAAATGATGCGTTCCTGCACGCGAATTACGAGGCGATCTTTTAAACTTGGTGAGTGTATGTATCTTGTCACATATACAGGGTGTCCCAGAATTTCGTGTACAAACCTTGAGGAGTGGTAGAGACATATTTAGGAACCATAATTACATAGGAAAGCATGGGCGGAAATCGATAGGTGGCGCTGTACGCGAGTTTTCAAGATCAGCACGTGTTACTTCCTCATTTAGACGCCGATTGCATGCGATTATCATGAATCGTTTCACAAATTCGAGTTGACGGATATCCACTTCATCTACAGCCTAGCTAATGGAAATGGACGGGCAACTGTTTGATTGTATCGGGAGAGATATCCAACGAGGCGCCAACCATATCATAAAATTTTCGCTAGGGTACATCAGAACCTTGCGGAGCGTGGATCCTTTACGGACACGGTGCAAGGTACTGGGAGGCACCCATATTCGAAGAGGGTTTGTTGCATACAGTGGACCAAAATCCCAGTACCAATGTACGGGCGCTTGCCGCTGCGGCCGGAACGTCTCGATCATCTGTCCATCGCGTATTGTAGGATGAAGGCTTACATCCCTTTCATCTTCAGAGAATTCAATTATTGCAGCCGAATGATCACCCACGACGTGTTGCTTTTGCACAGTGCTTTCTACATCAAATTGCGGTAGACACGCAATTTTCCAGTTCAGTTATGTTCAGTGGTGAAACAACCTTTTCACGTAAAGGGGTGTTGAATACGCACAATGTCCACATCTGGGCCTTAGGCAACCCACACGGAACCCGTTTACGAGCCGTACAACGCTTCAGTGTTTAACGTGTGGGCGGGTATCGTGGGGTACAGTTTAGTCGGCCATACATCCTTCCAGCTCGACTGGAGGCAAGATGTCTTGTCTTTCTTCAAGAGGTACTTCCAAAACTACCTAACCCCTTGGGGACGAGCGACACGTATACGTGCCGCAAAATGGCTTAAGAATGTATGTCCCCCCCCCCACCAGTAAAAACTGTAAAATTTGCCTATTTTAATCGGATCATTATTTAATATGGCACAAATTTCTGTTTTTAAAAACCGGCAAAAAAAAAACATTAAGAATTTCGTAAAAGGCTCCCATCGCGAAGGAGTTAACAATTTCCCCGCACATACTCGGCGCGGAATGTGGTTCCAAAATGATGATGTGCCATCTCATTATGAAGGTGTGTACGTGACCATTTGTACCGGGCAATTGGATTGGGCGTGGTGGTCCCGTCGCTTGGCCTCCCAGATCGCCTGATTTATCTCCTCTTGATTATTTTTTCTGGTATGCGATGAACAACATTGTGTACGACACGTCCGTAAACTCTGAAATGGACCTGGTGGTACGAATTGTCATCGCTACTGCGACGATTAGAGTAACGCCAGGTATTTTCGAAAATGTTCGTCAATTCATGTCGCGCAGGTGGCATGCGTGTATTCATGTCAATGTACGTAATTTTAAACACCTTCTGTGATGCATTTAATTAATACATTATGCTTTTTTGTTGTGTAATAAAGCATTTTGCACTAAATTCCGTGTTGTGGCCTTATTGTGTCTTTGTGTTTTTTTTACCACGTGAGGGTGACGTTACCGCCATACTTTCCTATGTAATTATGGTTCTTAACGATGTTCTCTACCTTCCTTCCAAGTTTGTATTCAAAGTTCTGGGACACCCTATAGGAGATTTTTCTAAGTTCTACATATCTCAATATTCAGTGTTTTGAAACGGGCTGAATTAAATTTAAGCTCACAGTGTATTTTAAGGAATGAGGGATTTCTTTCAAAAATCGATCAAAATATATCTTCAGCTGAAAATTATCAATAAAATATTTTATGTTAATTTTAACATGGTAATTTTGACTAATTCAAGTGCTTGAATTTAACATCGCGATATGATTTTTTTATTCTGCAAATGTGCTTAGTTTAGCACTTTTGAATTATCTTCTTTAATGTTGTAAATGAATGCACATAATGTAAATAAATTTATTAGGATGAGCGAAGCGAATCCTCTACTAGGCCACTCAAATTACATTTTGTCGTACACTTTATAAAAAATCTATTCAGTATTTTGACTTGAAATTAAACACAAAAATAAAGTATGATCTGTAGATTTGCACAATATTTTTTTTTTACAGAATAACCTTTAAAAAATTATTATTTTAATTAATTTATTTTACATGTTTTTCCATTACGGACGAAATTTTGGAAATAAAAAATGAAACGCATGTTTTTAGAAGAAAAGAAATGGAGTTGCAATTACAGGTAGAATCATGATTAATTAAATAAATAAAATATATTTTCTTTATTCCGGCAAAATCGTTTGCGCTAATGACACTTACGCATATTAAAAGAAGTATGTCATGTTTTTTTTTTTTTTTTTTTTTTTTTTGTAAAGTGGCAACAAAAGAATAGTAAACAAATAAAATTAATTGTTAGATTCGTTATATAAAGAGTTGTTTGAATTTTGAAGGTTGAAATTTGAACCAAATGATACATATATTGTTATTTTGGTACACGTAGTATTATTTTTAAATAATTTACCGTTTTATTTTAAACAATATTTTTCATTTTAAACAATCTATGGAATATATTAGCACTCTTATAAAAAAATGCCAAGAAAAAGTACACTCACTGGTTGAAAAGAACGCGAATATGATATATCATTAAGACAAGAGGCAAGCTATCAGAGTAAAAAACGACGGCACAGATGTCATATACACATCACATTGGTGCAATTTTTTCCGACGCCAATTTGGCAAAGACTTCGTTTTCAAATACCACTTACCATACACATTTTTAAAAAGTAAATAACAATAAATTTTAAAAAGTTTAATTCATATCTATAGAATAAAACAATTTATATTATTTGAGAAACGAAAATAAAAGTAAATGAACAATTTATTAATAACTAAGCAACATCAGGGTAACCATGTGAAACAAAATAACGACATTTTGTCGCCAGTTAAGTAGCCCGGTGCGTGTATGTCATTGGCGTCTGAAAAGAAAATAGCGTCTATGTGGTGCGTATATGACATATGTGCCAAAACGACGACATGACGAATCTATTCTGACAGGGAATGCATGTGCTCGGAAAAGTGCTTTAAACTTCGAATATGCACAAAGAAATTTAAAATTATATTTTTGTAAAATTTTGTCATCGTCGTTAATTTGGCATGCATATTCAATCTGCCGGATCTTGTGAGACTTGCCATAAATGTATAGTAAATAATGAACTAAATATTCTTTCTGTAACTAATAATATGGCATATGAATCCTGATCCACATCCCTAAATATTGAAGATTTTAACATTCGTTGAGGAGAAATTAATTGCTCAATTTCATCCAGTTATTACTGTTTATCGCATTAAATTCGTCAGCTTGTATACAGCAGGCATTTAATCAAGATATTATAGAATTTTGTACTTTATTACCTTATTCCATTGATACTATATCACAGTGAATTTTTGGGTACTACTTGGTTATCCCGTCGACCAAAAATGTTATGTTAAATTTCAGGAATAAATTCCAAGGCACTACTTGGTTATCCCGTCAACCAATTTTGCCAAATTATACAAATCGTCAAACTAATAGCCAAATTATACATATTGAGAATTTTTTTTTTTTTTTAAATAACGAAAAAGCAAATGATTAGTAAAATTTAATAAAAATATAAATAAAATGTCGAAACAGAATCACTTAATGATGTTTCAAACACCTTTACCGGATTTAATGTCGTTGAATGAGACATTCACGGTCATCCAATACTAGCATTTACTTTTATAGTTTGGCGATATTTTTTTGGTCGGCGGGATAACCAAGCACTATCTAGTAGTTATCTACTATTGGTTGGTACTACTCGGTTATCCCGTCAACCAATTTCGCCAAACTATTCACTAAATTACACAAATTGGCATAATTTTTATTTTAAATAACGAAAGAACAAATAAATTAATAAAACATTAATAAGAATACAAATAAAACTTCATATTAAAAATCACTTATTGATGACCAGGGATGAACTGGAGGATATAAAAGGGTATGAACCGTATACCTTCAGGATTTTTTAAAGGAACACCATGTACCCTCTGCTGCTCAAGAAAGCTTTAGTGCATACATTCTAGGGTGTACCTATGTATTGAGCGTATACCCTCTGTTTCTCTTACAACTTCGCCACTGTATGATGGCGTAACGAACACGTGATACGAGTTTAATGTTATGTAAATGTGACAATTTTATCATCATTATTGGCATTTAATCTTTTAATTTGGCTGTATCTTTTTTGGTCGACGGGGTAATCAAGTAGTACAAATAATATTTTAAAAAATATTGTTAAGTTATCTAATGAAATAATGCTTCGCGAATCCAAACAAAGCATGGCTTTTGCTAGTGAAATTTTAATTTACATTAGTATTTATTATATTTCTCGAATCATGATAATTTATTCATAAATGATATTGTTGTGTTATTTACAACGTATTTTGTCGCGTGAAATTTTTTTCGGCACAACGTAGCATGAACTAATAAATAAATTATCACCGATTTCCGCGTGTTAGGTGCAGTCTTGTGCGGAATATATCTGTTATTAAAGCTATGGATTGACCTAAGAATAATTCTTTTTAGGTTCGTTCGTAATTATGTAAATACTTAGCATCGATATTCATCGTTTAGTCCGAACATCCGTTCATTTGTACATCCACCTATCTGCATATAACAACACAAAAACTACTCAACGGATTCATTTGAAATTTAAAATATGTAATTGATCATTTTTTAAAGTAATTTCAAATATTATGAAAATCGGATGTATAGTTCAATTACAGAGACAATCAAAAGTGTTTCGTTACATTACGGCCAATTGTAAAAAATAGTTTCAAGTATAATTTAAGGACGTTACGCTCTTTCGAACAGAATAAAATTGATATGCATATATGCATCTAATTATACTAAAATATACTTTTTGTACAATATGTGATGCAAAGGATACTTGTTATTAATTTACCAGGCCACACAAAAATATTCCATCAGTTAATAGTATAGCGTGAAAATTGTTTTAGGGCGTGTTTTAATTATATTAAACTATTTCACATTTTATGAAATTCATGTAGATTTCTGAGGTAACTACAAATTTCTTTCTGCAGAATAGAAAGCGGATTGTATTTATATGGAAGCACAAAACTATAAAAAAAATTATGCTTTTGCTACATCGTCACCTCATCGCTTTTATAGAAAACGATTACTTCGCTGTATTATGGAGCATTCTCATTGGTCAAAACTGAGATATTCTGTAAAAGCGATGGAATGACGATGCAGCAAAAGGGTCAATTTTTTTACAGTGTATACTGTATCAGAAGTACTTATTAAACCAAGATCTGGATATTTAAAATTTTTTATTATTGTACAAACGCACCTCATTAGCTACTTTTGACATGCAATTTTCGACTTGTTTTAATTCCATTCAAATATTTTGTACTGTGATGTTAACTAAAATTTCTAGAAAGAAGTAGGGTACAAAGACCAAACTTTACCCTCTCATGCATACGGGCTTCATATGAGGACGGATAATTATTGCATTACTAAGCAAAAATCTTTTGAGCATTCATTTATAGAAATCCGATTTGTTGATAGATAATAGCTAGCATATAGTGCAATAACAAAATTATTTTATAATGGGTTTTCATTTACCTCAAAAAATGATTTTTTGTCAATAATGCAAAATAATGCAAAATAATTAATGCATGAGAGGGTTCATTAAAGCATTATTATTCTTGTTACAATGAAATTGGGCATGATTAACCCTTTCGTGTCCGAACTTTTTTCAATTTTTAGAAAAAATTACTTTTACGTTAATAATATTAACATTAACTATCGAAATGAACTAATAAGTCTTTAACGAATATTTTATTGTCTGAAAGATAAAGAATGTTGTTGTTAAGCACACTATTCAAGTAATATTCATATAAAAATAGGCCGAGGAAGAATATTTGGAGAGGTTTAGAAAATATTGTATTACGACAAGATTTAATTTATATTACAAATTTCTAATACTTTTTACGTTTTATTACACATGAATCTTTCAGGAAAGTAACTTTAATTTTAAATTTAAAATTTGACATATATATATATAATAAAAGAATCACAAATTGCGCCATGAGAATTAAGCAAATAATAATAATACAGTGGAGCATCGTTTATACGACGCCAAAGGGACTGCCGAAAGACGTCGTATAAACGATAACGACATATAATCGATTTTCATTTCCAAAACTAGAATTAATTTTGTTTTCAAGTAATTTTAATGTTTAACGTGATGATTTGCATGCATTTGTAAATTAAACAAACCAAAATAAACAAATAACCAAAAAAAGGGGGAGGGGATTAGTAAGCAATTTAAATATGCGTACCTTTCTTTATGTTTCACCGAAAGGTTCCTAATTTGCAGTACATCATTTTCTTTCCATTTAAAGTTAAAGATCAAAATCCCTGCGTGGCCAACTAAAAGTCGAAAATACTGATAACAGTTAGAGGGATAGTCTATTTGCAGCTTAAAACAGGTCGGGAAAGCTGACCATCCCCGGAAAAAGAATGACCCCTCTCAGTGTAATATGTTACACGCAAACTGATTTTTCAGACTAATCGAACACCAGTCCACATTTTTATAATATGAAGTGCATTTAAACGCGCTCTTTGGTGTCATTCATAGCTGCTAACTTCCACTTGTTCATAAAATACACAAGTAAAATAAGCAAAAATAAACCTATACAAAATCGAAAAATCGACGTATAAACGATTTTGGGCGACGTATAAAAGATATATATTTACATTAAAATGAATAGGAATGAATCGGGACTACATTAAAACGTCGTATAAATGTAAACGTCGTATAAGTGATCGTCGTATAAACGATGCTTTACTGTAATTATTATTATTACTAAATGCCTAATCATAAATAAAGTCATATATAAAATGCATAGGCATATAGTAACCTTGCCACTTTTAATAGAAGCAAAAGTATTTCTTAATACAAAATAATACTTCATTAAAAGACATGTACTATTAATAGTACACCAGACCTGAAAGGGTTAAATCTATAAGTGTTTTTCCGTACCAGACCTCAGGACATCCATCATCGCCGATTGTTGCTCTCATTTCGAAACCAGTCAGCAGATTTTTTTCACAAGCGGGTATAATTTATAAGTTTTAGTAAGCGTGGTTTTCCTAAAATTTGCTTTCAATGATGTTATATTTATTGCTACTCCTGTACACTTTAAAACTACATAATCATATCCATCAACGTCAAACTCTCATAAAGTTTCACAATATCGCCAAAGTGGTAATAAAATAATGTCGCCATTGATGAGAGTAAAGGCAGTAGCTGACCCATTTAAATTTAGTTTTAGCGAAAATTAGAAATCTGAGATATTGGATTCTTCATATTTCATATCTGTAAGTTTTTTGTAAAATTAACTAAACTCTTTTAAAAAAAATGCTCAATGGGCGAATTTTATTTTCGCATTGGGGAACAGTTATGCTTTTTTGGAGGGGGGGGGGGGGGAGGGGGCATAATTTCTACCTACTCTGAATCCAAAATCTTTAAACAATATTTATTAGAGGTATTATAGCAGCAACAATATTGTCCATAATATTGCAATTTTTTAAAAAAAGAAGAAAGAATAGTTAAAAAATTTGGTTGGTGCTGCTATCGGCCGTTCTACAGCTATTTCATTTATTAACACCTTTTCTATATTACGATATATAGTTTACTTTTTTATATAAGCATTTACTCAGAAATTAAGAAAAAAAATTCTTATTTTCATTAAACTTAGACATGTAATGAAATTTTTAACCCTGTAAAACACGATAGAAAATAAAGGCAATATGAAGGTTATAACACAAAGAAAAACACATGAATTATTGTGACTATTGCTTTTACTATTGTTTCACACTAATGTTTTTACTATTTTTTAGATGGTAATTATATAAAATATTGTTCAAATCTTGAGGTGGTTACAAAATGTTTCATAAAAGCAAGTTTGTTTTTCTTGATATGTAGAGGGATAAGATATGCTATTGGATGTTTTATCTCCATTTAAGGAGGGTTTTTACGAATACAAAATAATCTTGAGAAAAATTTTCTTAACCGTCTAAACCTTTTTTTAGGCTGTTTATCATCAATTTCAGGTAGCAAAACTTCCGTGCTCCCTTGATGCATCTGATCTTCACCGACATCAGCAACGGATGCTTCTTCATTTCTTTCCGCAGGATCTACAGGATCTTCTGCAACATCCGTAATAAATGCTCCTTTACTTACTTCTACAGAATCTACAAGATCTTCTGTAACATCCGCAATAAATGCTCCTCCATTTATTTCTGCAGAATCTATAAAATCTTCACGATCATCAGCAACGGATGCTTTTACACATAATTTGGAAGGATTTACAGGATCTTCTCCAACATCAGCAAAGGGTGCTTCTTCGTTTATTTTTACAGAATGCACAGGATATTCTCCAACATCAGAAACGTTGGATTCTTCTACTATTTCTGCAGAATCTACACGAACTTCTCTAATATCTGCAATAAATACTTCTTCATTTATTTCTGCATAATCTGCAAGATCTTGATAAACATCAGCAACGGATGCTTTTACATATAATTCGGCAGGATCTACAGGATTTCCTCCAACCTGAGCAATACATACTTCTTTGTGTACTTCTGCAGAATCTACGGGATATTCTCCAACATCACAAACGGATGTTTCTTTTACTATTTCTGCAGAATCACCAGGAACTTCTCTAATATCCGTAACGGATATTCCTTCATTTACTTCTGAGGAATCAACTGGATATTCTCTAACATCAGCAACGGATGCATCTTCATTTACTTCTGTAGGATCTACAGGATCTTGTCCAACATCACCAACAGATACTTCTTTTACGTCTGCAGAATCTACATTAACTCCTCCAATATCCGCAATAAATACTTTTTCAGTTATTTCTGCAGAATCTACAAGATTTTCACAATCATCAGCTACTGCTGCTTTTACATATAATTCGGCAGGATCTACAGGATCTTCTCCAACATTAGCAACAGATGGTTCTTCGTTTACTTCTGCAGAATCTACAGAATATTTTCCAACATCAGAAGCGGATGCTTCTTCTATTACTTCTGCAGAATCTACAGGATTTTTTCTAATATCCACAACGGAAACATTTTCTTTTACTTCTGCAGGATCTATAGCATTTTCTCCAACATCAGTAAGGGATGCTTCTTCATTTACTTCTAGAGATTCTGCAGGACCTTCTCCAACATTAAAAACGGATGCTTCTTCTTTTACTTCTGCAGAATATACAGGATTTTCTCTAACGTCCGCAACGGATACTTCTTCATTTACTTCTGTAGGATCCACAGGATCTTGTCCTACATCAGTAACAGATGCTTCTGCATCTTCTGAAGGATCTACAGGATCTTGAACTACATCAATAACGGATGCTTCTTCATTTTTTGCTGTAGGATCTACAGGATCTTGACCTACATCAGTAACGGAAACTTCTTCATTTACTTCTGTAGGATCTACAGGATCTTGTCCTACACCAGTAACGGATGCTTCTATATTTACTTCTGCAGGATGTACTGGATTTTCCAATGTACCTTCCTCTTCTTCAACTATATTTTGTAAATAATCCACGAAATGCTCTTCATTTCTTCTTAAATTCCTATAAGATTAAACAAGCAAGTTATCAAAATTATTTAATTCATGTATAATATTTTAATATTTTAATTAATTCTCAGATGAGATACTTAGTTATGGCGCAATTTTACATTCACTTGGTAAGAAAGCGACTTGCTGAGTCCTTTCAGGAGGCAATAGAAGAAAATATATAGCTGCAGTATGATAACTACACAAAGGATAAACATCAATTAAAAATGTAAAGAAATAATGAAATAGCAAAATTACAAATACAGTAACAATAAAGAAAAAAAATTAAAGGAAAGTATAGTAACCAATCTTTTGAATTATATATGCATAGAATAAAATCGAAAGGGAAATCCCATTAGTTCTAAGAGGCAGACTAAACAAAATACAATCAAAGACTAGATGATCTCATGAAAAATATCATACAGCACGATAGTGCTATATAGTAGAGTTCAGTTGTATCTCGAATGTTAAAGTCCAAAATTTGCCTCTTAATAACTTTGGACCCAATCATCTGTTCGCGACGAAATTGAAAAGCCGAAGTACCTCAAAGTTTACAAAAAATCATCCAGATCCACCGATTAGTTATGGTGATCCAGAACCCTTGCTTTGTCACTTTTTTCTCGTGAAACAAGAGAAAAAGACAAACAACTCAATTATAATCCGAACCAGGAAACATTCAGCAACATGTAATAGATTGTTCGAAAGCTTTTAATTTAAGTATGTGCCTTTCGAAAGTCCAGTCATAAAATATCCAATATTAAGGATATGTCACCCATTTAAAAATTATATAACACTATACCTTCCATAATTTAACATGGTAGAAATCTCTCCTTTCTAATTGCTAATTTAATTATTCTTTCGAGTTGCCACCAAATAAAAAACAGTTCAATAATTTAAAAAAGAAATGGTAACACGTGTTCTTTTTTTTATAGATCAATAAATATTCTGATTCTCCTGATAGATTTTTAAATTTTTGAAATTGACGTCATTCGAAACAGAAAATACATATTTTTCATAAACATATATATAAACTGTAACTAAATGTGTGTTAAAACAACATCGCACTTTTTTGAGCGTTTTCGACGTCAAAACAGTTGCTACAATACAGATACTTCAATTAAAAAGGGATAATTTAGAAAAAAATCATTTATTTATAAAAATAATGATCTGAAAACGAATCTATGAAAATCTGTGTAGATATCTATTGCCATAAGAAAATCTGCGTAGATACCGAGAAACTGCAGTAGGACTACCATCTCGGAGGTTGATATTTATTGCGTATCAATAAATTAATTTCTTTTCTTGTTTGTTTTAAAATTAATCGTCTGTAATTGAAATCGTCTGCAGAATATTCGAATTTTGATTTCGATTATAAATTAGTTAAATAATAATCTTTTAAAATGAAATTGATCGTCTAGAAAGATTCGAGAATGCTAGGTTTAATCTCTACAGTAGACATTAAATTCTGTTTACATAAGAAAGTCATGGTTAAAGATTATAAAATGTTCTGTAAGCTTTAGTTTTTGATTTAAGTGAGGAAGCCGAGAGATGATGGGATATTCTTTCTTTTTCTTTTCTTTCGATGATTCGGTTTTAGGGGACTTGCGGAAATAATGTTTTTATGATAGAATGTTACTACGAAGAGAACATTTCCAGATCTATCTGAATGACTATAATAAACTATTTTGGAACCAAAACTGTATAATTAGGTGAAGCGTCTGTGTTTTTATTTTATTTTTTTACTTAATTTTTATTTCGCCACGACTCCCGTGACGTAATATGGAGAAACTTGCAAAGATTTTACTGGCTCCTATCTCAAAATGTCACATATATAAAAATGTTTTTTAAAGCATTAGTATTTTATGAAAGTATAAAAAAAATGCTGTATTCCATTAATTGATTACCACTGTATTATACATTTTAACATTTTATTATAATAAAATCCTTAAGTTAGATTAATTTATAACACGATTTTTCATTCTGTAATTTAGTTATGACAGATGTAAATTTCGCAAGTGGGTGAAAAGAGACCGCGCCAGAATTCGAAGCAGGGAAAATCTGTTACTGGGTCCGTTTCCCTGGTTCAAATCCTGGCCTGGACTTTTTTCACCCACATCTGTCATAACTGATTAACCGATTGAATAATCGTGTAATAAATTAATCTAATATAATTTCGTTTGAAGCGTTTTCTGCAGTTCCATATTTTGACCTTCGATTTATTCTGTTGAGTTGATCCAGTGTATCAGACCAGATAATGAGATCATTAAGGTTTGTTGGGTGAATTAGTCCGCCAATATTCGTCCGGGAGGGCTCAGTTCAAAGAGCATTGGCGGCTTCTGTCAGTACATTCCTGGTTGGAATCCCGGCTCGGACGTTTTTCACCTACTTAGAAAATTTAGAATCAGGGTTGAATTCAGACACTTTTCTCTGGGGGGGGCTGACTTTTGTGGCTCCAGGGGAGACACTTGTTGGGGGAAATTGCAATTTTTGACCATTAAAAACATAAAATCTCAAACTTTTCGGGGTAACATTTCATTGCTCTGGGGGGGGGGCGGTCCCCTCTGTACCCCTCCTGAATTCAACATTGTTTACATCTGTTAATATCCTAAACCCTTTCGGGTCCGAATTTGTTTTCAGTTTTTAGAAAACATTACTTTAGCGTTAGTAACATTAACACTAACAATCTAAATATATTAATTAGTGTTTTATGAATATTTCACTATCTGGAAGATAACGAATATCGTTGTTTTGCGTTCTATTCAGGTAATATTCATTTGACAACAGGCTAAGGAGGAAATTTTGGAGATGTTTAGAGAATATTGTATTACAATAAGATTTTACTTATGTTGCAACTTTCTAATACTTTTTACGCTTTATTACACAGGTTTCTTTCAGAAAAGTAACTTTTATTTAAAATTTATTGCGTAAAATTTATGTGAAAAATAAAAGAATCATAAACGCGCAAAGAGAATGAAGCAAATAATAATAATTATTATTATTTCTAAATGCCTAAACATAAATGATGTCATATTGTAAATGCATAGACATATAATGACGTTACTACATATAAATAATAGCAAAAATATTTCTTAAAACAAAATAATTCCCCATTAAAAGACATGTACTATTGATAGTACACCAGACCCGAAAGGGTTATGTGTTTGTAGTGAAAGATAATAAAATCTGTAAATTTTTCTTACTCAGTTGTTTCATAAACCACAGTGTTAATAGCATGTAAACTTTCCTGTTGTTGATTAGAATATTCATCAATCCATTCACCATTAAATGATGACTGTAATGGTGGTCCGCTTGTAGACTCTTCGGGATAGCTACAAAGACAAATAAAATGATTTTAAAATGCTAAAATCTTTTAAAAAAACGTTTTTTTTTAAATTTAAATCGGATTTTTTAAATTTAAAACAGGTTTTTTTTTATTTAAAAAAAATCTTAACCAGTATCATTGTTTTAGATTACTTTCTGTTTAATTATAAAATATAAATTATACATACTCACACATGCATCTTATAAATATTAACAATTTATATTAATAATGTTATACAATTTTTTATAAATGATTCAAAAATAAAATTTAAAGTTATGAAAAAAACCTTTATTACACAAAATGCACGTGGTGATCCGCATGTAGACTCTTCGGGATAGCTACAAAGACAAATAAAATGATCTTAAAATGCTAATATCTAAAATAAAAACGATTTTTTAAAAATTTAAATCGGATTTTTTTGATTTAAAACAGGTTATTTTTATTTTAAAAAATCTTAAACAATACCATTGTTTTAGATTACTTTCTGTTTAATTATAAAATATAAATTATACATACTCACACACGCATCTTATAAATATTAACAATTTATATTAATAATGTTATACAATTTTTCATAAATGATTCAAAAATGAAATTTAAAGTTATGAAAAAACCTTTATTACACAAAATGCACGGAAAAATGCAAATCAGATATCAAAAATTAATTCAGCCTTCAGTATCTTAATTAAAATAATAAATCTGCAGCACATGAAAATTTTAAACAAATTTGAATGCAAACTCAGTTGTTAAGTTTCGTTTTATTTAAATGATTAAGTGGCTTATTGTGATAAACTGTTATCATTAATTTTTGCTGATATCATGCACACTCGTACACTGTAAAAAAAAATCTGCAAAGTTACTAAACTTTTTCTAGGAAACTGAGATTCCAAGAACTTTTCATGTAAAGGTAATAGGAAAAGTGCATGTAATCGGCTCTTTTACTTGAAAATTTCCTGTTACCGTTACATGAAAAGTTCTTGGAATCCCAGTTTCCTAGAAAAAGTTTAGTAACTTTGCAGAATTTTTTTTACAGTGTAGGATATGAAGGTTTTTTATGAAAACAGTCACAAATTTTTCAAAGTTCTTTGCTTATAATTTGGAAAGTTCTAAATATATAATAATGTTCTTTTCCGAAAATATCGCAAAAAGCTTTGTACATAACATTCTCTAATCAGAGTTACAAAATAAAAATAAAAATTTATGAAAAGTAAGTAGATATACTAAATATTTTTTCCTTGCCAATGCGTCAACATTATCATAATTTCCTTTTCATATTGTGTTAGTTAAATGTATAGATCAACTTTTGTGATAGTCTCAAAATCATAGCTTGAAAATTCTGAAAGTGTTCGTCTTTAGAATAAGCTCAAAATCCGTTATTCCCAAAATGAAGCAAAAAGATGAGGGGTTGTATTTATTGCTCCTTTCATTAGTGTCATTATATAATGCACAATATTGCACGCATATATTTGGATTTGCTATTTTGTTGACAATTTTTTTTAATTTTAAGCAATTATTGGTTACATATTTTTTAACCTAGAGGAATGATTGAAAACAGTGTAAATCCATATTCTAAAAAGGATTTTCGATGATTGTGTTAGAATTTCATTATATGGAAATATTAATTTACTGAAGTGCTAGTTTTAATAAATATATTTATTAGTATACAGTTTTCGTTACTTTTCTAAAGTTACTTTTCTTAGCTTCATATTTTACACTTACATTTATCATTTATCAAAACATGCAGAGATTAAATTCATGACGAAAATTTATAATTTATAATCAAATAGTAAGCATCATTTACCCTTATATTAACACTTTTAAATTCAGACAACGTTTGTCTGTGTATTATATTGCAAGAAATTTTTTTTTTCGTTTATGAATTTTAATTTTAATTCAAAGAAAATAATATCTTTGTAAAAATTAAAAAAAAAATTCACTAATGTCATCTTACCTGTACGGAATCAAATATTGGCTGGGATAGTAATATAAGTAACCATAGTAGAAAACTGGATATACTGGATAAATTGGCTGATAATATGGAACTGGGTAATATGTATATCTGTAATAGTAAGGAGGACTCGTATAGGGTTGGTAATATGAGAAATACGTCGTTGTATAAAACTGCTCTGCTTGTCCATTGTAAAACACAGCTGGTTGGAAACTAGAGAAAGAAAGAGAACATAAACATTATACACATGTATTTATGAAAAGAAACATAATAAAAACATGATAGTAAAAAAAAAATTATTTTAAGAAAGATTAAAAAAAATTATTATTATTATTATTATTATTATTATTATTATTATTATTTTAAATGGACAACAAATTTACTTTCTAACAAAAATTTATTTACTATGAGCGCATATGGTCATAAAAGTTTGAGCGAGAACCGTCTTTATATTGCAAATGCCGATCCAGTGGCATGGTTGGTAGCATCAGCTCCTCCCACACCGCTGGACCCTGGTTCGAGTCCAGCTAACGGCATGGGTGTCTGTGTTGTACCTGTGAAAAATGTATGCACTGAATAATCTGTAATGAAGTGTTCTATATGGTTTCATGTGATCATTGGAGGTTATGCCGTCAAATAGCTGTAGCGCCTACCTCAAAGCAATACAAATACAAATATTGCAAATTGTTCTTACTGCATAATGCATTTCTAATGTTACTTGGAATTCTGTGGTTATTTCATATTTTCCATATCCAGTGATGTAAGATGGATGAGGACTATTGGTGTTAAATGTGTATACATAAAATGTATGATGCTTGTATTATATGTTTAACCAATAGACGTTTATATGCATCCGGATAGATTTAAAAATTTCGTTATAGACAGGAATGACCAATCGGTGGCATGCGTGCCACAGTTATACAAATATTTATCTACAGAAAAAAGTATTTATTTACAGAATAATCTTGTTTAATGACAGGAATTCAATTTTAAATGAATAAAATTATAATTTCTAAAAAAAGAGAGCAAGTGAATTTTAGAGAAAAAGGTTGGCCACCCCCTTATTTAAGACATAAAAATTTTAACCAACGTATTATGCGTATGTAAGATTATTGGTTAAAAATAAAACTCAAATGTCTACAGCATCGTGAGATATAGTGTAGAACATACAGTAGGAAATCTTGTCAGAAACATGCAGGATTTATATAGTATTGGATTATAAATTTAAGTTTTAAAAAATCTTAGTCCCCAAACTTTTTGCAAATCTTATAATAAATTGTATTTTGATGTGGCAACCTATGGAATTATGAATAAAGAGGTGGAAGCTCATAGTTTATTAACCTATTATATCGAAATAAATAATTAAGGTGATTCTCACATGATGACGGCTGTTTCCTAACAGTTTCTGTTTACCGTCCGTGAAAACTTCCACCAGAAAACTTCAATAGAAAATCTTGTTTTATTTTAGCGACTTTTTGTTGATAAACTTTTCGTACAAATATTGTTAAACATATTTATTTATTTTTTTCCTTTTGTCAATTTTTACAGGCAGTGTAAACTTTTCACTGACACTCGCAAGAGATTGCTTTGAAAGTCACAATTTAGTAGAACTATTACCGCCGAAGTAAACTCTTATTAATAAAAATAAAAATAAGTTTTTGCCGATATTTTTAATTGAAAATTTCCGCTAATGAGGTGTTTAAATAAATATAGTTTAAAAAACTAAAAAACACGCTTTTTAAGTATATCAAACTAAAAAGTGAAAAATTATTCGTACAATAAGCTGAAAACGAAAATAGATGAAAAATACTATATTACTATAAAATCATTGTTATTATAGAAATCAATTAATAAGCAATAAATAAAATTATCGTGGAAAAAAAGCGTGGGATGCTTCTTAAGAACTGATAGATGGAGCATGGTAGATGGAGCACCCCACGCTTTTTTTCCAC
This sequence comes from Maratus speculifer, assembly GCA_964019185.1. NCBI lineage: Eukaryota > Metazoa > Arthropoda > Arachnida > Araneae > Salticidae > Maratus > Maratus speculifer. The sequence continues at coordinate 146,708,349 of OZ025303.1, forward strand.
GATAATTTTATTTATTGCTTATTAGTTGATTTCTATAATAACAATGATTTTATAGTAATATAGTATTTTTCATCTATTTTCGTGTTCAGCTTATTGCAAGAATTATTTTTCACTTTTTAGTTTGATATACTTAAAAAGCGTGTTTTTTAGTTTTTTTTAAAACTATATTTATTTTTTACTTTTTAGTTTGATTACTTTAAAAGCGTGGTTTTTAGTTTTTTAAACTATATTTATATTTAATGCAAAAACCAAATTAATCGGTCGAATAGTTTCTGAGTAATTGGTGAACATACATAGAAAAAAATACATACGCGTCGAATTGATAACTTCCTCTTCCTTTTCTGAAGCCGGTTAAAAATAAAAATTGCAATACGGAATTTTTTTTTTTTTTTTTTTTTTTTTTTTTTTTACATAGATGTAAATAATGTCAGGAGTGGGGTTCGAACCCACAATCTCTTTCGAAAAACAGAGCTTCAATATAGCGCCTTAGACTGCTCGACCATGCTGTCTACACTCCATTCAGTGAACGTATTCAACACTTTTAATTAGCGAAAAATCACTAATTTTATTAGTTTTTGCCTAATTACTAAAAAAGTACTGAATCAATTTCGATGAAACGGAAGTGGTACCAATTCGAGAGCATCGTCTTTCATTTAACACCAAAATCAAGTTAATCAGTTGCATGGTTTCGGAGTAATCGGTGAACATACATAAAATAAGGAGAGTTACAAACTCACAAGCTCACAAACTCACAAACATACAGGTGAAGCTAATAAAAGCGTGTTAAAAAAAGAGAAATTTTCAGCATAAATGTATTGGTGGAAGGGTAAAATATACTAATTAATCTTTGCGAAAGTGGTTACAGTTGAAGCTACATTATTTTAAAGCTATGTCATTTCTTCTTTATTACTAGTTCCATGAGGCAACTGGACATGTAACACTTTCGAGGGCTGTGGCTCCTTTTTGGACCATCTAATTTTATTTTTATATATGCCACATTGTCACTATTATATTTGGATGAAATTTACCTATTATTAAGTACGTGCACAAAACCTTTTGCATATTTTTAAATAAATTTGTTTTAAAATTCTGGTGTCACCACCCATTTCAGAATTTTATGAATGGAAGTGCCTTGCCCCTGAAAGGGTTAAAAATGTTGTGTTCTAAACCCTAATAACTTATGTTTAATTTATAAATGCATTAAAATTTTACATGAAAATTTCATTTTAAATAAAATATGATCTCTAAAACAGCTCTTACCTACTACTTGTTTGATCAAATTCACTCCCACTCAAAACGGCTTCCTGCAAATAGACAAAAAATATAAATAGCTATTCAATTACAAAGGCATTGTAATTGTTCAAAAAAATATAGAAGAGTTGAGTTGTTTGGCATTATTTATTACCCTTTATATCCTGACAGTTGAATGCAAAAAAATCTTGCCAGCTAGGCCTATAGGTGAAGATAGATTTCAATGCTACGTTCTAACTTAACAAATAAAAACTAAATTAAGATTACAGATAAATCCATTTCTTCACTAAGAATGAGCACTAGATTACTAAACCTTTCGTGAAAATTCTAATACACATTCACAGACACGCATGTATATGGAATAGATTTAAAAATAATGAACACAAATTCAGACATTCTTAAAATGTTAAATTATGCTAATATTTCCATTGTCGAGTTTTTATCATATTTATTTCTCTTTTTAAAAAACTCATATGACGTTATATATAAGCCTGGTGGCATCTGTTATATTTTCAATGTGACGTAATATTTACATTTTTAAAAATTTGTGGAACTATTTATTGCATTTTCAGTTTTTGCGTAGAAATCTTGTTTTAGAAAAGTAATAGTTGTGCTAAGAATTTTTTTTTGTTTTTTTTAACTGTTGGCAATTGCTATATCGAAAAATATTAATTTTTTTCATGTCATGTTTCTGTAAGAGCTGGTTTTATCAGAGCCAAACTAAGGTGGTATTCAGAATTTTTAATCGTCTCATTACCAGCCCTTTGTGCCGATTTTGCCAACTACAATCTTCGTCGAGAAACCATATCAATGTTTTTGGCGAAGTTGAAGGCAATCTGTGTGTAATTGCCATTTTTATTGTGCGGACAAAATTTAGTACATAAATACAAGAAAGAGGGATAGAGAAAGCGAAGATTTCGGCTAACTTCATCCGAATATTGTAAATGTGGCAGTCTTTTAAAATACTTTGATATAGCTTTTTTATTTTCTCTAAAAAAATATTACATGTCATAGGCAACATATTTGGAATAAAAGAGTGATAATGGCAATTGTCGACAAATTAAAATTTAAGAAAGGCTTAATCAATGTGACAAACTTTCATATAACAAAAATATGGTATGAAATAACTTGGTTATACCGTCGATCAAAGAGTTATTGCAAAACTGTAATGCCAATAATGAATGATTATGAATGTCACGTTCAATGATATTAAATACGATACACGATTTTAAAACATCATTAAATGATTTCTATTTCGACTTTTTATTTGTATTTTATTAATATTCTACTAATTATTTCTTTTTTTCGTTATTTAAAATAAAAATCATGTCAATATGTATAATTTGGCTATTAATTTGGCGATTGATATAATTTGGCGAAATCGGTCGACGGGATAACCAAGTAACAAATAAACATAGAAGTACTCCATTTCATTTACCTGGTCAGAAGACATTTCTAACTCACAAAAATGTTCGCTTTCAATCATTTTAAAACGAATAAAAAGAAAATTCTTTGATGTTGTAAAATAACCACATACAAACAGCTAAGTCGGTGAAAGACTCAAAGAATATTTTTTCGTTCACAATGAATGTTATGCAATTCATTGTTATATCAACAATACTGTTGTACTGGTAATTGTTTCGAAACAAATACTCTTATCTACTACTCCTTTAAAAAACATTGTTGTTTTACATTGTTAAAACTAATTATTCTTATATCAGCATTATAAATTTCATCTTGGTTAAAAATTAGGCATAGATGTCATATTCGCAAAACATTTGCATGTGTTTTTTTTCTCCTTCAATTTGGTGAAAATTTTGTTTTTGAATGTATTTTACAAATTGCATGCAATAACAGCACGTGAATTTTTATTGGAATATAAAAAAATAACTTGAAACTAGTTGGACGTGCCAATCCCAAAACTTTCTTCTATCTTATACGTACATTTTAATGTTTAAAAAAAATAGTTACTCATTTTAATGCTTTAATAATTTTAATTCAATACCATACCAACTTTGATTTTCATCTTAAATTTCTGCTTCAATCAATTAACCGGAGCAAAAACGAATTTCCGTCTCTGCACGAGCCGATGGACAATAGAATGATAGGCAGATTTTTTTTTCAAATTCAGGAAGGACCTACTTGCCTTACCAAAAAATAATCATATACAAAAAATTTAGTTCAGTTCTAGAACTAACTTCAAACACTTTTATGTATGTGCAATATTGAAAATGGCATAAAATTCACTATTGCAGCGCCTCCTTCCGGCGGATTTTTTCAGATTCAGGGCGATCGAACTAGCCATAGCCATACACTTACATAAAAAATTTCGTTCAATTCGATGCATAACTTCATGTATTTTTGGTCGGTACAATATTGAAAATGGCACAAACATCACGATTGCAGCGCCCCCTTCAAGCGGATTAATTTCAATTTCAGGGAGGACCAACTAGCCATAGTCATACACATACACAAAAAAATTTGGTTTAATTCGATGCATAACTTCATATACTTTTAGTCGGTACAATATTGAAAATGGCACAAACATCACGATTGCAGCGCCCCCATCCGGCGGAAAATTTCAATTTCAGGGAGGACCAACTAGCCATGGTCATACACATACACAAAAAATTTGGTTCAATTCGATGCATAACTTCATATACTTTTAGTCGGTACAATATTGAAAATGGCACAAAAATTGCGATTGCAGCGCCCCTATCCGGCGGAAAATTTCAAAACTGAAGAAGGACCTGCTTGCCACAGCTAAAAACATTTACAAAAAATTTGGTTCAATTCTATGCATAACTTCATACACTTTTTGATGGTAGAATGGCGACATACACACAGACACACAGACAGACATTTTGTAAAAACATGTTTTTTGGAATCTCTGACCCCTAAAACGTGTAAATCCGTCGAAAACCGGAAGTCGAAAAAAATTTCGATTACAATATTTTCTTCTATTGAAGATAGAAGAAAGTAAAAATAAAAGAGATTCTAGTATATTAAAAAAGGAAATAAAAATAAATAAATGACAGATATAAATAATTATTGATATATTTTATAATAACAAATAACTTAAAGAATAAAATAAAAAATAATAGTAAATAAACTTGAATTTAATAAAAAAAGGAAACGATGAATAAACAGTCATAAATAATAAACTTAATAAGTAACAAAACAGTAAATATAATTTTCATATTAAATCGTAAATATTAATATTTATAGCCATTTTGAATACATGTAGTTGTATCATTTAATCCGCACATTTCACTGAAATCTTTAATTTTTTCCATTTTAAATTTTCCCATTTCACTGAAATCTTTAATTTTTCCCATTTTATTTCGCTAACAAATTTATAAACTTATAACTAACGGATCTTCTCCTTGGCACAGATGTGGAATGCCAAACTGGCGGAGGAAAAAAAAAAAACTTGTGCAAATGTGGTCGTATATGATATGTGTGCCAAAAATTTAAAAGCAAAATTTTTAATCGAAATTTCCTATGCATTCAACATTTTTACTTTCTTCTATCTTCAATAGAAGAAAGTACTGTAATCGAAAAATTTTCCGACTTCCGGTTTTCGACGGATTTACACGTTTTAGGGGTCAGAGATTCCAAAAAACATGTTTTACAAAATGTCTGTCTGTCCGTCTGTCTGTGTGTCCGTGTGTCTGTGTATCTGTGTGTATGTCGCCATTCTACCATCAAAAAGTGTATGAAGTTATGCAAAGAATTGAACCAAATTTTTTGTGAATGTTTTTGGCTGTGGCAAGCAGGTCCTCCTTCAGTTTTGAAATATTCCGCCGGAAGGGGGCGCTGCAATCGCGATTTTTATGCCATTTTCAATATTGTACCGACCAAAAGTATATGAAGTTATGCATCCAATTGAACCAAATTTTTTGTGTATGTGTATGACTATGGCTAGTTGGTCCTCCCTGAATTTGAAAAAAAGTCCGTCGAAAGGGGGCGCTGCAATCGCGATTTTTGTGCCATTTTCAATATTGTACCGACCAAAAGTACATGAAGTTATCCATCGAATTGAACCAAATTTTTTGTGTAAGTGTATGACTATGTTTCCTTCCTGAATTTGAAAAACATCCTCCGGAAGGAGGCGCTGTAATCGCGATTTTTTGCCATTTTCAATATTGTACCGACCAAAAGTATATTAAGTTATGCATCGAATTGAACCAAATTTTTTATGTATGTGTATGACTATGGCTAGTTGGTCCTCCTTGAAATTGAAAAAAATCCGCCGGAAGGGGGCGCTGTAATCGCGATTTTTGTGCCATTTTCAATATTGTACCGACCAAAAGTACATGAAGTTATCCATCGAATTGAACCAAATTTTTTGTGTAAGCGTATGGCTATGGCTAGTTGGTCCTCCCTGAATTTGAAAAAAATCCGGCGGAAAAGGGCACTGCAATAGCCAATTTTATACTATTTTCAATATTGCACCACCTAAAAGTGTATAAAGTTAGTCCTAGAACTGAACTAAATTTTTTGTATATGATTATTTTTTGGGAAGGCAAGTAGGTCATTCCTGAATTTGAAAAAATAACCTGCCTATCATTCTATTGTCCATCGGCTCGTGTAGAGACAGAAATTCGTTTTTACTCCGATTAATTGATTGAAGCAGAAATTTAAGATGAAAACCAAAATTCGTATGGTATTGAATTAAAATTATTGAAACATTAAAATGAGTAACTATATTTTTTTAAATATTAAAATGTATACGTAAGAGATAGAAGAAAGTTGTGGGATTGGCACATCCGACTAGTTTTTCTTTAATTTATTAAGCCACAACTCTAAGTTAAATTGTCGTGTCAAATTATTAAATCTGACATTCAGATGTAAGATATTCTTGGGTAATAACGCCAGGTTAAGGTTCTACGCATTTTCACTGCTTAGTTTTAGATTGTATTTTTCAAACAAATACAGGATTTGATACAGAAACTCATTGACTGTCTAACGAAAAAACAGCTTCGCTGCTATAGCAACGGGTCGCGTCTTATAAATAAAATAAATATCACAGTAACAAATTTGCAAACGATTTTCTGTGAATAAACTGATATATTCTGATTGGTTGAATAATTTAAAGAGCAATTGATGTTTGAAAATAAATCATTGTTAATGTGGATATACGTATTAGGAACATATATGGATATATCAGGTTAAAATAATAACAAGAAGAAATGACCTTTTAAATAAAAAAATAATCTACAACAATTAGGTTTGTAAATATCGCGTAATTGACCCCGTAAAAAGGAAATGTGATTATTGTTTATAAATAAATTGTTCTGAATGTGGATGTACCTATTAATGGCATAAATGTTAATATCATGTTAAAATAATTAAGAAGAAATTCCAATTTTTTAAATATATTTTTAAAAAGTAACAAAACAATTTAAAACCATCTTTAATATCTAATTCTAAATTTCAGAATTTTTTTCTTTTTATCTATTAATAAATATGTAAAATCAGAAAGAAAATAATAAAAATCCAACTTCCAAAAGTCTTTGAAACAGTGACGGATGATTTAATAAACATAAACTTAAAAATGAAACAAAACAAAATACTCTTTAAATTATTCAACAAATCAGAAGCCCGTATTTTGTTTCTTATTCGGTGAGATCGGCAAAAATGCGTTTCGCCATTGTTAGGAATTAACCAGGGTAATAATGCTAATGAATGGCGTTGTTACCCCAATATACTTATTGGGCAGTATATTTTAAACTACAAACTATCTTGCGAACATATCCAAAATCTTCTACAACATTTTGAAAGTGCATGAAATGCGCTACAAATTTATATATTAATCAGAGTATTTCCTGATAAATATATAGTCTTCACATCACAGAACTTACCTCGTAAATTTTAGATCAAGCGTTAATTTTAGTTGCTTCTAAAAGCGATAAAGCTTACAAATGAAACAAATTAACATTAACCTCTTAGCTACTGACGATTATTACAGTATTTTTAATTATTACTGAATTATTTCTTCTCTCATTTGACTTCAGAGCGAGATTTTTGTTTTATTTTCATTAGCTCGAATCTTAGAATTCGAAACATATTATTCTTATATCGAAATTTCATTTATAATTGAGTATCATTAATAAAATGGGACAAAACTGATGTACCCATTTGGGTACTCAGGGACTGAAGAGGTTAAGCTGTTATTTGTATTTCATATGATTCAGAGCCCTTCTGCGCAGAGTTCATAGGGGCCATTTACCAGTTTGTTTCATAATTATACGTAATATTAGCACTTGGCGTTATTACCCAACCTGGCGTTGTTACACCAGGCATCTTACATTATTGGACAAAATTTAATTGTAATTACAAGATTCTTTGACAAAAAAAAAAAAAAATCCTATACTTTTTATTGTCAGATTTAATATATAAAAAGCTTTCCATTAGCTACATATACAAGTAGTGGAATTCTACATATATAGCTTCAGTAGTTTTCGGCTAACAGCTCTCAAATAAAGTAAATGCGACATTCTCTTAAAACACTTTAGCTTTTTCTTTTTCACTACAAAATTATTAAATTGCATGCTTAACTTATGTTGTAAAAGAGAGAGACGACTGCAATTGTATACAAAGAAAACTTTACGAATGAAACCATCAATGTGACAAACTACCGTACAATAAAATATGGCATGAAAATAATATAGAAATACTCGATTTCATTTACCTGGTCAGAAGACATTTCTAACTCAGAAAAATATTCGCTTTCAATCATTTTTAAACGAATGAAAAGAAAATTCTTTGATGTTGTAAAATAACCACATACAAAGAGCTAAGTCGGTGAAAGACTCAAAGAATATTTTTTCATTCACAATGACTATTATGCAATTCATTGTTGCATCATTAATTCTGTTATATTGTTAATTGTTTTGAAATAAATATTCGTATCTACTACTCATTTAAAACAACATTGTTGTTTTACATTGTTGAAGCTAATAGTTCAAAAATATGCATTAAAATATTTAATTGCTATAAAGGACGTTAAATACTAATAAAAACATTAAAATAATTTATTAATTTTTACATGTTTCGATTGACTTTACTCAATCATCATCAGAAAAAGAAAATACAAATAAACACAAAGATGGAAAATAACTTATAGATATTAATAAGATAATTTAATATTTTTATTAGTATTTAACGTCCTTTATAGCAATTAAACATTTTAATGCATATTTTTGAAATGTTTTAATGGACGTATATGAAAACTTCTATTTATAATTAATGAAGCTAATATTGTTTTATCTACAAGCGTCTAGAGATCACACTTTCTCAATTTGATCCTCTGATCTTAATTCTGATTTTACATATTTATTAACAAATAATAATAAAAAAAGATTTTCTGGAATTTAAAATCAAAGAAATTAATGATGATGTTTATGAATTGTTCTGTATTACTTAAATGATAATAATAATAATAATGAAATTGTAATTTCTTCTTAATTATTTTAACATGATCGAACAATTTATTTACAAACAATAATCACATTTCCTTTTCACGACGTCAACTACGCGATATTTAGAAACCCAAATGTTTTATATTACTTTTAAAAAATTCTTATTTTTGTTCTTATTATCTCTACATTATAATTTTAGCACGTTATAACCATTTAAACCTCTAATACATACATTCACATTCAGAATAATTTATTTACAAACAATAATTGCTCTTTAAATTATTCAACCAATCAGAAGCTCATATTTTCTTCCTTATGCTAGCTTCGGTGTAATCGGCAAATATGCCTTCGAGATTGGCGAATGCGTATATGGTGTTTCACAAGTTTGTTTACAAACTTATAGTCATTGTTTGCATTTATTTTCGTGTATCAAGTTTTTTTTATTAATATGTTTTAAAATATTAAGTTTTAAAAGAAATTAGAGTTTATTTATTCTGTAGTACAAAAGTCTATTTTTCTTCAAAATATGTTTAGTTTTGTTTTTTTCCGTTCTTTTAGCTTATAAAAATAAATAAAACTAGTGAATTTTAAACGTCTCGGTCTAAAATTAAAATTATGTATAATAAATGAAATAAGTAAAAGAACTATATTTTAAATTATGAAATTAATGAAATACGAAAAAAATGTCATGGACACAATGTTTAGTAATTTATTATCTGCGCCCAGCTAGCATAAATATGCCGAGTTATTGATTTATCTTGCAGAATTATCTAATTTGGCAAAGAATTGAGCAAGTAAATTAAATTATGTGGAAGAGTTTATCCTGTTTTGATTGGCGCAATCGGCAATGAAATCCAAAATAGCGATAAAAAACCTTTTTAGTCTCCAATCAATTTTTTTATTATGACGGAAAATCACGATGGAACATCATGAGGGGAAGAATTCTATATCATATTCTAGTTTTTTTTTTTTTTTTTTTTGAGGTTTTTTATTGCAATAAAATGAATTGATGTGATTGCGATATCAAGCTTTTGGTGTTTTTGTCATGCGCGGAATGATATGCGCAATCGCCGATTCCGCAGGATCAGAGGATCAAAACAGAAAAGTATGATCGCTAGACGCTTGTGTTTTATCTTACATCAGCATTATAAATTTTGACTCACTTAAGGGGACAAGGGACCTTGAAATCCTTAAAAATATTTTTTTTTTATTTTTTGTAAATTTTACCTAAATATTATTCAAGGGTACATTATATGCATTATAACATGCATTTATCACAAAAAAAAATGCAAAAAAAAATTATTTGTGACAAAAAAATGGCATTTTACGCAGCGTCTTCGAAATCTTTGAAATGCCCCCTGCGCATTCCATATCAATGAAAATCCCCAATATTTTTTATGAAAGTTTGTTTTATATATGTTACAGGCCAAACCCGATTTTAGGCCAAACTAGATTGGCCTAGGATAGACTAGTTTATCCTACCGCCCATCGGATAGACTAGTTTTTCCTAGGCCAAACCGGTCTATCCTAACGCCCATCGGATAAACTAGTTTTTCCTAAGCCAAACTGGTCTATCCTATCGCCTATCGGATAAACTAGTTTTTCCTAGGCCAAACTAGTCTATCCTAAGGCCCGTAGGACAATCTAGATTTTCCTAGGCCAAACTAGTTTGGCCTAACTCTTATAGGATAAACTACTTCAGCCTGCTGTTTATTGGTCTGAACTAGTTTCTCCTAGGCCGATCTACTTTATCCTAGGCCAATTCAATTTGGCGTGATTTTATTGAATTCAATGACCGCCACAGCGGCAACATTCTAGTTTGTCCTAGGCTGATCTAGTTCATCCTAGGCCAATGTAATTTTACGTGTTTTTAGCTCACAGGAGTCAAAACCTGAGAAATAATGGAACTCGCAAGTTCTGTATGTATGTACGCATGTATGTACGTATGTACGTGCATACGTACGTAACTCGATAACTCGTGATAGGAATATCCGATTTGCTTTAAATTTTGGATGTACGTTATTGATATAAGGTACTTTTCTGATTAATTTTGGGAATTCATTGGATAAGAATAAAGGGGAGCAAACGGGAAGCTAATCCTCCACCGTTAATTTAGAGAAAGGAATTTTTCATGCAGAATTATCAGTTTTCATTTAAAATTTTAGATATAGGATCATTCTGTCAAGGCGCCTCCATGATTAGTTGTGGATGTTTATTTTTAAAATTAAAAAAAAGGCAATGAAAGTGACTCCCCCCCCCATAATTTAGATAAATGATTTTTGACGCAGAATTTACGGATTTTCTTCAAATTTGTATATAGATTCTTTCTGATAAGGGGATTCCCTAAATAGTTTTGGGAGTTTAATTTTTTAGTATGAAAGGAAAAATGAAGGATTGCCCTCTTAGCTAGAAAAAACTACTTTATCCTATGGGCATTTAGATAAACTAGTTTGGCATAGGAAACACTAGTTTATCAAATTGGCGTTAGGATAAAATAGTTTGGCATAGGCTAATCTAATTTGGCTTGAAATCGGGTTTGGCCGGTCAAAAACATATTTATCACAATAAAGATATGTTTTCTACCGGCCAAACCCGTTTTGGAGCCAAGCTAGATTAGTCTTGGCCAAACTATTTTATCCTAATGCCAATTGGATAAACTAGTTTTTTTACACCAAACTTGTTTATCTAAATGTCCATACGATAAACTAGTTTTTTCTAGGTTAGAGGGTAATCGTTCATTTTTCCCTTCATACTTAACCATTAAAACCCTAAAACTATTCAGGGAATCGCCTTATCAGAAGGAACCTAAATACAAAATTTGAAGCAAATTCGTAAATTCTTGGTCAAAAACCATTTATCTAATTTATGGGGGTTACCTACATTGCCCTATCCTTTACACTTAAACAATAAACATCCACAACTAATCACGGAGGCGTCTTGTCAAAATGATCCTATGTCTAAAATTTTAAATGAAAACTGATAACTCTGCATGAAAAATCCTTTTTTCTAAATTATCGCTGGGGGATTAGCCTCCCGTTCGCCCCCTTTATTCTTATCAAACTAACTCTCAAAACTAATCAGAAAAGTACCTTATCGGAATGAACCTACACCCAAAATTTGAAGCAAATCGGATATTTCTATCACGAGTTATAGCTTTACGTATATACGCACGTACATACGTAGGTACATTCGTACATACATATATACATTCATACATATAGAACCTGCGAGCCCATTATTTCTCAGGCTTTGACGCCTGTGAGCTAAAAACACGTAAAATTAAATTGGCAAAGGATGAACTAGATCAACCTAGGACAAACTAGAATGTTGGCGCTGTGGCGATCATTGAATTCAATAAAATCACGCCAAATTGAATTGGCCTAGGTTAAACTAGATCGGCCTAGGAGAAACTAGTTCAGACCAATTAACAGCAGGCTAAACTAGTTTATCCTATAAGAGTTAGGCTAAACTAGTTTGGCCTAGGAAAAACTAGATTGTCCTACGGGCCTTAGGATACACTAGTTTGGCCTAGGAAAAACTAGTTTATCCGATAGGCGATAGGATAGACCGGTTTGGCCTAGGAAAAACTAGTTTATCCGATGGGCGTTAGGATAGACCGGTTTGGCCTAGGAAAAACTAGTCTATCCGATGGACGATAGGATAAACTAGTCTGGCCTAGGCCAATCTAGTTTGGCCTAAAATCGGGTTTGGCCTGTAACATATATATAAACAAAATTGTGCATCGAATTTTGAATATTTGAATTTAAAAAAAAAAAAAATTGAAATTTTGAAATTTTTTCGAAATTTTTTTCAAAATTTTCAATTTTTTTTTTACATCTTAAAATTCAAATATGTAAAAATCGATGCTCTATTTTGTTTATATATATAAAACATACTTTCCAAAAAAATATTGGGGATTTTCATAGATATGGAAAGCGCAGGGGGCATTTCGAAGATTTCGAAGAATGCTGCGTAAAATTCCATTTTTTTCTCAAAAATAATATTTTTTTAAAAGATTTTTTGTGATAAATGCATGCCATAAAGCATATAATGCACCCTTGAATAATATTTAAGATGAAATTTACAAAAAAAAAAAAAAAATTTGAAAAAATTTGAAAATTTTGAAAAAATATTCAAAAAAATTTCAAAATTTCAATTTTTTTTTTTTACCTTTAAATTTAAATATTCAAAATTCGATGCACAATTTTGTTTATATATATAAAACAAACTTTCATAAAAAATATTGGGGATTTTCATTGATATGGAATGCGCAGGGGGCATTTCAAAGATTTCGAAGACGCTGCGTAAAATGCCATTTTTTTGTCAAAAATAATTTTTTTTTTGCATTTTTTTTGTGATAAATGCATGTTTTAATGCATATAATGTACCCTTGAATAATATTTAGGTGAAATTTACAAAAAATAAAAAAAATTATTTTTAAGGATTTCAAGGTCCCTTGTCCCCTTAAAAATTCAGAGTAAAAGAGTCTAGCCGGATAAGCATAGCAAAATTTCCCCGCTGCAGATTTCTGAAATATTATGTTCAGTAATAAGACTCACCATGAGAATGCAGTATATAGAGTTTTTAGCCCCTGATTATGAACTGTCCTTGGGATAATAAAGCAGTTATGGGCCAGTGCTACTATTTTTCAAATACGTTTTTCTCAAAAAGTATAAATGTTCAAAATTAAAAAAAATTAAACCAATGCTAATTATTGAAGAATATATTAGTTCACATTACATATTTTTTTCACAATTGTACAGAAATTTTAACATAGAAAAATAAACAAAAATATTTTTAAAAAATTATTAATGTAAAAATTTTATAAATACACTAACCAAAAAGTTACAGAATAAAGTGCAAAGTATGTACTTTTACAAAAAAAAATCGTTAAAATCGATGATTCGCTTTTTGATTTATAAGAAAGGTAATTATAGGAACTTGCTAAAACATTAATAACTTTCCTTCTTTCTATTTACAGAAATACGCTGTTTCAAGGCATTGGTTGATTCGTAACTTTTCCACTTGGGCCGGATACACAGTCCGCTAAAATAAGGAAGTCTTTCCACACATACCACTTCTCCATAGTTTTTTTTCATACTTGTAAAAATTGCATTATTTTAATGTAATGAGCATCCTTCTCGCGTAATAATATCAAGAACTGACAAATAGAATGGTAACATTTGTCTACCTTTAATATTACTGCGAAGAAGGCTATGTGGCTGTACAGTGTGCGCGTATAATGTATCAATACCAAACTCTTAACGGGATAAAAGTTTGTGAAGCAGCAGTTTATGTTATGGCTCCAGGAATTTTAAATATGAATTCTTAAAATAATAACTAGCGGACCCGACAGACGTTGTCCTGTCACCGAAAGACTTTGTCCTTCTTGGCACAGACTTCAGAAAATCAAATAAGTGTACGTAAATATGGTAATACGCATGATAAACACTACGCTCTTAATTTAATTTTTTATTACAATTATGTAAGGAAATTATTTTTCACTCTTCCGTATTTTTTGAAGTCTGTTCAATTTTTGATAGAAAAGTTTTTTTTTTCTCTTTTAACCCCAATTTTCAAGATTTTTGGTTCGGTAGATTTTTTTGTGCTGTGATTAATACGAAATCCTGACTTTCTTTTATATATATAGATAAGGATTCAAAATTTCAGGTTTTTGCGCCGAAGACATCGCCGAATTAGGAAAATGTGAACTATATCACGAACTATTGGATTTAAAAAAATTTGCTTAGTACCATCCGATGCAGAATGAAAATATGCACTAAAATATGTTATCAGTTGAAAAATAACTACAAAAGCCGATTTTTATGGAATTTTTTAAAAGTTCTTTCTTTTTTCTACTCACCTTAGGGGTGGAATTTTCGAAAATCCCTTTTTAGCGGCACTCGATGTTATAAGAAGTATTTTTACCCCAATTTTCAAGATTTTTGGATCGGTAGATTTTTTTTGTGCTATGATTAATACGAAATCCTGACTTTCTTTAATATATGTAGCACTTTTAATTAGCGAAAAATCACTAACTATTAGTTTTTGCCTAATTACTAAAAAAGTACTGAATCAATTTCGACGAAATGTGAATCTAAACCATTCTCGAATCTACTGGAACGCACACAAAAAATTTCATCAAAATCGGTCCAGTCGTTTAGTAGAAGTTCAATTACATACACACGCACAGAAGATTTTTATATATAAAGATAAGAAATTTTGAGTGAGCCTATGCTATGAATTAAATACATACATTTATATTATTTATTTGATCATTATTTCTATTGTTCTTTTTATGACTCGGATATACAAAAGTTATGTTCAATGCGAAAAGATTTATAAAACATTATTCATGGATATTTTATAATCCATATGTCTCATACATTAAAAATATGAATTTTTAAAGATATGATAGGAAATTCAAATGACGTCTTGATGTAGATTTAAAAGGTTTGCTTTAAAATTAAATTTAAATTATTTGTGATAAGGTAAAATATATTTACATATCTATCAAATACTTTTAATGTTCCAATTCGCAGTCAAATATAAATTTGAATTCAATTTTAAAACAAACATATTAAAGCAACACCAAAGCGTCTCTTAAGTGTTATATCACATATTTTAAAACTCATATTTTTAATTTATGAGAGATGTGAATTAAAAAGCATCCGTTAATAAAGTTTTATACCTCTTTTCACGTTGAACATAATTTTTTCACATGCGATTACAAATGGAACAAAATAAAATGCTGAAATAAATAATACAAATACAAATTTCTAATTAATAGCATAACATCATTAAAAATGTTTATCATTATTTTTAAAATTCATATTTAAAACTTTTAGAGTCATAACACAAACTGTTGTGCCACAAATGCTTAACCCGTTAAGTATTTTTTATTACCATTATTTTTGTAAATACCATTATTTTTTTAAGTTAATGATCAAAGGATTAAAAAAAAGATACTTATGACAATTGATTCAGATTTAAGAAAATTAAATATAAAAATTAACGTTCTCTTCATATTTTTTTATACGATATATTCTGCATTTTATAGATTTTAATACCAAAAAAAGACTGGATTAAAAATAGATGAAAAAAAAAATCACTTTTCAGTAATTGTAACAAAATGTTTCCTTTTTATGAATCAAAATGCAAATTTATTTTTAAGTCAGTTTTCGAATCGTTAACTACGTATTTTCTAATACATTTCTGAATTCATTTTATTCGCAAAAAATTGCCAAGTGCTTATGATTTAAGTGTTTTATAGGCGATGCCTAATAAATTTTTGTGTTATGCTTACACTTAAATCATAAACATTTTATGCAGAAATTGTGTAATCAAATAATTAGCTCCATTTCTTGATAAAAGTAAGAGAATTTTCTGAAAATTTTGCGAAAGTTTTTTTAACCCCATTTTCAGTCGACGAATTAACAATGCAATCAGTGTCAATTTGTTATTTTTTAACCTACATATCAGTTATAGATATGTAGGTTTAAAAGTAGGTTATTTTCCTTATAAACACATACTCACACATATATACAGGGTGATTCCAAAATTTTTTTTACAATAAAAGAGGGGTGATACTACACATCAAGATAAACAATATTAAATAGGAGACCAAGGGTCCCAAACGTTTTCCAAAGGAGATAGCCGCCATTAAAGTTTAGGGACCAAAATTTCAAATAAACATAAAACACGGAAAAATCGGTCGATTTATTTGCGGTTTTCACTAAAATTATTCTTTATGTCGGCATTTTCTTGAAATTAATTATAAAGATAAATTTCAAAAAATGCTAAAGACAAATTTCAAAATTAAGAAAATACCGACATAAAGAGTAGTTTTAGTGAAAACCGCAAATCAATGAAACAATTTTTCCGTTTTTTATAATCTTTTGAAATTTGAACTCTCTGAACACAATTCACTTTGTGCTACTTAACCGCTCCCACTTTCAGATTTCGAGCTCAAAATTTAAGTTTGAGTCTAAGCTTACGAAAACATTTAATGATATGCAAAAAATACCGGCAAAAAATAGCTGTTCGATACTCCAAAGTCTAAAGCGCCCTCTATCGGCGTTTTTTGAAAGTTATCTCTATTATTTAATTTCAAGAAAATTCAGACATAAAGAATAATTTTAGTGAAAACTGCAAATCAATCGACCGATTTTTCCATTTTTTATGTTTATTTGAAATTTTGGTCCCTAAACTTTAATGGCGGCTATCTTCTTTGGAAAATGTTTGGGACCCTTGGTTTCCCATTTAATATTGTTTGTCTTGATGTCTACTATCACCTCTCTTTTATTGTAAAAAAAAATTTAGAATCACCCTGTATATGTGCATAAATTTAAAGTAAAAAAAATTATTAGGCATCCCCTATAAAACACTTAAATCATAAAAAATATTTTGAAAAATAGCAAATTCTTTATATAAAGGCATAAATTGTGTTGTAAAACGTCAATCAAAAATGATATACTTGATTGAGAACTACCAGCGACACCTGACGACCAGGGCCGTTGCTAGAAGTAAACAATAGGGGGCCTCAAGAGATTGTAGGGGGGGGGGCTCATATTATGTTTTCTCTCTGTCTCTGACGCAAAAATATAAATGAGTGCATATTCAAATCGTAGGTACTATGTTTCTTGTTAACTCCTATTATAATAACTCTAGTTTAGGCTTAGAAAAGTATATGATGATAAAAATTTTGAGTATGTATCTGGTGCAAAATTAAACATCATGTTAGCTTCATATGTACAAACAGGATGAGAGAGTGTTGAAACACTTATTTTAGATACAGTTTAGTAATTCTACAAACTATAAAAGGGTCTGATAACTAAATTAGATTTTTGAACAGAATTTCATTTGAATTTTCAGAGCAGAAATTCATTATTGACCTTGGAATCTTTTCCAGGGGGTCTTAAAATATTTTAGGGGGAGGGGGGTAGAGCCGCCCGTAGCGCCTCCTTACCTACGGCCCCGCTGGCGACTAAAACAAATTAAATGTAACTTTTTGAAAAAAAAATACTTCGAATTATTGTTTGTTATTAAAGGCAATTGCGGACCCTCTAAATATTGTTATTTTTTATCATTTTATGTTAACAAAAACAATTTTCAAAACAATAGGACTTATATTTTTACTTTCTTCTATCTTCAATAGAAGAAAGTATTGTAATAGAAATTTTTTTCGACTTCCAGTTTTCAACGAATTTACACGTTTTAGGAGTCAGAGATTTCAAAAAACATGTTTTTACAAAATGTCTGTCTGTCCGTGTGTGTGTCCGTGTGTATGTCTGTGTGTGTGTCCGTATGTAACCATTCTACCATCAAAAAGTGTATGAAGATATGTATAGAATTGAATCAAATGTTTTGTGAATATTTTGGAAAAACAACGCATAAAAAAGACGGTATTTCGAATGTTGTTGTTTCTCGCATTTCAACTTTAAAGGAGTTGTTTCTATGGAAATACTATATTTTTCTTTTATTGTGCTGACATCAACAAAATCAAAATTATATGGATTGAATTCAAAATCGAGTCGTAAAAGCAAAAGTGCATTTTCGAACAAGACCCACTCCGCATAAAACTCCTTAATTCGCATCAGTGCTAAGTGACGGCAATATCAGCCTCAATAGAGCGCCTGTCGCTCTCAGCGCCATCCATGAGCGCTATTTTAAACTAAATTTTCTGATTTATGTGAAAGATTCTTACGATTTTTTTAATAAACACACCACTAGTTTCATGTTTCTATCTATCACCGTTTCCGAGTTATAGATTTTTAAAGTTAGGGACACTTTATGAAACACCCTGTATATTAATTTGAAATACTAATAACACAAATATTCGAACAGAAAGCGATTTCTAATCGGGCTTTTTTTTCATATTTTCACCAAGCAATTTCAAAACCTCTGACAGAAGCTGTGCAGTAAGTTCTGTGACATTACTTCAAGGTTAAAACTGTTAAAGGAAATTTACATATGAAAATAAAATAATACATTTATTTTAAAACCCCTTGAAATCTGATGGTAAAATTTTCTACCACATAATTTTAATTCCGAAATGTTACATTGGCACCAGAAAATTCGATCAAATTTATTGGAAAAGGTTTAATGCATCCCCCCCCCCCCCGTGTTTACCTTTAACTGTTTTTTTTCTTTGGAAAATACTGGTGCCAATGTGACATTTGGAATTTTGAAGTAATTTATACCCCAGAGCTCAAAGGGTTAATGCGAGTGAAATGCGATTTTTCAAATAATCCACCAAGAAATTACAAAAGTGAATAATATTCTTATTTATTGTTTTCTTTCTTTACACTGTCAAAAGAATTCGAACTTAGAGACATTATAGAGGAATGTATTTTATGTTCTCTAACTATTCATGCCTTGTTTTAAAGAGATGATGCGAAATCTGAAAGCTGCTTAACTTTAAGCACAATTTGTATGTCTTTAAAAGAAGTGAATATTTCTTCTTATTCTTCGTCTTTCATTTTAGACTTGTAAGAGCTACAACTGTTTTAAAGAAATTGTTTCTTTCACTAAAATATTTTTCTTTGAATTTGTTTTTAGCAAAATTTCAGCAAGAATTTTTACAGAATTTTTAGCAAAATTCTATTGGCTACACAGCGTACAGTCATTTCAACTAATAGATTTCAAATAAATAAAGACTTTTTACTCCATATTCAAATCGGAAAATTAAACAGTCAATTTCTATCTTATGTACACTTTATTTTGAGATTTTAAATAAAGAGGTAAAAATGAAAACCACACAGGTATGTATACAGGGATCATACAAGGCGCCATAAATGACCTATTTGTACCACTAATTTTTAAGAGTATTTTTAGCCTATTTCGATAGTAAGATTTTTTGAGATTTATTAAAGCAACGAATACTATTAAATTTTAATGGTTCAAATCAATCATATATGACGCAGCGCTTATAACCATGATCACAAATATTAAAATTATAATATAGACTTCGGTTTCTTTTTAAAACCACTTTTTTAAAAGATAACTATTTTTGAAAATTATTTCCTAATAAATGATTTAAAAGTAAAGCGAAACTTATTAATAGTTTTTGTGATTTTCATTCTTCCATATTTGTTTAAAATCTCAGTTTAAAAAAGAGTACGCTGCATAGCAACTTACTATTTTGTTTTAACATTTGAGAATACAACGTAAAGTCCTTATTTATTAGAAATATATGGGTAGCTGGTAAGTTCTAAAAATAGTAGTGTTTCTGATTAAACATATGCAAGGGAAAATTAATGATTATTTAAGTGTTCTGGATATTTAACCTTATATTGGGAATATTATATAATAGTTTCGTTACATACATAATTGCCTTTACTTAGAATTTCTATGGATTCGTTAATGAATGTGTAGTAAATTAGCTGTTAGACATACAATTTTGCTTGATCAAAAACTATTGTGATATTCTGATTAAAATTTAATAGTGACAGAGCTGTATATTGTCCACAAAATTTAATATTTACTTAATCTTTTTAATTCTTTCCGTGTGGTATTTTCTCCTTCCAAGGTATTTTATTATGTTATTTTTGTCGGTTTTATAAAAGATAGCATTAGGGTAGCTAGTTTGTACGTTTTTGTTTTAAATTATGCGCTTTTTAGTGCTTTTTAGGATAATTCTACTATGCACGTTTATATATGTCCAGTACGATGATTGCTTTCGTTTTTCTGAAACATCTTACATAGTAAAAAAATGCTTTTTAATTTGCTCCAAAATTCTGTCTTTTACCAAAAATACCACATGCGCATCAAATATTAAAACATTTTGCTTACAAAGTAGGCGGTACGCCCATAAATTATTGGTTACGAAACTATGTTATTATTTTGTTTTTGTGATAATGATAAGAAATATTATTCAAAGTATGGATTTTTCGCTTTTTAGGTGCGTTCGTAATTATGTAAATATGTAGCCCCTATAGTTGTCGTTCAGTCCGTCCGTCTGTCCGTCTGTCTGTCCGTCGGTCTGTCTGTCCGTCTGTCTGTCGGTCCGCATAAAACAACGCAAAAACTATCCGACCGAATCTTTTGAAATTTAAAATATATAACTATTACATAATTTTGTCGAGTCATTTCAAATTTTATGAGAATTGGATGGATAGATCAATTACAGGGACGATCAAAAGTATTCCGTTACATTACGGACAGAGGGGAAAAATGTTTCAAATGCATTTTGATCGTTTGCAATTTAAAGTACATACTTATTACATAAGTTTGTGAAGTCATTTCAATTTTTTTTAAAAATAGAATACATAGGTCAAATACAGGGACAATCAAAAGTACTCCGTTAGATTACAGTGAATGGAAAAAAAAGTTTCAAATGCATTTTAAGGGTATTACACTCATTCGAACATAATTCAATATTGATATGCAACATAAAGTACATATTATAATATATATTTTGCATAATCTGTGGTGCAAATAACATTTGTTAATGATTTACAAGGCCACACAAAAGTATTCCATTACATAATGAGTATAAGGAGAACATTGTTTGGTGCGCATTTTAATTGTAATTAACTATTTACAATTTTATGAGATTGATATATGCGAGTGATATTTTTAAAACTTCATTATCGTACGAACGCACCTCATTTGCTACGCTTCACGTGCAATTTCCAACTTGTTTATATACAACAGAACTTTGTTGTTGTATATAAAGATGAAATTATTTAATCAATTTTTCACTTATACTCTCGTATGCTAGAATTTACAAGAGAGAAAAAAAAATCATGTGCCAAGCATAGATTATGCGCACTTATCAACACATTCAGAATAATGTAACATATTCTGAACATCTGTAACATATTCATAACATAACTGCAACGTTTAAAAAATGAAAATATTCCATCTCATATCACCACATGGAATGTGTAGCGCATTTCAAAACCGAATTTCAACTATTTTCATCTACAATCGGAAAATTATCTAAAATTTCTAGCATCCTTGTATATGATAGACATATACATAGATATTTATATCTATTAATAACAGGCATTCCAAAATTTAGTTCATTTAACCCATTAGTGCCTAGCTTCCCTTTTTAGGGCCGCTTCAAATGGTGCATGTAGCACTGTTTTTGACACCGGTAAAAAAGAACAGCAATCTTTATTTTATTTAATCGAAACATTTTCGTAATTAATGAACAAAACTTAATTCTTTTAAAAATAGTGGTGCCAACCGAATAAAATTTGCGTAAAAGGTGGTGGGCACTAATGGGTTAACCCTTTAACGATCAAAGCATTTTCACAGCTAAGATGTCGAAATAAATGAATGACACCGGTAATTAAGAACAAATATATTTCTAAATAAGAAAACTGGATTTTTCACATACATAATAAAAGGGATATTTTTAGATAAAAATACCGGTGTCAGTGTTGCATATCGGAATTAAAATTTTGTGGTCTCGTGGCGAAATCAATGAACGTTAAAGGGTTAAGACATACTTATATTTCAGTTGAAAATTGTCCTTCAGCAATTTCCTCTTATACTTGTAATGGTATGCGAATATTTTTGTGCAGTCATCAATATGAGGTATGGAATTTATATATAAAAAGTAAAATGCAAAAAACTAATTTAATTTAAAAACGCACACCAAATATTAAAACGGACTCTCCTGCAACTATTACGAAAAGACGGTACTATAACCGATTTATTTTGTGTGTCCCTGTAAATAAAAAAAATGCTATAAATGCTCTGTTTTTAGGTAATGGTAGTGAAATGTAATGATTTATATCAGTTTCAATACATTTCAAATAGCAAAATGTCATTAAAATACTCTCCAAACATTTTCCCTCCATATACCATAATTGTAAACGAATTCCCTGTAAATGATCTATTAATAATAGATACTTCATATGCAATACCAAACACGCTTTGATGACTCTAAACAAGCTTTATCAATTGCATCAAAATCCGAGTATATTTACAGGAGTAAGAGCTTGGACTGACGTACATACAAATCGAATTTATAAGCACTTTTGAATTTTGTTTAAAAATGCTAATAAAAAATAGAAAGAACAAGGAAAAGCGATCTCGAAGAAATATAGACAAAATAACCATAAAATAATCACATTTTAAATAGATAAAAAACAATTGCTATTAAACAACAATTGTTTCTGCAATCAACTTTTGCTATTTACTAGACTTACTATCACGAAAATGTGAATTTATTGTTAATGCGCTAGAGCATGCAGAGGGAATGGAAATTAATTAAAGGATCGATGATGACATTTCCCATCCATGTTGTCACGCAAATGCTTTTGCGCAAAGTTTTGAAAATATTTTAAATAATTTATATTCATATCATTAAAAATGCAATTTTGAGTATGTTAACTATTGGATAGAATGCTCTATAGCGGAATATTTGAATGATTATTTTGAATTCAGCGTGATATTTCTAACTAAATATTTATTTAATAGATATTAACCACTCAATTGAATTGCCCGTAATAAAAGTTTGCTTGATTCATCACTTAAAGCTTTTTGATACCACTAATTTCTTAAATCGCAATTTCATACAATTAAATGGCAAAAATATTAAGACTAAATATTACGAAAATTTTAGTTTAAAAAAAGTAGTGTTTCTCCAATATTTCCAATTTGTTGTATTAAAAAAAACAGTTAAGTGGTTAATATGCATTTATTTCTGAGGGAGCAGTTTAAAAACTTGGAGACTCGGAGACCACTGACCAGGCCCTTACCTACCGAGATTTAACCCAGTTTAAAGGGTTTGAGTTGCCTGGACAGCGGGGCGGAATTCATTTGATCGCCGAAAGGGACGATCTACAATGCCAAGTGCCTTGGTCGGATGTTATGGCTAGCTGTTGCTGATCTGAGCTGTTTATTGCCTGAGTTAAATAACGGTGTATTGGCGCCGCACGCATCACATTCACTCGTCATTCTTGATGGAATGGGGCTGGAGCTATTTTTGTGCCAAAACGGTGGCACTAACGCAGCAGAACACAGGGGTGCAATTTTGAAGGAAATTAATGAAAGAAAATCAAAGTCAGCTTAGTTAGTCGAAATGCTAAGTAGTGCCGAAGAAGGGAATAACTCCGGGCTGAAATATAGTTTCAAAACTCACCGCAGTCACTAAGTGATACTTTGGGAAATCGCAAAATCACCTCCTGTAAGTCCCTTCGTTGATTTTTATTGAAAACTATGATTTTACAATGCCAGAAACAGTAGTAAAGCTAGTCTTTTTGCAGACAGTTGTGTTTTTCCCTTGCAGCTTTAGCAATAGAATAGACTGATAAAGAGAACATGACTTTTAAGGTATTTCGTAATTAAATAAAAGAGGTGGAACCCGTCGAAATTCGACGAAAGAAAATCTTAAAGAAAGACCTGTTTCACTGATTTATAATAAATCTACAAAAGTAGTTAAAGTAAAAAATGCATCTTATATTATGGTCAGTATCTCAAAAAATTATTATTTTAAGCTAAAATTAACAAAATTTTGTAACACCCAATTATCCAAATTATTAAACGCAATAAAACCGAAATTCACCGAATTTTATAGAAGACGATGTTTTTACGCATTTTAATTTCAATTTTTTTTTCTCAATTTAAAAAGAAAATGGAGTGATTCTGTTGCCACAATTACAAAATTGGTAATAAAAACCGTAAAAAAATTAATATCTCAAAAATAAATGGAGATACAACTTTCAAACAAATTGCATTTAAAAGTTTATTTTTTCTCTGTACGATGGTGTAAAAATTTAAAATGTGCGATGTTTAGAAGTGTAAAATTTGCAGTGGCGAAAATTGAAAAACGCAAATTACAGGGGAAAGTGCTGCCATTCGCAAAATGACGTATGCGTTACGGACAGATACGTTTGACCTTTATAATATAGATATATAGCATATTATAAAGATCAGTCGTCGTTATGCAATCGTCGTTCAGACTGGCCGTCTGTCTGGCCTCGTGTAACAACGTAAAAACCAACTAAGCGAATCGTTTGAAATTGAAAATATATAATTGTTGAATAATTTTGTCGAATCGTTTCAAACTGTATGAAAATCGGATGCATAATTTAATTACAGGAACAATGAAATTTATAATGTTACATAACGGCTAATGGAAAAAAATAGATTCAAGTGAATCTGAATAATCTTACATTTTTTCAAAGATAATAAAATTGGTATGCATTTATGAAGTACTTATTAAAACATGCATTCAGTATAATCTGTTGTGCAAAGAATATTTTTATTAATTTACATTGCCTCACAAAAGTATTGCATTACGTAATGGTATAAAGGGAAAAATTTTTGAGCGTCTTTAATTATATTGTTGCGTATATAGGGTTCTTTTGATCTTATGGTTAGAGAACTTCAAACTCTTGTCTCTTAGAAAAGTAGAAAATAACTTATTTACAGATCTTAAGAACAACAGAGTCTTCGAAACTCACAAATATTACTAGATATTCAAAAATAATTGCTCAAATCTATCGTACAAGTGCAGATATAAGTTCCAGAGACTTTTTATACAATGTTTCAACACTAAATCACATTCAAAACAACGTAAATAAAACTCAAGCAAACTTGCTTAATCGTAGCTCACTCAATGACTGACTAGTAAATAATAACAGCAACAGCTCGTATTGCTCTCCTTATATAGGCTCGTAGCATGCGCCGGAAATTTCTACAACCTTCTAGAAAAAACCAGAAACCAAGGAAAAACATTCAATGCATCAGTAGACCTAAGGGGGGTTTACCATAGAGAGAGAAGGGTTACCATCGCCAACAATCGCCAAGTTTGTCGCCAACTTGGCGATATGTCGGCAAATTGTGCGACCAAAATTAGTCGCCAAAAGTGACGCCAACTTGGCGATATCTCTAATATTTCGCAAAGCTGCCATAGACATTCACTGAAAATAATAGACAAGTTTGCTTGATAACAGAGACAATGTAACTAAAAATAATATTAGTAAAGAAATGGAGCTTAATAAGATTATTTACATTATTTTACAGTATAAACACTAACTATTTACAAAATTCGTAACAATATTAAACTGCTTCACATTTCCTAAAATTGAATCGCTGATGAGGTTCGCTACAATCTAAATCCTGTATAAAAGAAAGCAGATAGTGAGAGATACACAAAAGATTTCTAACACATTAATCCGTAGTATTCTATAGTATTACACCAAGCTCAGAATATTTTTTAAACTTCGTCATAGTACGAATGCACCACATTCGATACGTTTAACATGCAATTTCCGATTATATGTAGGTTATATGTAGTTTTGAAATTCAGGTCCTCACATGACTTTTTATAAATATATGTAATAAGAGCAACCAGAGAGAATAAAAATCCATTAAAGGATCGATAATCACAATTCTTATGCATGATATCACCCATATCCTAATATTAAGGGGAAGGTGGACGTTAGGTTTTTATTATGTGCGTTCGTAATTATGTAAATACGTAGCACCTATTGTTGTCGCTCAGTCCGTCTGTCTGTCCGTCTGTCCCTCTGTCTGTCCGTCTGTCCGTCTGTTTGTCTGTCCGCATATAACAACGCAAAAACTACCCAACCGAATCGTTTGAAATTTAAAATACATAATTATAACATAATTTTGTCGAGTCATTTCAAATGTTATGAAAATCGAATGGATAGATCAATTACAGGGACATTCAAAAGGATGCCGTTACATTACGGTCAATAGGGTTGGTTGGTTGTATGGGGTTTTATGGCGCAAAATCCCGTAGGGGACATGCTGCGCCAAAAAAAGTGTGCTAAAAATAGCAAACAAGGATAACGATCAAAGAAGTAAGCCATCTGGATGGGGGACCCCATCCAGATTAAGTCAGACAATAGAAAAAGTTAAAAACTTAGTCAATAGAAGTATATCAATTTAAAGTGTAAAAGTATATTATATGTCAAAATAAAGTCCTGCATGTTTTATGAAAGTAAAGAGCGCCCCATGAGGTGTTTCCCCAATGAGGTTTGTCAAGATAGGTGAAGAAGAATGAAAATAGGTTCTATACAAGTGCCGAAGGCCCGGACAGTCGGTTAAAACATGCAGAATGGTCAGTTGATGAAAGTGACAGTGTGGACACATGGGTGCATCTTCTCGAAGTAACAAATGTCTATGAGTAATTCTGGAATGTCCAATTCGTAAGCGGGTCAGAATAACATCAGATTTCCTGGGATAATTCGGAGGCCAGGCCGTGATTGTAGGTTTAACATGATGCAGTTTATTGTTATATTCTAAGTCCCAACTGTTTTGCCAATTATTTTTAATAAAAAGATTGATAAGTAATTTAACGTCAGAAAGAGGAATTTTATGTTGTAATGGATTAATAGCCAGTTTTGCTGCCGCATCAGCTTTCTCGTTCCCAGGAATACCCATGTGTCCAGGTACCCAGCAAAACAAAATACTGTAACCACGATGTGTCAAATTATAATAAATTTCTAGAATTGATGAGACAATTGGATGTTTTTTAAATGATTTAATGGCGTCAATAGAGCTGTTTGAGTCGGTATAAATAATGAAGGAAGTGTCATGATGGTGAGAGATGTACAACATTGCTCTGTTAATTGCGATCAATTCAGCCGTAAATACAGAGATAGATGAGTGCAGCCGATAACTAAGAGAAATGTTTTCACAAAAAACCCCACAACCAACAAGATCTCCACTTTTTGAGCCATCAGTATAAATGTCAGTGTAGGTACTGAACTCTGCTCGATGAGAAACAAAAAGGGTTTGGAAAACAGTAGGAACCAAATTATTTTTATCATATCCTTTGAACGGGTCGAGAGAGGTAATACTATGCGGTTTCCAGGGAGGGAGTACATGCAGTGGACATGGACTCACCTCAATACTACTCAGAGGGGTATTGCCAATTAAGTTTCTGATTCTGAGACCAAAAGATGGGATGCAGGATGGACGGCGCTGATATAGAGTGTCATTGTCAGTATTTGAAATGTAGGAATGAAGTGGATGACCAGGATAAGAGAGAAGGCGATAATATAAGTTCAAAGAGAGTTTTTCACGAGTATGATGTAATGAGGGTTCACAGCACTCCACATACAAGCTTAAAATCGGAGATGTACGATATGCACCAGAGCAAACACGAAGTGCACTATGGTGCACAGTGTCAAGTTTTTTAAGAACAGAATTGCGTGCAGAACCATAGATCTGGCAGGCATAGTCAATTTTAGAACGAATAATAGCACGATAAATTTTCAGGAGAGATGTGCGATCTGCTCCCCAAGAAGTATTTGAAAGTACCTTAATTAAATTTAGCAATTTTTCACATTTTGTCCGTAGTTGTAAAACATGTGGTAAAAAAGTCAGTTTTTTGTCAAAATATAGGCCGAGGTAACGAACAGTGTCCACAACAGGAATTTGGTTTGAACCGATAAAAATTTCAGGATCTGGATGCAGATCCCTACGTCTGCAGAAATGCACACAAGATGTTTTGTCCTGGGAGATGATAAAACCATTTTTATTGGTCCATTGAATAATACGGTTTATAGCGATTTGCAATTGTCGTTCGATAAAGCGCATATCTTGTCCTTTGCATAAAATTTTAAAGTCATCAACATAAAGTGTACCTTGAACACTAGGAGGCAATTGGTGCAGGATATCATTAATCTTGATAGCAAAGAGGGTGACACTCAGAACACTGCCCTGTGGTACACCCTCTTCTTGTACATAGAAACTGGAGAGAACACTCCCAACCCGAACTTGAAAAACTCTAACAGCGAGGAAATTCTTAATAAAAATTGGTAGGTTACCACGGAAGTTAAGGTTAAAGAGATCACGAAGGATGCCATACCTCCAGGTCTTGTCATATGCTTTCATCATGTCAAAGAAGACTGTCACCAGATGGTTGCGTTTTAAAAAAGCATTTCGAATATGAGTCTCTAAAAGAATGAGGTTATCAATAGTGGACCTACCACGTCTGAATCCGCTTTGAAAGGATGCAAGAGAATTGTTAGTTTCCAAAACATGCACTAAGCGACAATTAACCATTTTTTCTAAAAGTTTGCAAAGGCTGCTAGAGAGTGCGATTGGCCTGTAGTTATTTGGATCACTGGAATCTTTACCTGGTTTTGGGAAAGGAATGACAATAGCTTTACACCAGGCTTTAGGAAACGTGTGTTCAGTCCAAATCCTATTATAAAAA
This sequence comes from Maratus speculifer, assembly GCA_964019185.1. Lineage (NCBI taxonomy): Eukaryota > Metazoa > Arthropoda > Arachnida > Araneae > Salticidae > Maratus > Maratus speculifer. Next base: position 146,737,185 of record OZ025303.1, read on the forward strand.
ATGAGTAAGTTATTAAGAGAGGTGTTAGAGAGGTATTTTAGCATTGTGTATGTGATGCCATCGTGTCCTGGAGCAGATGGACGGCTATTTTGTAAACAACTTTGGAGTTCTTGTTTAGTAAAAGGTAGATTATAGTCATGGGAATGGCGAGAATTAAAATTTATGCTGGTAGATTCCATTTGTCTTTTGTGGGATAAAAAAGGTTCAGGGTATGAGTCGGATTTAGAATTTGATGCCAGAGTACTTGCTATAGTTTCAGCTATATTTTTGGGAGAAGCAATAGTCTGTCCATTATGATTTAAGATTGAGATGTGGTTTTCTGAATATAGTCCCATACAGCTTTTCACCTTTTTCCAAAGGACTTTACTGGGAGTATTGGAGTTTATGTTGGAAACATACTGCATCCAGGATTCACGTTGACTTCTACGTCGCACTCTTCTAGCTTCAGCCCTTGCTTTTTTAAAAGCTAGATAATTGTTATAATTTGGGTAGCGACGAAAGATGCCCCAAGCCTTCTGCTGAATTTTCTTCGCCTTTTGACAATCGTCATTCCACCATGGCTTCCTGTGTCGCGGCATAGAGTGTGAGATTGGTATACTAATATCAGCAGCATTGATAATACATTGAGTAATATTGTACGGTCAATAGGGAAAAAAGTTTTAAATGCATTTTAATCGTTTGAAATTTAAAACATATAATTATTGCGTAATTTTGTCGAGTCATTTCAAATGTTATGAAAATCGGATGTATAGATCAATTACAGGGACAATCAAAAGGATTCCGTTACATTACGGTCAGTGGGGAAAAAGTTTCAAATGCATTTTAATGGTGTTACACTCATTCGAACATAATAGAATTGGCATGAATCTATGAAATATATACTAAAATATGCATTCTGTACAATCTGTGATGCAAAGAATTTTTATTATTAAATTACAGGGCCACACAAAAGTATTCCACTATATAATGCTATACGGGGAAACATGGTTTGTTACGTGTTTTAATTATATTCAACTATTTCACATTTTATGATAAGATATACGTTGCTGAGGTGTAATAAAAATTACTTCCTGCATATTTACAGAAACGTAAAGATTTCGACTACTATACTATATTCCGGAGTACGCTCTACTATATCAGCAAGATCTGAATATTTTTAAAACTTCGTTATCGTACGAACGCACCTCATTTGCTACGTTCACGTGCAATTTCCAACTTGTTTTTTTTATTTTCATCACAGCAGTATCAAATTTTGTGCATATATACATTTCACCAAAAGCATATAGAACACCTTCAAAAAAATTTCCAATCTTATTAAAATTATTAAATTTTTAAAGGAAATTTTAAAATACTCCTCGTGTCTTAATTTTTGAGATATTTTCTTTGTTTTGCATTTTTATTACTTAAAACGACATTATAAACAAATTTGTGTAAGATTTTTTTAATCTCTTGAATAGTTAATATTTTACGGATTTTTTTTTATAAATTTTATATCGATTTTCATCAAAATTTTGCCTTTTAACAAGTAAAAAATCTAATTTGACTATCTTAAAGGAGACGAATTTTAAAAAGGATTACACAATTGCTTTCTAAACAATATCAGAATACTTCCTTATCAATTTCATAAATTTTGATCTAGTACGTCGCAAAGAGCATTCAAAATCTAAAAACGCTGAAAAATTAGTTTTGAGAAAAACAGATTCAAAGTATATAAATACACTTACCTTTATTATTTACTTCTTAAAATCTTCATAAACGATATTTTGATAAGAAAAACTGTTTTGGTACTATTATACCACAGAAATAGACCTTTTGGCGACGATTTTGCTACAGATAATTTTGCTCAAATAAAGGTCTACTGTCCTTTTAACGGTTTGTAAAAGGTTTAAATAATTTATATTCAAGTTATAGAAAAGATAATTATACGTATAATACCTTTTAGATAGTCTTCTATGTGAGAATATTCGAATAATTATTTGGAATTAAGACGGAAATTTTCGAAACTATCGTCACTTTTAGGTGTGTTCGTAATTATGTACGTATCACCTATTGTTGTCGCTCACTCCGTCCGTCTGTCTGTCTGTCTGTCCGTCCGCAAATAACAACGCAAAAACTACCCAACCGAATCGTTTGAAATTTAAAATACATAATTATAACATAATTTTATCGAGTCATTTCAAATTTTATGAAAGTCGGATGCATAGATCATTTACAGGAACAATCAAAAGGATTCCGTTACATTACGGTCAATGGGGAAAAAAGTTTCAAATGCATTTTAATCGTTTGAAATTTAAAACGTATATTTATTGCATAATTTTGTCGAGTCATTTCAAATTTTATGAAAATCGTATGGATAGATCAATTACAGGGACAATCAAAGGGATTCCGTTACATTACGGTCAATGGGGAAAAAAGAGTCAAATGCATTTTAATCGTTTGAAATTTAAAACGTATATTTATTGCATAATTTTGTCGAGTCATTTCAAATTTTATGAAAATCGTATGGATAGATCAATTACAGGGACAACCAAAAGGATTCCGTTACATTACGGTCAATGGGGAAAAAAGTTTCTAATGCATTTTAATCGTTTGAAATTTAAAACGTATGTTTATTACATAATTTTGTCGAGTCATTTCAAATGTTATGAAAATCGGATGCATTGATCAATTACAGGGACAATCAAAAGTATTCCGTTTCATTACGGTCAATGGGGAAAGAAGTTTCAAATGCATTTTAATGGTGTTACACTCATTTGAATATAATAGAATCGACATGAATCTATGAAATATGTACTAAAAATATATTTTGTATAATCTGTGATGCAAAGAATATTTATTATTAAATTACAGGGCCACACAAATGCATTCCACTAAATAATGTTATACGGGGAAACATTGTTTGGGGGGGTGTTTTAATTATATTAAACTACTTCACATTTTATGAATAAGATATACGTTAATGAAGTATAATAAGAATTACTCCCTGCATATTTACAGGAACACAAATATTTCGACTTATATACTGTATCCAAAGTACGCTCTACTATATCAGCAAGATCTGAATATTTTAAAACTTCGTTATCAACGAACGCACCTCATTTGCTACACTTTACGTGCAATTTCCAACTTGTTTTATTTGGTATACGAGGCATAAAAGCTCATTTAAAAACGGGCAGTATATATTTACTTATTGCACAACAGTTGTTTCTGCAATCATCTATTGCTATTTAACAGGCTTACAATTCAGAAACGTGAATTTACTACATTTATGCTATAACAAGCGCAGGGGATAGAGGTTAATTAAAAAATCAATGATGACATCTCAGGGTTATGCTGTCAGAAATATTCTACTGCATAAAGTTTTGAAAAGATTATAAATAATTTGCATTTGGATCATCAAAAATATAATTTTTGATGATATAATTTTTGTTTTAACTATTGGACAGAATCTTCCACGTCAAAATATTTGAGCAATTAGTTTTTATTCAGTGCGTTATTTCGAACTAAATATTTGTTTAATAAATGTTAATATGCATTCATTCTTGATGACGGAGCTTCAAAACTCGCTATCCATCCTACGTAGCATAGGGTGTCTTGAAATAGTTTTAAAAAAATAAAAAATAAAAAATTGACGGAATTACACATTTTAGATACTGGGGATTCCGAAAAGCATATTTTTAGTAAAACATTTTGACTGTCCGTCTGTCTGTCTGTCTCAAGATGTTTTAACTCCCGAACAAATTGAGATAGAGATTTAAGATTCGGTGTGCACTTTGTATGTAATAATCGAAAGAAGGCTATTGAATATCAGTGATCTCGATTATGTGATTTTTTTCGGACATTTAAAATGTTCCTTTTGGTGAAAGATCTATGAAAATTTTCGAAATTGTTTATTTTAAGAGCTAAATAAAAAATACAATAAAGAATATAAATTTTACATAAAGAATGAATTTAGTCGGATAATTAGTTGCTGAGATATCTATAATCATGTTTTCCACACTCTTCCTTTTTTCATGACTCTGTAATTCATTCAAAATTCAATTCAAAGATATATTTAATTGGACATGAGACGCGTAATCCGACGCTGTAAGTTATTGTTTAATGTGGTTAGCAATTCTGAAGTTATAAGGATGTCTTTTTTTATGTAATTTAGAACTTCAGGATTATCCCCGGCGAACAAAGAAAAATCGCCAAACTATATAATTAAATGCCAATAACGGCTTACCGTAAATGTCACATTCACTAGACAATCAACACTTTAAACGTGTATGTTACTTCGTCATCAAGTGATTTTTTATTGACTTTTTGTTTATAATTTTATTAATTTGTTACTAGTTTACATGTTTTTTCGTTATTTAAAATAAAAATTATGCCAATTTCTATAAATTGGGAGTAAGATGGTGATTTAGATAATTTGTCAACGAGATAATTAAGTAGTACCCAGTAACGGAATACCAATTCAGTAACGGAGCATTACTATGCATTAAAAATTTTAAATATATGTTTAAATTTCATTTTGGATTTCTACAATTTATCTTTTTTCAGATCTATCCCATTAAAAAAAAATCAAAGAAAGATTTTATAAATCATTCAGATGCTAATCCCATTTAATAATCGATCTATTTGTTTATTACATAGCAGTTGTTTCTGCTATCAACCGTTGCTATTTATTAGACTTACAATCCGGCAACATGAATTTACTGCTAGTATGCTATAGCAAGCATAGGGAATTGAAGTCAATTAAAGGATCGATGATGATATTTTGAATGCATGACGTCACGCATATCTTACTGCCTAATGACTTTTAAATGTTTTAAATAATTTATATTCAAATTTCGAAAAAGATAATTTTGCGTGTTATAACTATTAAACTGAATCTTATGTATGAGAATATTCTGCTAATTATTCACAATTAAGACGAAAAGTTTCGGAATTATCACTTTTTCAAGAGATATACGCGGTACAAAAGATTGAAAATCATTGTCTAAGTTATTTTCAGAATTATCCCGTTAGAAATCAGTGAAATGAGAAACTATAATTTTTTAAATATAAATCACTCAGAAAATAATCGCATTAAAAAATTGACAGCGTGTTATTTGTTTATTAGACAGAAGTTGTCTCAGCTGACAACCGTTGCTATTTATAAGACTTACAATCCATCAATATGAATTTACTGCTGATGTTCTACAGCAAGCAGAGGGAATAAAAGTTAACCCATTAGTGCCTAGCGTCCCTTTTTAGGGACGCATCAAAAAGTGCATTCAGCACTGTTTTTGACACCGGTAAAAAAAAAAAGCAATAATTATTTTATTTAAATGATGCATTTTCGTGATTAATGAACTAAACTTAAATCTTCTAAAAATAGTGGTGGCAACCAAATAAAACTTCCGCAAAAGATGCTGGGCACGAATGGGTTAATTAACCCCTAAATTAGCTCTTTCTTTTCCGTTCAATAAATTGAAAATAACGGATTCACACCTCTATTTTTTAAATAAAATATTCTTAACATTTAATCTAAACATTTCCGCTTTTAAATAGTATGAAGTTACTTTAAAAAAAATAGTGGTGCCAAAAAATTTTAAATGATGAATTAAGCAAATTCGTCTTGCCCAAACGGCATACGGGCAAATCAGTTAAGGGGTTAAAGGATCCATGATTACATTTAGAATATATGATGTCACGCATATCTTACTGCCTAATGACTTTTAAAAGTTTTAAATAATTTATATTAAAATTTTGAAAAAGATCATTTTGTTTGTTGTAATTGTTAGAGACAGCGTTCTATGTTGGAATATCCTAATAATTATCTAGAATTAATGCGAAAAGTTTCGGTAAAACCCTTTTTCAAGAGATATACGCGGCACAAAAGATCTAAAACCATTGTCTAAGTTACATTTTGAATTATTATTTTCGAAAACATTGAAAAGAGAAAATGTAAATAAAAAAAATATATATATATAAAATATATGACGGAATGAAATTTTCACCTTGCTTTTAACATAAAATGTATAATATTAACTTTAATCCTTTAACGATCAAAGCATTTTCATTGCTAAGATGTCGAAATAAATGAATGACACCGGTAATTTAGAACAAATATATTTCTAAATGAGAAAACGTGATTTTTCACATACATAATAAAAGGGATATTTTTAGATAAAAATACCGGTGTCAGTGTTGCATATCGGAATTAAAATTTTGTGGTTTCGTGGCGAAATCAATGAACGTTAAAGGGTTAAAATGTTCAGGTTTATTTAAAAGGGCGATTAAAATAATCAACTACAGATGTTACTAGTTAATTTTATTGTATAAAAACCATCGTAGTACTTTTCAAACCTTTAATCAGGTTCTTCCTTAGAGAATAATTTCTTTTATAAATGCAAATATAAGATTTCGTTTTGAAAACGAAATCTTATATTTGTATTTATAAAAGAAAATATGTTTTTAAATAAAAATAACTATTAACTATTATTATTATAAAATTACTATAAAATTAGCTATTATTATAAATATTATTCTATTATAAAATTAATTAATATTATTATATTATAAAATTAACTATTATTATTCTATAGTTGATTATTCTAATCGCCTTTTCAAGTAAACCTGAACATTTTAAAGTTCATATTATACATTTTATGTAAAAAAAATATTTTATAAAAATTATCCAGAGAGTAATATCATTCAATAATCCATAGTAGTTATTTGCTTATTACACAACAGTTTTTTCTGCTATTTATTACACATACAATCCTGAAACATGAATTTACTACAGCAGGGAATAGAATGGGGAAGAAAGATATAGATGATGATGTTTTCTAACATAAAGTCACGCATATAGATCATTAAAAGTATAATTTTGCATGTGATAACTACAGTCGATTCTCTATATAATGAAATCCATCGTTCCAGTACAAAAATCGTTATATAGAGAAATTCGATGTATAGAGGATGATGTTAAAAATCGTATTTAATGTGTAAATTTTTATCTTTTTAATTAAGAATTTGAAATGTTTAAAAGTAAATACTAACCTAACATTTTATTTCTTAATTAATTAAGCTGTTTCAAAAAAAAAAAAAAAAGAAAAAAAAAAAGAAAGAAAAAAAGAAAAAAAACAGACATTTGTTTGAAAGCTTAATGAAAATCAAATAAGGAAGACTTGCATTAATTTCAGATGAAGATAGCTGTAATTTTTTGTTGTTTTGATTTTAAAATTGTTATGCTTAAAAAAAATGCTCAAATTTTAGCAAGGAGTGAAAAAATGTAGTTAACATTTTCCTCCTTTTGAAGGCCTCTCTTATAAGCCTCTCATTGATTCCTCTCTTATATGTGTAACAATTCAATTGACTCTGTTTTGAGAAGGATATGGAAAAGTGTGTGGGAGGTGGGATGAATTAGTTGGATTTAAAGAACATGGAGAAAGGTAATAAAAAAAACTCAACACTGAACGATAAATCAAAAATAAGTAATGGAAAATTGATTCCATATGATTTCGAAGCTTTTTTAAAACTGAATAAATTAAGACCAATTTATGAAAAAATTCGTTATATGGAGATAGATATTTCGATATATAGAAACTGTTTTTAATGTAATCATGCGAAAAGGGGACCTTTCCTACTAAAAATTCGTTATATAGAGAAATTCGATGTATGGAATTTCGTTATAGAGAGACTCAACTGTATTGGACAGAGAATGGAACTATGAATAAAAGGAGGAAACATATAGTGCATTATCTATCAGTTGCGAATGAAGTAATTCAATTTGTTGTAACTGAAAACCAAAAAGTTTACAAATCCACACACACTGTTTAACCCTTTAACGTTCATTGGTGTCGCCACGAAACCACAAAATTTTAATTCCGATACGCAACACTGACACCGGTATCTTTATCTAAAAATATCCCTTTTATTTTGTATGTGAAAAATCACGTTTTCTTCTTTAGAATTACATTTGTTCTTGATTACCGGTGTCATTCATTTATTTCGACATCTTAGCAATTAAAATGCTATGATCGTTAAAGGCTTAACCCTTAAATGCTCAGGATAGAACGCGTTCCAAAAAATGCGCAATTCAAAGAATCAGAATTTATATCTGAAAATCTAAATAGCAAATTTTTCTTTATTTAATTACGAATGGTCTGTCATTAAGTAAAGTGAAAATTGCTCTTTTAAATTTCTGATGAGAATACGGAATATGTGAATAAAACCCTCAATAAATCGGGAACACTTATGGGATCGAAAATGGTACAATATGCATTTAAGGGTTAAACTAGTTTTTGTGATCCCTAGAAACATCGTCCGGTAACAGTAGCCTTTCTTCTATGATAATTTATTGAGAAATTAGTAAGAATTTACTTTTTTTCTATGATTGTACTTAATTTTATTTCGTTTAATGCTTAAATATCTATTATTAAACATGCATATTGATAAATAATGGTTTTAGACTTTTTATTTTTAAGACGTGTGTATTGGTACATAAAGTAAAAACTGTAAAAGAACTTTAAAACGCACAAAACTTATGTGTTATTTTTGTTAGTCTGACTGGCGAATTTTTTTTTTTTTTTATCGACGTTTTCTGATTGTCAAAAGTAAAAGATGTTATTGTTTAATTAAAAAAATAATAAAAACTAATAGAAATTTGATTTAAATAAGAATTATTATTTTAAATAATTATTTTATGTGTGTGAGAGATAAAGTTCTTGAATCGAGATTAAATTACAGGAGATTGTATACTTTAATTTTAAGAGAATAAATACTATTAAATTTAAATATTTTAGTTGTTTAGAAAAGGAAATGTTGCGTTACATTTTTTTTGTACAACAGCTAAAAAAAATGTTAAAAAATCAAACAGAGCAAGTATTATAGAAGGATGTCGCACAAATACTTGTAGTTTCTTGCATGTAGTTTCTTGCAAGTTTGGATCAATATTTATTCTAAAAATAAACATGAATATTTTCCTCAAAGAACAAAGCGTATGAAACTGAAATAAAAATTTAACAAGTTGGATATAGTGTTAATTTCCAGTAAATGCGTTTCAGAAAGTAAACACTGATAAAAGAAAACACTGCTATTTGCACAGAATATTTAAAACTTTTTTGAAATATGAAATTTCGCTATCAAACGCCAAAAAAATTTCTTTTACTATTTACTTTTTCAATACTTAACTTACTCAATAGAAGAAAGTATTGTAATCGAAATTTTTTTCGACTTCCGGTATTCGACGGATTTACACGTTTTAGGTGTCAGAGATTCCAAAAAGTATGTTTTTACAAAATGTCTGTCCGTGTGTCTGTGTGTATGTCGCCATTCTACCATCAAAAAGTGTATGAAGATATGCATAGAATTGAACCAAATTTTTCGTGAATGTTTTTGGCTATGGCAAGCAGGTCTTCCTCCAATTTTGAAGTATTCCACTGGAAGCGGGCGCTGCAATCGTGATTTTTGTTCATTTTCAATATTGTACCGATCACAAGTGTATGAAGTTATGCATCGAATTCAACCAAATTTTTTGTGTAAGTGTATGGCTATGGTTAGTTGGTCCTCCCTGAATTTGAAAAAAATCCACCGGAAGGGGGTGCTGCAATCGCGATTTTTGTGTCATTTTCAATATTATAACGATAAAAGTATATGAAGTTATGCATCGATTGAACTAATTTTTTGTGTAAGTGTATGGCTATGGCTAGTTGGTCTTCCCTGAATTTGAAAAAAATCCGCCGGAAGGGGGGGCTGCAATCGCGATTTTTATGCAATTTTCAATATTGCCCCACTTAAAAGTGTATGAAGTTAGGCCTAGAACTGAACTAACATTTTTGTGTATGATTATTTTTTGGTATGGCAAGTAGGTTCTCCCCGAATTTGAAAAAAAAAAAAAAAAAAATGCCTATCATTCTTTTGTCTATCGGCTCGTGCAGAGACGGAAATTCGTTTTTACTGCGATTAATTGACTGAAGCAGAAATTTCAGAAGAAAATTAAAGTTGGTATGGTATTGAATTAAAATTATTAAAGGACTAAAATGAGCAACTATATTTTTTAAAATATTAAAATGTACGTAGGAGATAGAAGAAAGTTTAGGGATTGGCACATCCACCTAGTTTATAATAATATCAAATACAGAAACAAGAAATAATACTTTATTTTCTGTGTTATGAAAGTATATAATAATATTTATAAAGTAAAACATTTATTTTAATGCATAATTTTGTTAAGTAACTAACCAACAAAGGATGGAATTAGATTTTTTTAGATTTCTTAGACAGTTTTCTTATACAAGTGACCTTCAAACCATTGAATTATTAATAAAAAGGAACTGATATCTCCTTAAAATAGTAAAGCTTTAACTGTAAACGCTTTTGTAAGTGTTGATTACCGCCGGGTCAGTCTGCCACCAGTAAATTTAAATAGACATTTTTTTCTTAAGTGAAAGCCTTTTTAATCCAAAATTTTAGTCGCAAAATATAGTGGAAACAGATATTCAATTTTACTGGTGGAAGTTTACTTTGTCAGGGCTTCTATGATGCATTTTGCACGATTTTCCAAATAACTCATTCTGAAGATTTAATGCACGGACTTTCATCAAACTTCAGATTCAGTAAATTTATGATGTAAACTAGTTCTGTTTGCGTTTTGGTGTCAATCTCCTAACATGTGGCGCTGCTATATAGAAATTTTTCCGTTTCCTACAATAGCTCTATCTCAAAAACTAATGCACGAATTTTCATCAAATTTCAGATTCAAGTATAGCGTGATAAATGTTATTGCTGTCTACGTTTTGGTATAAATCGCCCAACAGATGGCGCTTTTATGTCGTAATTTTCCCGATATCCACATTAGTCCTATTTTAAGAGCTAATACACGGAATTTCATGCCTTCAGAATCCTTATAAGAACAGATTTTCAATTAATTTTGGCACTGCGGTAGCGAATTTTAAAGTATTAACATATATGAGATAGAAAAACGTTTTGGGCTTTCCACATTCGATTAGTTTTTTTGTTTGTTTTGTTTTGTTTTGTTTTTGTTTTTTATTTTACTTTTTTTAATTTCCTGTGTGATACATGTAGGATAGACTGGGGAGGGTTGACCATAACTGAAGCTTGATAGACCGTTTAGTTTTCACATTTAAAAGAATTTCATAGTTTTGCCAATTCATGGACACCAAAGCTACTAAAATGCCAAACTTTGTTTCACGCAAATAATTGAAACTAATGTGGAAGAATCAATTGTGAAGTGTTTTCAGATTAAAAAGTGTTTTTTAGAAGCATTTTGTCAGATTTTATCACAGAAAGTGTATCAGAGAAATTGAAGTAAGTGGGTTTTAAGTTAGATAGAAATAATGTACTTTCATTTCAGGCATAAAGATTGTACAGTAAATTAGACTAAACATAATTATGTGCTACAATTCAAAAACTTGCTATGTATAGAAGCTTGATTAACCCATTCGTGCCCAGCATCTTTTGCGTAAATTTTATTTGGTTGGCAACACTATTTTTAGAAGATTTAAGTTTAGTTCATTAATCACGAAAATGCATCAATTAAATATAATAATTATTGCTTTTCTTTTTTACCGGTGTCAAAAACAGTGCTGAATGCACCTTTTGAAGCGTCCCTAAAAAGGAACGCTAGGCACTAATGGGTTAATCAATGTGAGTAAGTGTTTACGAGATGCTCAAATCTTGGCATGAAACATCTGAAAACTCGATTATAGTGGTTGACTCGTACATTCGTGACTGTGTTTTCAGGGTTCGCACAGTTCTACCACTAAATTTTAAGAATATTTTCAACGTGTTCCACTGCAGAAAAGTATCGTAAAATCTGTTACTGAAGGTGGGGATTACGAGTTTTGTGGTTTAAAATTTAAATGTAGATTTTCTTATTTTTAATAGTGGGGCCAGAGTCCTTGGAAATTCCAAGGAGTGTGCGAACCTTGGTTTTTCTCCACTCAAAGGTATGAAAAGATACAGGACATGGTTCACCTACGAGTCAACATGTTGTGACTTATAGGTGAGCTGTGATTACTCATTTCCTTTTTAACAAAATAAATCTTTATTAACGTATAAAAAAAACTCAATTGTATAAATAAGATATTGTAAATAAAACATTAAATATTATATTAAATGGCCGACATATGGCCTTTAACATCGCGACGCTTCATCGACGAAGTCTTACATGAAGTGATCGAAAAGCTCCACTGAGTTCTCCAGCCAATCTGCATTCTCGCCAAAAGCATGCCACACAGGACCGGAGGACGCCAAACCAGAGGACGCCAATGTCCCATTCCACTCACTATCCGCTAAAACTTTGAAACATTCTTGTTCCGCTCCATTCACTCTCCTCTACAAGACTGAACTGAACTATGATTCACTTTCCATTTTTCAGATCAGGAAAATAAACGTCGCTACAAACATACAAAATCGGAATTTCAGGTGTTTTATACCAAAATATGATCTGGCAGACCGATTTCGTTTTAATATGCACTGCGAGTTTTAAGTTATTCTGAAATTTGTGCCGTGAACTCAATGAGGTAATGTCTATGCTGCCTTCTGTCGATCTATAAGCAAATCCACACATTTATGGTATAAAACTATGGTATATTTTCAGCAGTTGTAAACCTGGATACCATTATTATCCAGGGTATATACAGTCGAACCCCGATATAGCGAACCCGGTATATAACGAACTCATGGATATAACGAACTAAAATTTTGGTCCCGCCATTTTCCTGTTGTATTTAATGCTAATTTATTCTTTTATAGCGAACCTCTGAAATCTTAAAAATCGGTTATAACGAATTTTTTTCCATTCAACCATATCCTATATCCGATTAGCGTAGATAATCGGACGACAAAAATCAACCATTCAACCATGTTTTTTTTTTTTTTGGTAACTTTTTCGCAGTTGTGTAAAAAGATTCGATTATAACTTTATAAGAAAATGATGGCGAAAATGCATGCCGTCTAGTGAAACATGGTGAAAATTAGCGATACGTCATTAAAAGGTAGGGAGGACTACATTCTTTCTCTTTTGGAATCCAAAGCCTGGAAAAAGCGTAAAGGCTGTAGTAAAGTCGGGAACATTCCTTAAATTATCTGCCCATTTATTCTAACTTTCACTTCTCCGAACTAGTCGGTATCTACTTGTTCGTATAATCGACGCTGTACTTTATTTTTTTTTTGTCTTTATTTTTAATTAGTTTATTTAGTATTGTGTCAGTTTAATGCAACCGATTTTAATCAATTTAATTAATTAAGGATCATATTTGATAGATTTTACGTTTTTTTTCTTAATACATCATTGTTGGATTGAAAGCAGCTAAAAATATACACAGTTTATGAATTAAAATATTTTTTAACAATTCGGATGTAGCGAACCACCGGATATAGCGAACAAACCTTCGGTCCCTTGAAGTTCGTTATAACGGGGTTAGACTGTACCAGTATTTTTTATAATAAAAAAAATGTAGTTCGAACAGGCGATATATTGCCTTATTTCAACCTTCAATGTACCGTGTACCATATCTGACACATACCTAAAAGCACAATAATTGTTCTTATGTGTCTTGGATTTCGTTACTATATCACTGTAACTGATAAACAATAGTCCAAAAATGGAATAACAGTTTTTTTTGCATCCATTTTGACAAAAAATTAGAATTTGTTCTTCGGAAACACACACACAAAAGAATTTCAATCAAGCTATTAAAGCAAAGTTTATTTTTATTATTTTTACTATAAATTTTAAAACATAAATATGAAATTAATTAATTTAAGCACATGTAATTTCAAAATATAGCAATACAATATTTTAAAATTGTAACTATATACAGGGTACAAGCCTTATGATAGGATATTTAAGCTGAATATTTGAAATTTTATTTATTTATTATTATTATTATTATTATTTTTGGTATTAGATTATTATGTAGATTTAAATATTTTTTTTTTAAATAAATATTGAAAAAAAAAATATAGCGAATATTTAAATAGAGATTTTCTATAAGAAAATATCGGTACTGAAGAATTTCCTGCTCATTCAATTCCAGGAACTGTACATATAATGGTTTCGAAGGTTCTTTATACATTAAAGTAAAAATAAATCTGAAAAAAAAAGACAGAAAGATGTCAGAAAAATACTTAGACTTTTTGAATGGGTGTTTTGATCAATATTTATTCTAAAAATAAACAATAACATTCTCCGTAGAAAACGCAACACCATTATATAGAAATAGAAATTTAAAAAGATGAAAATATTCATGTTCTCATTTATATTCATAATTCAAGGTTTCGGGTAAAGGCAAAAATAAAGTAAAACTCGATTGTTTTCGCAGAATACGTGAAAGTGCAAAGTCTGACATCTTAAAGTTATAAGAGATAAAATATTAGTTACGTTAAAATTTATTTCTAAATGTTACTCAAATACGGTGATTAACAGCTTTATTATAATGTTATTAATTTAATAAATTTAGTTCTGACAAGCTAGTTTTTTTTTTTTTTTTTTTTTTTTTTTTTTTTTGAAATACAGTCGACTCTCGTGAATTCGAAATCGGAAAATTCGAATCTTCGCTTAATTCGAACTAAACATGAAGTTCCGAAATTTTCAATGAAAGAATAACATTAAACTTTTTCATTAATTCGAACTCATTTTCTCTTGACATCGTTTAATTCGAACTAACGAGAATTCCGATTTTTCATTCTTCTTTTCTTTCTCACGGATTTCAGATCATTTAAATAATTTTCTTTCTTTCATTTTTTTGAAAGTTGTTCCGAACGAGTATACATATAATTGCATGCATTTGATATCCATTTTCTAAGTGCCCCGTCTGTCCACCAGTGACGCTTCAAAATTTTCTTCCATTGTGCTTGTTTCTAACCTTTTAATTAGTTTATGTATTTATACATTCTAATTTAATATTAAGTCATATTCTAATGATTAAAGACGAAATAAATTTTAAAAACACTATAACCTTAATTCCTTTGTAATATTAAGCATGTTTTCATTTCACATTTTCCAATAATTCGAACTTCGGATAATTCGAACATTTCTTCTGGTCCCGATGAGTTCGAATTAACGAGAGTCGACTGTAATCCATATTAACTAAAATGTAAAAAACAAATATGCATTGTACATTTATATTTAAGCATATATTTGGCACGTATGCTATCTAAAAAAAGTTGCACTGTAGGAAAATATAACAAAACCACACACGATCATGTAACATAAAATAATCCAAATTTAACCCAGTGGTAGAGGTGGGGTAGAGGCCGATTCCGGAATTACCTTGCATTTTTGTGCATAAGCCGATGACTTTTTGGCTCCAAAGTAGGGGGGAGGGAGGAGGGTCGGCTTAAACATGAGTATGAATAATTTCAAAAATTGATAGTCTAAAATGAAAAAAAAAAAAATGGTAAATATGAATTTTTTTAAGTACTTACAAATTTATATAAACACTTTTAATCTTTATTTTTTTACAATGAAAAAAGTTATCAATCCTTATTAATTATCCAAATCATTATCATAATTTTCTACTAAATCATTAAATTAGCTTTCTTTTATTTGTACACTAGTAAGAATACCGATAGTGTCTCATTTAATTCTACTTATACACCTAAAACTAGAGGGCTCTGCTCCGTACGAACTACGCTCGTGAACCCCCGTTGAGTCACCGCAAACTCTAAAATCACACTAATTTGATCGACTTTGAACATTAAGCTATATATTTTTTTAAAGAAAAGGCGATCTTCCTATAAACGGCTCCCATTCATTGTCCTTTGATTCGGGAATTTTAAGGTCGAATCATCTGCCGTTAAACAGCTACTGGCCATTTACACGTTTGATTAAACAAGATCTGTTAAATAAACACGGGCTTTGCTTTTTGGTATTTTTTAAACCACGGTATAAAAAAATAACCAAGATACTTTAAAAGTATCGTTTAAATCTGGCGTAAATTTCACTAATTTTTTCTTTCTCTTTTTACGTAAAAATATATTCACGTATATATTCACGTAAAGTGATTTAAGTTCACGGTCAAATTCAAAAATTTTCAAACGAACTCGTTCAAATCAAATTCATTTGTAAAAGTGAACGAAGTTCACTAAAAAGTTCACTTTTTTTTAACGTTTGGATATTATTGTCCAAATTTACAAAATTTTGAGAACTAACCATTTGATTATTCGATATGTAAGATAGAGGTATGCACGGACGGAAATTTCCAGGCCCGATCCATAGAAAAAAATGTCCGGCCCGATATTAAAATAAAAATTTCGGCCCGAGCCCAGCCCGGCTCGTAGAGAAAATTTAGCGGCCCGACCCGGCCCGATATAATAGCTAAAATCAAGGCTCGACCCGGCCCCGCTATAATAGCTAAAAACAAGGCCCGACCCGGCCCGATATAATAGCTAAAAACAAGGTCCGAGATTGGCCCGGCCCGGAAAATAAGTTGAAATTTCGCACCGAACCCGGCCCGACCCCGAGTACATTTATACAGGACATTGATATTTATATATAAATATTGATAATATATTTGTATATATATTGATATATAAAATATATTATGAATATATACAGGGTGATTCTAAATTTTCTTTACAATAAAATAGGGATGATAGTACACATCAAGACAAACAATATTAAATAAGAGACCAAGGGTCCAAAACGTTTTCCGATGGAGATAGCCGCCATTAAAGTTTAGGGACCAAAATTTCAAATTAACATAAAAAACGGAAAAATCGGTCGATTGATTTGCGGTTTTCTCTAAAATTATTCTTTATGCCGGCATTTTCTTGAAATTAAATTATAAAGATAAATTTCAAAAAATGCCGATAGAGGGCGCTTTAGACTTTGCCGTAATGAACAACTATTTTTTGCCGGTATTTTTTGCATCTCATTAAATGTTTTCGTAAGCATAAACTCAAACTTAAATTTTGAGCTCAAAGTCTGAGAGCTGGGAGTAGTTAAATAGCAGAAATTGAACTGTGTTCAGAGGTTTCAAATTTCAAATGATTTAAAAAAACGGAAAAATTGGTTCATTGATTTGTGGTTTTCACTAAAACTATTCTTTATGTTGGTATTTTCTTAAAAATAAATTATAAAAATAAATTAAAAAAAATGTCGATAGAGGGCGCTTTAGACTTTGGAGTAACGAACAACTATTTTTTGCCGTTATTTTTTGCATCGCATTAAATGATTTCGGAAGCTTAGACTTAAATTATTTTTGAGCTTAAAATCTGAATAGTAGAGAGTGGTTAAGCAGCACAAACTAAACTGTGTTTAAGGAGGAGGGGAGGTTCAAATTTCAAATAATTATAGAAAATGGAAAAAAATGGTCGATTCGTTTGCGGTTTAAAATAAAACTGTTCTTTAAGTCAGTGTCTTCTTGAAAATAAATTTTAAAGATAAATTTCAAAAAATTCTGTCAGTGAGCGCCTTAACCTTCACAGTAACCAACAATTCATTTTAACCATTGTTTTTATTCTAATTAAATGCTTGCAAACGCTTTTTAAATGTTTTCGGAAGCTTAGATTTAAACTTAAATTTTGAGCTCGAATTCTGAGTCGTTATGATGGGTTAAGAAGCGCAAACTGAAGTGTGTTCAGGAGTTGAAATTTAACCCTTCTTCCTCCTCGAACACAATTCAATTTTTCGCTACTTAAACACTCTCAACGATTCAGAATTTGAGCCCAAAAATTAAGTCTGTGCATTTGAAAGCGTTTAATGAGATTTAAAAAATAACAGTTAAAAATAATTGTACACTACTCCAAAGTCTAAGGTGCCCTCTATCGGAATTTTGTGAAAATTATCTTTAAAATTTATTTTTAAGAAATTGCTGATTTAAATATTAGTTTTAGTGAAAACCGCAAACAAATTGACCAATTTTTCCATTTTTTACAACCATTTGAAATTTGAACCCTCTGAACACAGGTAAGTTTGTCTACTTAACCACTCCCAGCTATTCAGATTTTGAGCTGAAAATTTAAGTTCAAGTCTAAGCTTACGAAAGTATTTAATAAAATGCAAAAAATAACGCCGAGAAAGAGTTGTTCGTTACTCCAAAGTCTAAAGCGCCCTCTATCGGCATTTTTTGAAATTTATCTTTATAATTTATTTTCACGAAAATACCTAAATAAAGAATAGTTTTAGTGAAAACCGCAAATCAATCGACCAATTTTTCCGTTTTTTATAATCATTTGAAATTTGAACCCTCTGAACACAGCTCAGTTTGTGTTACTTAACTACTCCCAGCTTTCAGATTTTCAGCTCAAAATTTAAGTTTGAGTTTATGCTTACGAAAACATTTAATGCGATGCAAAAAATACCGGCAAAAAATAGTTGTTCATTACGGCAAAGTCTAAAGCGCCCTCTATCGGCATTTTTTGAAATTTATCTTTATAATCTAATTTTAAGAAAATGCCGGCATAAAGAATAATTTTAGTGAAAACCGCAAATCAATCGACCGATTTTTCCGTTTTTTATGTATATTTGAAATTTCGGTCCCTAAACTTTAATGGCGGCTATCTCCTTTGGAAAACGTTTTGGATCCTTGGTCTCCTATTTAATATTGTTTGTCTTGATGTGTACTATCACCCCTCTTTTATTGTACAAAAAATTTAGAATCACCCTGTATATATATATATCAAAATATATATATTGATATTGATATATAAATATATTCACAATATATTCACGTAGAAATTTGTACTTTGAAAGGAACTATTATTTGTGCTGTCTTAAAATTCACAACAAGAGTTAAAAATATTATCAAAATATAAAGTAATTGTCTCGTCTATATTTTTAAATAGTAACTGTTTTGCAATATAACTTTTTTAACTTTTGCAATGTGACTTTTTGTCATTTTAAATATAATGTAATTTATTTTACTTGCTGCTTTTAACGCCTTGATGAAAATGCTTAAGAGAACTTATTGAATAATAAAAACTTTATTCCTTACGTCATGCATAATGTGCTATTAAGATAATGAAATTAATTAGTTATTAAGTCCTGGTCATACAGTATAATGTTACACCAGATAAGTTTCATGATTTAGAATCGGCTTCATTGTTTAACGGAAGGTAGCTTTCAATCAGTGTTGGGTATGAACGCGCTCACTGAACAAAAACTCACGAGTTTCGCTCACTATTTGTGAACTTTGAACTGAACTTCGCTCACTATTTTATAAACGAGTTTGAACTGAACGGAAACTCAAAAAATAGACGAGTTTGAACGAAATTTACGTTGAAATTTGCGTTCAACTTTTTCATAATTTATTTAAAATTTTTCCAGACCTTAGTACACTTTTCCCTCTTTCAAATGCCATTTAGAGGCCTACACGAGCCTCAGGACGGGTTAAGTCTGGGTATCACTTCTCTGGGTAGTATCCTAGTCTTACTTCTTCTGCAGACTCGGGTCGCGCCGAACCGGACCTGGGCTGTATACAATTTCGCCGAAAACAAATATATACAGTAAGCTCTCTGTACAAGGTGGACTGTGTAAGGCGAAAATATGTCTAAATCAGAATGATTTTAAAGAAATCGGAAAGATTTTAAAAGAAAGCATACACATCGCAGCCTACGGCACTTCTGTATAAATGGAGATTATAAACAGACTAATGTAAGTTTTTTTGGCCAGAACTTTTCCGTAAGGGTAAATGTCAATGTCCTGTATAAATGTACTCGGGGTCGGGCCGGGTTCGGGTTCAACTTATTTTCCGGGCCGGGCCAATCTCGGGCTTTGTTTTTAGCTATTATATCGGGCCGGGTCGGGCCTTGTTTTTAGCTATTATAGCGGGGCCGGGTCGAGCCTTGATTTTAACTATTATATCGGGCCGGGTCGGGCCGCTAAATTTTCTCTACGCACTGTCAGAAAAATTCGTCAATATACACTAAGTTATCCTCATTTTTTCACAAATAATTTCCGTACTCCCAGAAAACGTATTTGATCTGTGAATTCATTCCGAGCGTCGAAAAATGAGGGAGAGATTCTGTTTATTTCTAGCACGCATGCGTATTGGGTCTGTGAATTCATTCCGAGCGTCGAAAAATGAGGGAGAGATTCTGTTTATTTCTAGCACGCATGCGTATTGGGTCTGTTAGTAATAAATTCGAATTTATTTTTAAAATGAAAAAAAAAATAAACAAATTATAATGTCTAATTTAGTTTTAGAAAGACAAAAATGTTTTCGAATTTAAAAATAAATAGCAATTACTTTCTTTATTCATTCAAAAGTTCTCACAATTTGTTATCCAAAGTTGGATAAGTTGAATAAAGTTGAATAAACTAAGTTATTTATATAATAAATATTCGCATTTAAAATATACTTTAAGTGAACACATTTAAAAGATATTTTAATTAAGAAATAAAATGAAAAAAATTATATTATTAAAAAAAAATCTTATCGAATAAAAATATTATACCCAAACTTTCTCTTTAGCAATCTACGTAATATACTTAAAATTTACATTTTTATAGTATATTAATACTAAACGTAAAAAAAAAACCCAGCCACAGTTTCATGAATGATGAAATCTTTCCGAAAATAACTGCAAAATTAAAAGCTTTGTAACGAAATAGACCAATCACACCCATATAAAATGAATGGTTCTATTTTAAAGCACTTTATTAATGTACAACGGTAGCGTCGAGGTAGCGCGTTCGTCTGCCAATGCTGGGATCGGGAGTTCGATCCTCAGCCGTGCCGGATTGATATTTTCAAGATTTTTTTTTTTTTTCAAATGACGGATATTTTACCTCTTTTGACGGAGAAAAAAATAAACGGATAATCGTCAATCTACAGACAATTACTGGCAGCAGTGCTGCCAGTACTTTTTTTGTAAACAGACGGAAGTTTTTTTGAGAGTGCGAGCCGGGCTGGGCTCGGGCCGAAATTTTTATTTTAATATCTGGCCGGACATTTTTTTTCTATGGATCGGGCCTGGAAATTTCCGTCCGTGCATACCCCTATCTTACATATCGAATAATCAAATGGTTAGCTCACAAAATTTTGTAAATTTGGACAATAATATCCAAACGTTAAAAAAAAGTGAACTTTTTAGTGAACTTCGTTCACTTTAACAAATGAATTTGATTTGAACGAGTTCGTTTGAAAATTTTTGAATTTGAACGTGAACTTAAATCACTTTTCAGAAATTGAACGTGAGTTTGAGTTAGTTCGTTTATTTTGTGAACGTGCCCAACACTGCTTTCAATACATGATTTTATTTTTATATTCTATTCGCCTCACTCTATGTTAAAAACGCATTTTTTAGCAAACATGATTTGCACATGTTGTCAGAGTACAGATAAATTGGTTCTTAAAAAAAAGTGGTGCCAAACAAATAAATTTGAATAGCTTGCTATCGTACTATCGTACCCTCTATACGTGTAGCGTGGCCAGAAGGAGGGAGTAAGGGGCCAGATAAATTTGACATCACTGATTTTATAAAGTTTTCTTCACTTTATCTAATCGGAGAATTTTCAGCTCTTAATCAAAGCAAAAAAACTAACAATATTACAGGTTAGAAGTGCATCTAGACCCTTCCTCTTTCTAATTGCGTCGCTCCCGCTATAACGTGCAGCGAGACGGGAACTGCATGCAAAGGATTAACTTGGATCAAATTAATCGATATTTTTCAGAAATTAAGTTGAATATTAGAAAAGTGTGCTATTATGTACTATTAATATTTTTAGAGTTTCGTACGTCTAACGAAACCCTATTCGTCTCAGTTCTCTGTTTGTTTGTTTGTCACAGTGTTCGTACAGAAAAAATTGTATAAGTCAGAGACTTCAAATTTTGTGTACATACAGTTGAAAACTCGTGTCACACGACAAATCATAAAAATTAAAAAAATCTATTATCTTAATTAAATCACTTTTATCAATGTTATCCATTCATTTTTGCGGTTAAAATTTCAAAAGACAACATTCATTTCAACAGTCTTTGTGTATACATCATAGTATGTCGATAAAGTATCTCGCTAATAAAGACAAGATTCTTAATTTGAACCGCGGTGCTGGAACTTGAAATTTTTATGTTAACACGAATTTAATTAAAACAGATTTTTTTTTTTTTTTTTTTTTTTTTGCCAATTTAAGGGTTTAAATAATTTTTTATATCATTGACATTCATAATAATTTTAAAATTCAATTTTCTTTCTATTTTGAAATCTATTACGATTCATTAATGATTCAGCATTTTAAATTTATTTTATTATTTTTAGAATTTTAAACTTTTACTTATATCCCCCCGCGAAATTTTTTTAATTTCGGATTTTTCAAATATTCTGGAATTTTCAATTTTATTTAAAATAATTTGATTTGAACATTTGAAATTTTATTAAAATATGTAATTTCTTTTTATAATTATTTAAAAATTAAATTTGTTGGCGCTACCATCTATGTAAGAATTTACTAATTACAAATTAACCGTTTGGATTTATTAATCAAAGAATAACTTGTTTTGAAAGAAATATTAAACGAAAGCCTCTTTGGGATCTGCGATAACATTTACCCACTTCCTCAAATATTGTTTTAATTCGTATTGTTGGTTAATGATTGTTCTACGGTATACTTTAAAATGTAAAAGTCGCAGGGAACAATTTTAAATCAATATCAAACCTAAAACTACATTGATTAGTTTGAAGTAATAGTAAGGTTTCTCTGTTTATTGTAGAGATAAGAACTTCTCGAGTTTGATTAATCTTGACGACCGAGAACTATGATAATCCGGAAGACATGATATTCATTCAGAATGTTAGATTACATTGGAATTATATTCACATATAAGATAATATTACTCATTTATAATAAAGTTCTTCTGATAAATGTCATGCAGATATCATTATTTATTTTTTATTTCGGTAAAATTATATATATTAAATTTTAAAAAAGAATAATACCCAGTTAAACTGATGGCATGGAGCTCACAGGCTACGCATACTAATTGTACGTTACAGCCTTATATTTTCAAGGGTTAATTCCATACGAAAAAAATTAACGAGGGGAAACAGCTCCCCCCTTTCGCTTTTTATACTTAATCATTGAACCCCTTAAACTAATCACGGACAAGCTTTATCATATAAAAAATCTATATCCAAAATGCAGAGCAAATCGGAAAATTCTTAATAAAAGCCCATTTATATAATTTAATAGGAGTTATCCCCCTCTTTTATACTTAACCATTAAACTTCCAAAACTATTCAGAGATTTTGAACGAAATTTGATAATTCTGCATGAAAAACCTATCTATATAAATTAAGGGAAGAGCATTAGAACCCCCCGTTTCTTCTGTTTATACTTATCTAATGAACACCTAATACCAATCACGGAGGCGCCTCGTAAGAATGATCCTGTGTTTAAATTTTGAACGAAAACTGATAATTCTGCATGAAAAACTCATTTATACCAATTAAGGGGAGGGGCATGAGCCCCTTGTTCCCCCTGTTATACATATTGAATGAATTCCAAAAACTAATCTGGGAAGCGCCTTATCAGGATGTACCTATATACAAAATTTCAAGTGGATCGGATATTTTTATCATGAGTTATCGCGTTACGCACGTACGCACGAATGAACGAACATACATACATAATACAGAACGGGTGGGCACATAAGCTCTCAGGCTATGATAGCCTGTGAGCTAAAAAACTATTTTACATTACGTTAAAAGCACACTTTACGAAGTTTAAACAGTCCGAATTAAAACGGCATGTTTTTACTCTGACTTTCGTTATGCAGCTATCTTTATCATTATTAGCATCCAATAAGTACTGATACTGTATTTCTATACATTTATTAATATGACTTCATTTGCATTTCAGTATTTAGAAGAAAAAAAAAATAAAGTAATAAAAAAAAGAGAGTATTTTGCTTAAGGCTCTTAAATGGTGCACTGTTGATACATTTATTTAAAGTATAGGTTTCACTGTTTAAATTAAAATTACATTTCCAAAAGATAAATTCACGATTTTTTTTAAATTAAAGTAAGTTGATATATTTAATTTTGATTTTATACTACATTTTAAATTTCTTTCTTATTACTCTTTACCATATTATGTAGAGAAGACTGGGGTACAATGGTCCACCCCCTATTTTTGATATCAATTCTGTTTTTGAAAGCTTCATATTTTAGTACATAGATGGCAGTCATGAAGTAGTAAAAAGAAGTTTGAAACCATGTGCATAGCTGACATTTTAGCCATTTTATGCTTGATAGTTGATTTGACACAGGAGGAGTAAGGCAAAAGTAAATATTTTCAGTGAAACATATCTTTATTTATTTAGTACAGATTTGTAATTTGAAAGACACTGTGTGGCAAAATAAAAAAGTAAGACAGTACATTATTAAATTTATTATAGCTAAAATAATATAATTCTAAATTTCTTTTTTTATCATCAAGTTTTTGTCAAACTTCCATGTGGGGTTCAATGGACCATCAGAAACTGGGGTACAATGGACCATGGTCTATTGCATCCCAGTTTTCTATCCCATGTTTTTAAAAGTTAAATATTATATGTAAAATTCAGAATTAATAAATTATTTTACTTCTGTGTGTAGAATTAATTAATGATTCATGTTGTGTAATGCATTTTTGAAATATTTATCTGTGTAATATATGCTTTCAAACATAAAAATTAGCCCAAATTAAGAATTAATAAATTATTTTATTTCTATGTCAATTAATTAATGATTCATGTTGTGAAATGCATTTTTGAAATATTTATCTATATAATATAAGCTTTCAAATTTAAAAATTAACCCAAATTGAACACCAAAAATTGATAAACAAAATATTTTGTGCATTTGAGGGGTTTTTTTAATATCATATAATTTGTTAATTCAGTATTCCTGCACTTATGCATACATGCATCCATAATAAGTTAGATTTAAATAAAATAGTAGAATGAGAAAAACAAAAATATATCTACCTATTAGTTTGTATCTGGATAAAATAATTAAATAAGGTAAAATTCATTAAAAAATACAGATCATGTAAAGTAGACAGGAAAAATTTATTATATTTTTTCCTCAGTCATATATTTAGTTATATATATTTCTTATTATAAAGGTTTATATTTAACTTTAAGTGGCATCATTGGACAAAAAGGATACATATTATTTTTCATATGTCTTTTAGCAATAACAAGAAACAAGCCTAGGAAAACCAATAGAGGTTCTGTGCCACATGAAGTTATGGAACAGGCTGTAAAATGTATTATGGAAGATAATAAACCTAATTGTTCAATCTGCGACCGGTATAATGACTTAATGATAAAAAGAAATGAAGAAAAAAAATGTTACTTTAGTAAGAGCTAAAAGAGTGAATAAACAAATAAAAATGAATAATAAAATTTGAATAAATAAATATAAATGAATAATAAAATTTGAATAAATAAATATAAATGAATAATAAAATGGGAATAAAAAAATTATGATATAGTTTATCTCTTTTATTGTTAAAAAATGAACTACACTGATATATTTTTATTCAAATTACAAGTGGTCCATAGAGCCCCATGCTGTGGACCATTGTACCCCGGCATTGGGGTACAATGGTCCACTTTGTTACTTGCTATTTAAAAAAATATATAAAAGAAGTATGCATAATTATTATTTTTGAGTGGATGCAGTATAAACTTTAATGTATAGGTAACATGCATGTACTTGATCAAAAGAAAAAAAATGAATACTTTAAGAGTAAACAGTCAAAATTTACAAAAGTGGACCATTGTACCCCAGTCTCCCCTACCATTTTACATGGCTACTAATTTCTACGCTTAAATAAGTCAAACGTACATATTCGAACCAGAGATTCTACTTAATAATCGACAATATCTACTACAATGCATAAAATTAAATAAGTTTAACCGACATCTTATTAAAAAAACATTTGTGGTAAAAAACGTGCTTATATAATGCAAACAAGTTGCATAAAAATTGGCGAACCTGAATACTATTAGATCATTAACCATAAAATATCTGATGTAAAATGTCATACTCGGCGAAGAAAAATCACCAAATTTCACAGTTTCATACGTAACCCGTTTAAACGAACGACATGTATTCGACCCGCAAAAAGGCTTAAGAATCGTTACTGATTCCCACTAGTAAAATTTTACTGAAAACTTTGTCATCTTTGATCGGAACACTTTCTCTATTTTATAAGTCATATATTTCTGTTTATTAAAACCGGTGACAAAACATTATAAATTTCGTAAAAGACCCCAGTAGCAAAGGGGTTTAGGAGAAGGGGTATCTTTGAAATCATCTGTTCAATTTTGAATAACACTGTAATGTATGTGGTGGCAAACCTCTAACTAAATTAGGAAAAAAACTTTAGTACATATCGAGCAAGCAAGTTATGAATTGTGAAAAAGGGAAAAAAATCAACTTAAAATTTTCATTTGTGTGGGTAATTTCGTTGGATCTATTAACAAAATGTACAATAGCTCGCCATATAATTGTCGTATAGGTAAAAATGAGATATCAAATTATTCGCAATTAAGGAAGATTTCAGTTAGTATTAAGAAAAGAAAATCGATATTTTGCCATCTTAACCCCTTGAGGAACAAGCTGAATACAATATTCTTTGTATTGTTCAATATATACAATGTTCTTTACTAAGATAATACTGAATTCTCAGCGTAATAATAAAAAAAAATTTCTTTTAAATTAAACAAAAGCAATTTTTCAACATTTCCCCCCAAAGTTAAAAATATATAATTTAGTTAAATGTTTTTAGTACGAATCTTGTTTAAATTAGGTAGGATAAAATGTACCCCATTGGTCGTAAAGGGGTTAACTCTGGAATGACTGAAGAGTCGTACTGCGAGGTGTCCCGAATAAATTAGGGCAACAAGTATTCTTGACACCACTGATTTCTTGCAGTTTATTTAGCCCTTTTTATTTGCAAACATTCCTGCTATTAGATAAGGCGAATAAAATTACTGTAAAATAATGGTGTCCAGAGCTTTTACATATCCAATTTGTGCAGGACATTTAGGAACAATAGAGAGAGGTCATTTTGACACGTACGATAGAAGTACAGTCTTCTCTCGTTAATTCGAACTCGTCGGGACCGCAAGAAATGCTCGAATTATCCGAAGTTCGAATTATGGAAAAAATTAAATGAAAACATGTTTAATATGATACTATTACAAATGAATTAATGTTGGAGTATTTTTTAAATTTATTTCGTCTGTTATCATTAGAATATGACTTAATATTAAATT
Source organism: Maratus speculifer (assembly GCA_964019185.1). NCBI lineage: Eukaryota > Metazoa > Arthropoda > Arachnida > Araneae > Salticidae > Maratus > Maratus speculifer. The sequence continues at coordinate 146,764,400 of OZ025303.1, forward strand.
AGAATGTATAAATACATAAACTAATTAAAAGATTCGAAACAAACACAATGGAAGAAAAATTTAAAGCATCACCGATGGACAGATTGGTAGTAAGAAAAGGATATCAAATGCATTTGATTATATGTATACTCGTTCGGAACAATTTTCACAAAAACCAAAGAGAGACAGTTACTCAAATGATCTGAAATCCGTGAGAAAAAAAAAGAAAAATGAAAAATCGGAATGCTCGTTAGTTCGAATTAAACGAAGTCAAGAGAAAAGAAGTTCGAATTAATGAAAATTTTAAATGTCATTCTGGCATTGCAATTTCGGAACTTCATGTTTAGTTCGAATTAAGCGAAGATTCGAATTATCCGATTTCGAATTAACGAGAGACGACTGTATATTTCGATTCATAGCAGTAATTTCTTTATAATATAAAATTATAAAATCAGATAATAAAAAGTTAAATGGAAAAAATAAATATCAAAAAGTTCTAAATAAAATTTTTGGTGTGAAATATTTTATAAAACTTGAGTAAAACTTTTCGTTTTTCTACTGTTCAGACTATTCTAATGCTCAGATTAAGCAAGGCGAAATCTATACATATAATAAAACAGTAGGACCCGGTGTGTCTGTACATTGAAGATAATTGACAAAAATGGAGTCAGGGCGATAAAAGAAAACCAATGAAACACAAAAAAATTTTTTTTGAATTTTTTGTCTGTCTGTCTGTCTGTCTGTTTGTTCGAGGTTATCTTCGTAACTACTGAATGGATTTTTATGCGGTTTTCACTAATGAAGAATGCACACTCCCGGGCAGTGTATAGGCTTTGTTTCATCAAAATCGGACAACAGACAAAAAAGTAACAAAAAGAAACAAAAGAAACTATTAGGTGCGCTGCTCACGTTTTTTAGTACATAACGTTTTTTAGTACATATAAAATCCAATAGATGTCACTGTGCGATTTTAAAACGCGCTATCGTTATGTTTTCGCCAGTCTACTTAAGTATGAGAAAGTTTCAAGCTGGCTGTCGTTCCATGTGGTTTAGTCGGTAGAACGTCAGTGCGCCATACTGATGGCCCGGGTTCGATTCCCAGCATGGAATTTTTTTTCACTATGTTGGCATTAACGCCTATAAGCAATTAAAAGAATTTGAAATATTGTATTCAAGGCGAATTTTCTCTCTGGGAAAATTTCCTTGCATTAATATGTCAGTGTAATTTTTTTTTCGATTTAATTTTTTTTTTCGAAACTTTGTTTTTCTTAAAAAATTACAGTAAATATTTGATATTTCCCAACGTTTTTTGAATGATCGACTTGCTTTTTTTTTTTTTTAATGTATGTCTGAACCTTATCTAACTACTTCTTCAAGATTTCTTTAGATAAACCGACCAGCGTAGCGGGCGAAGGCCGCTAGTTCACAATAAAAATTTACTCGTGAGAATAACCAATGATTCTTAAGACCTTATGCGGCACGAAGACCGGTCGTTCGTCCACAACGGGTTAATCACCTAATAATAATAATACTGCACAGAATAAATTTATTCGTTCGATTTTATTAAATGACATGTCCGTTCATCATTTCAATAAATCTTAATTTTTGTGACTTAGGTAAATAATTTTAAAATGTATCATCCCCCCTCCCCCCCCCAAAAAAAATCGTACCACGGAAAGAGTTATTAAGAAAATATGTTTTGTTATTCGTAGAATAAATTTTACGTTTATTTCCATAAACTTCAATTTTCTTTACATTTTTACAGCATGAGATAAATCAGTTGAAATATCAAAATGTTTTGTTTTCTTATTCCCTTATTCCAAAAAAATTCAGCAAAATAACAATTTTATAATATGAAAATAGCAAAACAAGCCTTTGTGCAAAAATGTTTAAAGACAGAAAACCAACGATTATAAATGCACAAATAATGTATGAAAAGGTAGCAAACAGCTGTTTCGAATCTACTATCGAGATTTTTCATCAGTGCTAAACTTAGCGAGCTAGAAAAAGCAAAACTGATAAATCCGTTCATTGTGTGAAGAGCAATGAAAACATTTCTATATTTTTATTCCAATATTAATTATCGAAAGATATGATTTATTATTTCCTTTCAAATACTTTATTCAGATTTTGTTAAATATATTAACATTCAAAGCATGTGTTCAGATTTTTTTGTTTGTTTATTTGCATAGTACATGAAAGCTTACTGTAAGACAAACATGTTTGTGACTTTTCTTATTTCTTCCTAAATATCGCAAAATAACGTTGTGCTTTAACCTATTCAGGGGCTAGTAATTGCGTTCCTATAATGTTGAATTCACAGCAGAAGTTTAAAAAAGTATTGTTTTAAAATAAATTAAAGCAATTTTTCAACCCTATTTTCCCACTAAAGTTATAAAAGTAAAACTTAATAACTAGTTTCTACCGGGTGTCCCAAAAATGACTGATGGATTTTAAAATTCAATAACTTGCAAACGGTGACAGCTATTTAAAAAATTTTTGCAGCAGGGTTATGTACAATGTCAGGAGTTTTTTTACCGTAATTTTTTATTTTAGTTCGCATATCAAACAATAGGTGGCGCTGACGGCGATTGAAGGCCAGGTCGACGCTTCACACAGCACTGATCACCTGGCCTTCAATCGCCGTCAGCGCCATCTATTGTTTGATATGCGAATTAAAATAAAAAATTACGGTAAAAAAAACTCCTGACATTGTACATAACCCTGCTGCAAAATTTTTTTAAATAGCTGTCACCATTTGCAAGTTATTAAATTTTAAAATCCATCAGTAATTTTTGGGACACCCGGTAGTTCAAATAATAGAGTTATAAATAAAGAGCGCAAGACATATCGTATACTGTTTATCAGTTGAATGTAAAGTAACTGAGGAATGTGGCAATTGATTTTTTTAGTATCGGAAGAACAGAGTCTCATAACCAATGTAGCATACTGACTTTAGTAAATTTTGAATAGCAAACCATGCCTTGACTTAACTAGGACTTCCCTCAGAGGGATTAGTCTGAGCGATATGCTGAGAATACACATTTAATAACTTGCGATAAGTAAAGAAAATGAGATGTTACCTTTAATTGGTCATTCATTGTGATAAAATATAATGATGAAAATAAGCATATCGAATCGTAGAACTACAAAATCTTGTTGAATATACTATTTTTATAAAAGAAAAGCAAACCATGCATGGATATAAAATTGGAAATATGCAAAATGTTAAAAGTAATACAGAAAATAAAACACCAAATTTTCCTATATTGGAAATATAGCTCTTTGAAATGATGTCATGAGCATAAACAGAAGCTTCGCACCGATTTGAGAAACTATAAATAACATAAACTATTATGTTTGAAGAGAAATGGAGTGTATTTTATATGGTGTGAAATCCGTCCGAATAGTTTATAATGTTGAATATCTGTTTTCCACGGATGCAATGAGGTTGTCGATAAGAGTTAAGGAATCCTTTTTTAAAAATTTGTCCTAAACGAGCACTTACATCTTATAAGTTACTGTGATGCCAAAGTTATAGTTTCTGACCCCAACAGTATCCTAGAAATTGCAATATTCTCAATAAATTGGGTTTAAAACTTTTTCTAGAAAAAAAATGTTTAATATGTGAAATTAAATTGTCGAATGTTTTAGAAATCGTTCATAACGAGAATATTATATCTTAAAAGCTGCCACCAAAAAAAAAAAAAAAAAAAAAAAAAAAAATTTAAATTTTTAGTCATATCAACATCAAAGAATTCTCAATTTTAGAACTTTTTTTGCTCGTGCATTGATGGTGATTATTGTTTCTACCCAAAATATAGTATATTTTGCAGCAAAGATGCTTACCAACATTTTTTGCCCACATGATGATTATTGTTGGTGGTGATGATGGTGATGATGGTGGTATTTATGATGGTGATTATTGTTCCTACGCAAAATATAGTACATTTTGCAACAAAGATGCTTACCAACATTTTTTGTCCACATTATTTTTTAAATCGGCTAGGTACTCCCAATGCTAACGAAAAACACACAAACGTTAATACTTTATAGCATAGAAATACAGAATCAGAAGCTATTTATCTCCTATTATATACACATCACATAAATTATCTAATTAGTGCTAGCAGATGAATTTTTAAATATACGTACATTGATCAATATAATGCTTCATTTTTCTTTTATTAGTATTTCTTAGTATTCATTTTTTATTTATTTGTATTATTCAGTAAAAAACTCACTTTCTTAAGCCCGAATTACGTCAAACTTTTTATAAAAGCGCCTAAGTCCATATAACAGCGAAGTATTGTGAAGAGTATTAAAAAAATTTTAATATTTAAAAAACACGATTTTGAGTCATCTTATTTAAAATTCAAATAAATAAATGAGAGGAAGCAATAATAGCATAAGTCAAAACATTCATAAGTCAACATCAAGGAATTGTATCGTAGTTACACATGTGGAAAAAAGCTGCTTTCGGGCAAAAAACGTTGTCTTCACTAAATTTGAATCCGATTAAAAAAAGTACCGTGATTAATTAAAATGTTATAGGCAGAGCTGCCAAGTCTCCGGCATTTTGGGTACCGGTATTTTAATACAGAAAATGTTTTATTAAATTGGAACATTCTGCGGATTTAAAAAATAACTTTTCCTATAAGAAAATTCTGCTTTGCAATAAGCGAGGGTTTGGCATCTCTATATAGGAATATTTCGTACCGTAATTTCCGGTGTATAAGCCGCAGATCAAACAATTATTTTTGGACCCAGAAAATGTGTTCAGTAATTGAAGAGAAATACTTACCGCGATCTAAACAGTTAAATTTCATTTTTAAAAATCTCTGGGTCGAGAAATGATTGTTTGATCCGCGGCTTATACACCGGAAATTACGGTAATCTACTTTTTAACCTTAAAAAAAGCAACGACCATTTTTCGTGTACAAAAAGTATTGCTAATTGTTGCATTTTGCATACAAGGTACTGATTGTAATATTGATACATCTATGGTGATAAATTTCCAATAATTTTTGAAATCCCATTTTTTTCATTAAAAATATAAATCAAAATTAAAAATAATTAAAAATATAAATTCATTTAGTTTAAAATAAATGGTTTTTAATTAATTTCATAATACTTTTGAATTATCACTTTTCATTGAAATATTCATAAATCCATAACATACATAATATATGACTCTGTTATTACATAAGTCACCTTTTTATTATCATAAAAATTATGTTTTTACTGATTTTTATTAACTCAATAGGAAAAATTTTGTGTTTTGAGCAATAGATGCATTTCCTATTATTTATTTATTTTAACAAAATTCTTTGTATTTAGAAGAATTTTTATTTAAATAAGAAATCCAAATGTTGCTGTTAATAAAGAAGAAAGTTACAAAAAAGGGTACAAAACGAGTAGACGCATACTATCAAATATGGAAAAACGACGAATCCCAAAAAGACGTCGTATGAAATATCATCTTTTAAAGCAAAAAAAAAAAAAAAAAAAAAAAAAAAAAAAAAAAAAAAAAAAAACCGAGGTCTGATTATCGAGTTTTGTGCAAAATGTGCATTACATAAAAAAAAATGCTGCAAATATTGATTATTTTTTCTTTTGTGCAGTTTTGGCTTCGAAAGGTGTGCTATGTTGCAAAAAGGTATAAGCGCCTATGAAAACACAGCTGGTAAACTTTCATGCTCAGTTTTACAAATAAATATGGCATATATATGCCCTATATACACCGAGGTACCTAATTGGTGCTAAAATGGCGTTTAGTTGCCTAACATGCTGGTTATCATATAAATGTTATAATAAATTGTTTGTTCTAAAAATATTATCATTTATTGATTGTTATATCTTTTTAATAACAGGAAATGTTTCATTTATTCCTTTTTTTTTTCATTTTGAAATAAATAAATAACGTGTTGTTATGGCATGCTATATGCATCTGGTAATCAAAACGATGTTTTCGCCTAATTGGGATAAAAAATCTCGCCAAACCCGGTGCTTATATCTCTAGTATATTATATCAGGTATTTTATTTATGTATACTATAATTGTTTTTACATACCACTTACTTCTTCTGGTATATAGAAATAGGTAAGTGGCTCCTTTATGCAGTATAAATTGTATAAAACTTTAAAAAATAGTCCCGTTGCCCCTTTTTGGATCGAATAAAAAAAAATCAATGTCTAATTCCAGTATTGCTCCCACGTATGCATACATACTCCATATTTCAAAGTTGTATGCCAACAGGAAACGGATGAAAAATGAGAAAAAATGTCACATATGCACCAGGGTACATAATTGGCGTCAAAATGGCATTATTTTACCTGAGATGGTAACCCGGCTTTATTTATTTATTATTTGTTTATTTACTCATAAAATGTTTATTTACTTTCACTTCCTTCTTTTAATTATATAAAATATTTCTTTTTATAGTTATTAATTATTATTATTATTTTATTTACTGTAAGTTCTTTTTGAAAACAGAAAATAATTTAAAAATGTGTATGTAAGCGTTATTTGAAAAGGGAGTTTTAGCCAAATGGGCTTTGAAAAAAATTGCGCCAAATCTGATGCGCTTGTGGTATCCGTGCCGAAAAATAAGTAACCAGAATTGACTTCCATACACAAACAAAATATAAGTTAAAAGAAAACATGCAATGAAAATAAATATAAAGGGAAAATGATGTCATAAAAGAAACTTTTTATTTAAAAACGTAATTGTTTCTAATTTTCACACGCGAAATATGTAAAACATTCTTTTAGCGATCAAAAAGTGCTGTTAAGAGATTATCACAAAATCTCAAAATCAAAGTTTTTATGACATTTTTTAATATAAAAAAATAATAGTTTCATTTTCCTGCATTTAATAGTTTTATTTTCCTGCATGATTAAATTTTAAAATGTTTTATTGCATTCAATATTTCTGAGTGCGAAAATGATTACTATTTACTCCATGTACTGATTTGGTTATCTACGAAAATGTCCAGCCGGTGAAAATCACGCTCACCAAATTTCTGTGACGTATGCACATAAATTGTGCTTTTTTATCAGTTTTTTAAATATAACTTTTAAACTATTTGGAATTAATTTTTAAAAGTAGGTGCATTCACCAGATTACCTTCATAGGTACCTATTGGTACAAACAGAATCAAAATCCGACAAGTACTTTTTGAGATTTGCTTGACGAAAGAGTTTTTTTAATTTTAATATCGTTACGTATCTCTGAGTATAAAGACTTCGCTTCGCTCAGACAATAAAATTTTCATGAAATTTTCTCGCACAATTATGTTTAAAATTCCTATTTGTTTCTGGTGGCACTTTGACCATGTATTGTAATAATTTTCACCAATGCTTACAGGAGGTTGTCTAGGTTTTCACAAAATGGCAGCAAAACAGAGCTTGATTACCGTCGTATTACACTTCCACCCGTAAAAATGAATGTTTTATTTTCCATTATTTATGACTAAAGTTTTGATTCAAAAAGGCGTGTAAATAAGGCGAAGACTTATATCTAAATATGCCGGTGGAAGTTTGACCCAACGATAATTAAGTCCGAAAAAAAAGGTTACAGTTGGAGCCTTCCTCTTTTAACCGCTTACCTGATTTGGCCCTTACGTCATACGGACAAGCTATTTAGTGAATCATGATTTGCGTGTACCACATACGTGCATCGTATTCCAAGCAGGATTTGTTATTCTCCCAAGTAACGTTTTCTTGTAAATTTAGTATTACTTAATATGGTAATTTTTCTGATTCAATTAGGTGAAAATTTCTGTTTTAAAAAAACCTGTGAAAAAAGATTAAAAATTCTGTAAAAGACATGAAAAAAGATAGGCATTATTTAAACTTATTTTTCAAAAATATTAATCAGTTATGTGTTTAACGATATGTCAGTTCCTCTTTACTAATAGTTCTATGGTTCAAATCATGATTAATATTACATAGGATATAATACAGTGAAACCTCCAAATAAGGGACACTACGAATAAGGGACACCTCTATTTAAGGGACAACACTTCCAGTCCCAGTCCCTTTATATAGGACGTGTAATATATTTACCTCTGAATAAGGGACACTCGATTTAAGGGACTTATGAAGATGAGATTAAAAGGACTGGCTTTTGAATTTCAGATAATGAAGTAGTTTGAGATGAAAATGAAAAAACAGATTTTTGTGAATTTATTAAACTGAGAGACAGTCATGTTGACACAAAGGCATACGACACAAATGCATTTATTTACCCACAATTTTGATTCGACTTCAGTTCGTTTATCCCCATTGAAAGTAAGGCTGAAAATTATAAGGATGATTCTGAAAGTGAAGAATGAAAGAAAATTGAGAAATAAAGAACTTTACAGATGCTCAAATCCAAAAGTACAAATTTTATGACAAAAGTTTTAATTTATCTTTATTCAGAAATGCATGAAACTAGCAGGTGCTATTGTTTAGTGTCAACTATGCAATCGAACTGTTTTTTCTGTTTTTTTTTTTTTTTCGTTTTCAAAAAAAAAAAAAAAACCTTTTTTAATCTTTTAGGCGATATTGTCAACATAGATGTTTTGAATCGAATTTATATGCAAAAGAAAAATAAGTATTCAAGAAGGGGTGAAAAATGTCTGTCACATGATCAAAATTACTTATAACTCAATAGGTAATTTATTCAAAACTTAAAAACACAGTTTGATTCCAAATCGCTTCCGTAGTCAGAAGCTCCAATTTTATACCTTTCATTTAAAAAAGGAATTTGCAAATGTGTCAAAACGTTTTCTGCTTACTGAGCTGAGTAGTTGAGAGATTTGTTGCCTTAAAATATACAAAACAGATGATTCGCGTTTCTCTCTCTCTCTCTCTCTCTTTTTTTTTTTTTTTTTTTTTTTTTTTTTTTTTTTTTAATACTGCTGATAAGGAAGAACTAAAATCTATAAGTATGGTAAATGAACACTTGAAAAATTTATATTTGAAATTTGCAATACAATCATTTTTGATTGATTACTTCAAGTATGATTCTTTTAAATGTTTTTTATACTTTTACATGCATACATGCATACAGTTTGCAAAAAAAAAAAAAATACAAATCATTTAATGATTTAGTAATCAATTAAAAGTTTTAATTAATTCTCCATACCTTTTGTGTCTGATTAACATGTTTTATACACTTTGAGTACATTTTAAACTTCACCTTTAATGTATTGTTATTTTCATATCCTTCAGGACGATTAATTAAAAAATAATAAAAAAACTCCGAATAAGGGACACCTCTATTTAAAGGGCAAAAGTTCCGGTCCCATGGGTGTCCCTTATTCGGAAGTTTCACTGTATAACCCACCGCCCCTAAAGCGGTTCATGATTACTAATAAATCACAGTAAAATATGACGAGGTGTGTCATACTTAAGCATACGTAATGCACTTAGTCAATATTACATTAATCGAAAGCAGCTTAAATTAATGTTAATTTAACCGGATTAATAGGATAGCGATTGAATTATTATATGCTTAAATGCTTAAAATTAGATTCATACATTATGTGTATTTTTAACATATGTTAAATATATAAAAATCATTGCAAATATTTGTGTCACTATTTAATTTCAATGTTAATTGTCAAAAATATTTTTTTATATTTTATTTCTTGTAATGTTAAATAAAAAATGCATAAAACTAAGTTGTTTCATATTAATTTTTCTTGTTAAAAAGTATAAATTAAAACTTTAAAACAGTAAAATTAAGTTTATTCGAGTGTTTAAATTTTTTGACTATACCCAAGTGATTTTCAAAATATATAAATTAAATTTTAAAAAATGTGATTTAATAAAGTACAACGACCATCTAGAAAATGATATTTTCAAAGACTAAAATTTTAGACTCATAAATAAGTTTTATATTTAGAAAATTAAAAATAATAAACATCATTTTTATGATGATCAAAATATGTAATAACAGAGCAACGTAATAACAGAGTCATATAGTATGTACGCCATGGATTAAACTTAGATAGAGTAGGACCAATCATAAACAAATTTTAAATGATTTTTCAATATACAGTACTGCAAACTTTTAAGCTTGTAATTTTTATTTTTCAGACATTTTCATTTTTTAAACCGTCGCATAGAGTGAAAATGAACTTTTAAATGCAATTTGTCTGAAGGCCGTATCTCAATATGTTTTTAAGTTATTAATTTTTTTTTTCCTTTTAGAGTTTTAATACTTTTTTCCCCATAGTAACAGAAGTATTTCATTTCAGGCCATTAAACATTGACCAATCAGAAAATGAATAAAATCTAGACATCACAAGGATTCAGATATGTCTCAGATATCTCTAGAGTGAGAGCAACAACCATTTTTCAAATGTTTTAAAATACAGTCGACTCTCGTTAATTCGAATGTGTCCGGACCACAAGAAATGTTCGAATTATCCGAAGTTCAAATTATGGAAAATATGAAATAAAAACATGCTTAATAGGTACTATTACAAAGGAATTAATGTTATAATGTTTTTTAAATATATTTCGTCTGTTATCATTAGAATATGACTTAATAATAAAGTAGAATGTATAAATACATAAACTAATTAATTGATTAGAAACGAGCATAATGGAAGAAAAATTTGAGGTGTCACTGATGAACAGATGGGGCACTAAGAAAGTGGATATCAAATGCATTGGATTATATCATAGCTGCCAACTCTTCCTACTTTTTGACCCGGAAAAATTTAATAGAAATCTTTGCCTTATTTAATCGGCAGAATATGCCGTTTTGAAATGGTAAAATTTACTTTAAAATTTTTTCCGGGCCGAAAAAGCAGAAGATGTTGGCAGCTATGGATTATATGTATACTCGTTCGGTACAATTTTCACAAAAATCAAAGAAAGAAAGTTATTCAAATGATCTGACATCCGTGAGAAAGAAGAGAAAAATGAAAAATCGGAATTCTCGTTAGTTCGAATTAAACGAAGTCAAGAGAAAATGAGTTCGAATTAGTGAAAGTTTTTAACGTTATTCTGGCATTGAAAAATTCGGGACTTCGTGTTTAGTTCGAATTAAGCGAAGATTCGAATTATCCGATTTCGAATTAACGAGAGTCGACTGTATTTTAAAATTGCACGATGCATAAAATGCCATTAGTCCATTTTTCACTGACTGTTTCACATTATGCTTGTTATTACTATTATATTTTTTTACTTGGATGTTTATTTCTATTTTTGTAACCGTAAAGTAACTCGAGAAATAATTATAGTTAAATGATACTGCATCGAGACATATCGAGTATATACTTGTTACAGTCTCTATGGTTATCTATTACAATGGATGGATATTATAGACCGAAGGGAAAACTGAAAATCCCTTCTTCAAATCTTACTCTGAATTCTTTCAAATCTTACTTTGAAAGAATTTCATTTGGATGGTTTCTTCTTGATATAATCTTGCTAGTGTTGTGGTTTTTCTATTGTATTTAATATCAGCCACATGCTTTTTAGCTACAGGCTATCATAGCCTGAGAGCTTATGTGCCCGCCCGTTCTGTATGTATGTACGTGCGTACGTAACGCGATAACTCATGATAAAAATATCCTATCCACTTGAAATTTTGTATGTACGTATATCCTGATAAGGCGCTTCCCTGATTAGTTTTTGGAGTTCATTCGATATGTATAAGAGGGGGAACAGGGGGCTCATGTCCCTCCCCTTAATTGATATAAATGGGTTTTTCATACAGAATTAAGTTTTCGTTCAAAATTTAGATATAGGATCATTCTGATGAGGGGATTCCGTGAATGTTATTAGGTGTTCATTGAATAAGTATAAATAGGGGGAATGGGGGTTCTAATGCCCCTCCCCTTAATTTATTTAAATGAGTTTTTCAAGCAGAATTGTCAGATTTCGTTCAAATCTCTGAATAGTTTTGGAAGTCTAATGGTTAAGTATAAAAGAGGGGGATAACTCCTCTTAAATTATATAAATGCTAAATGGGTTTTTATTAAGAATTATCCGATTTGCTCTGAATTTTGGATATAGATTTTTTGTATGATAAAGTATTTACTTGATAGTTTAGGAGGTTCAATGATTAAGTATAAAAAAGGGAAAAGGTGAGAGCTGTTTCCTCTTCTTAATTTTTTTCGAACGGAATTAACCCTTGTAAATATAAGGCAGTAATGTACGATTAGTATGTGTAGCCTGTGAGCTCAATGCCATCAGTTTAACTGGGCAATATTCTTTTTATTTTTTCTATACTTAAGTATTTTGCTAATCGTACCAGTATAGTAATTCTTTGATCCGTCTGCTTTAACAAATAGTATTACTCACACCCCTGACAAGGGAATCACTTTTAGTGGTGATCGCACCTATCACTGAGGCTTTATATATCGAGCAAAAACAAGTTTATCTTAATTATAATGTATAATAAAATCAATGCGGTACAAAGTCTAAAGTCCGGAATCCTTCGGATTTACCAAGTCCGAACTTCGTACTTTTCCGAACTTTAGGTCATCAAAAATATTGTTTTTCTAATAAAGAGAAACATTTTTAGCAAATTTCATTACTTAAAATGGCAAACTGTGACATTTATTTATTAAAAATGCATATAATAACTATTAATTCCAGGGTTCATATATGCTCTGAAATTATCAGGCCCGGAAATTTTTCTGTACAAGTTTTTTTTTTCCTGTAGAAAATCTTTCCTTAAATGGTACTCGTATGAACCCTGAATCCTAAATTAAACAATCATTCATTAAATAAATCACATTAAAATGAAAACAAAAACTTTTATTTCAGAGAAAATATAATTAAACAACAAATTTTAACTTAATTACTGAGCATTTCAGTTAATATGCGCTGCTCTGCTTTATTAACTTAGGTTTATCATTAAGAAATTCTATTTTTATTCTGTACATAGTAATGCGTTATGATTCAGTAATAAAACAACTTTGCTCTAGGCATTTGTTTCAGCATTTTTTTCCATCCTTTCTTAAATATTGATGCGGAAAAGTCCGTATTATAGGTGTCCAAACTTTAGAATTTTTATGCATTTTTAGGTGCGTTTGTAATTATGTAAATAAGTAGCACCTATTGTTGTCGTTCAGTCCGTCCGTCTGTCTGTCCGTCCACATATAACAACGCAAAAACTACCCATCGGAATCGTTTGAAATTTAAAATACATAATTATTACATAATTTTGTCGAATCATTTCAAATTTTATGAAAATTGGATGCATAGATCAATTACAGGGACAATCAAAAAGATTCCGTTACATTATGGTCAATGGGGAAAAAAGTTTCAAATGCATTTTAATGGTGTTACACTCATTCGAGCGTAATAAAATTTATATACATTTATAAAGTACATATTATAATATACATTTTGCATAATCTGTGGTGCAAAGAATATTTGTTATTGATTTACAAGGCCACACAAAAGTATTCCATTGCATAATGGTATAGGGAGAACATTGTTTGGTGCCCATTTTAATTGTAGTTATTTACAGTTTATGAGATTTATATATGAGAGTGATATTTTTAAACCTTCGTTATCGTACGAACGTACCTCATTTGCTACGCTTCACGTGCAATTTCCAACTTGTTCTTTATGAGTTTTATCCCAGTAAGAAAGAAAAGTAATATTTATTTTATTAAATTAAAACATTTTCGTGATTTATAAAGTAAAGTGAAATAACTAAAAGAAGTGGTGTCAAACTAATAACATTCGTTTAACCGCTTCCTTGTTTCGCTCATATGACGTACGGACAGTGTGTTTTTGCCAATCATGATTTGACCGTACCGCAAAGAGGCATCCGTACTCAGATCATAATTTATTATTCTCACCAGTAAAATTTTATTGTAAATTTTGTAGTATTTAAGCCGAACATTTTTCTGATACAATAAGCCTGTTTTTGCTTTGAAAAAAAAACGGTGATAGAAGATTAAAAATTCTATATAAAGCATGCAAAAAAAAAGATATAATTTGAAAATTTTTATTAAAAATAATTTTGAAAATATAAAAATTTAATTAAAAAAAAATCAGTTGATTTATTAAATGAATGCTGGTCCTGAACGGATTAACTCTTATTTTTGCTTTATAAGAAAATTTGTTCACCACAAATAAAGTAAAACAAAATTACCAATTAAACTTTTATGGTGTTATGGTTCTAAATTTCTAAAGTAGAAAAAAAAAGAAAAAAAATGCCTGAAGTGGACACTAGTAGCTAGTAACCATAGCTGCTAACAGCTTCCGCTTTTTTGTAGAACAAAATAGTTACAGTAATTTTATAATTGCTAATTGCCTTAACCCTTTCCGGCACGGTGTGCTCACTCCGGGCACACATAATTTTAATTCGAAACTTCCAACTGGCACCAAGAATATTTTAACAAAATTTTGGTTTTATAATGAAAGCTTGAATTAACCGCCTTCGCGGCGGGAGACTTTTACGAATTTTTTTACTGTTTTGTCACCGGTTTTAAAAAACAGAAATTTGTGTCTTATTAAATCAAATGCTCCGATTAAGTAAGGCAAATTTTACAGTAAAATTTTACTGGTGGGGATAAACAAGGATTCCTAAGCCTTTTTGCGGCACGTATACGTGTCGCTTGTCCCCAAGGGGTTAGGGCGTTTCTAATTCTACAAAAGTCGTTTGTAAATTCCGGTCCCAGTCAATATCGTCTCATTTAACGAACAAAATTTGTCCGTGCCGGAAAGTGCTAAAGGGTCGATTAATAAGCCAAAGTTTCAATTCAATTTTTCTAGTCCAAAATGTCGGAAAGCCATATCTGTGCAGCTATGCTATTAACACATTTCCGCAATCTTCGCTAGAGTGCAAAGTATTAATTTACTCTACAATCATTTTCTAAATCAGTATCGCTCATATAAATTGCAGTTACGTAACAAGCTAAACATCGCTTCAAATTTTTAATTAGAAGTCTGATTATATCGACCATTGGAACAAATATTCGAAAAGACTTCATTGAAAGAGCATGTAATACATATGGTAATCACTCTACATTAAAAACTTTAAATAAAATGCATTAGAAACAGGAAGAATCTCAATCCCAGGATAAATATTTAAACATAAATGAATGCAAATGAAAAAAAAAAGAAAAAAAATGGAAACGAATTTTACTGTTGACTTTGGTTTTTCTTGTAAAAATATCTTGCTACATGCATGTGAATACTTCAACTTTTCATATATAATTTATAAGATTGCAATTTTAATGCTTTTGCAAATGAAATTAAATGTTAGCCTAAATCATGCTTGCCAACTTCCGATTTAATTTTAGTTAAATATGTGTTAATATAAATATTTAAATATAATTTGTAAAACTGGAAATGAATTTTATTTTGTTCTTCGTGTTTTTTATAAAAAAAAAATACGGCTAAATTTATATGAATAATTCATTTCTTTTAATATAAAAATTGTCAAATTCTAATTTTAATGCTTTTGCAAATGAAATTTAATGTTAATGTGAATCATGCTTGCCAGCTTCTGATTTAACTTCCGTAAAATGTGAGTTAATTTAAACCAGTTTAACCAGGTTTCTACCCGGAAAAAAGATATATCATTAATTATTAAATTTCCTATTTTCACATGGAACTGGTTTAATATAAAGTCTTTTTAAAAATTATGATTCGAAACATATTTAACTCCTTCGCAACTGGAGCTTTTTACGAATTTTTTAATGTTTTATCACCGGTTTTTAGAAATAGAAATTAAATAGAGAAAATGCTCCGATTAAATAAGCCAAATTTCACAGTAAAATCTTACTGGTGGGGATCAATAAGGAGTCAACCTCCTGACTGCCGCCGGCTGACTTTTTCACACACTAAGCTGCAGGTTTCACTGCAACATAAGCAGTATTTAAATTAGTATAATTCCTCAAATAAAACCCAGTTCTGAAAAATTAAGTTAGGATTGATGCTAGCAAAGATTATACACTGATACTAATAACATATTTTGTATCAGGTTGGAAAAAACATCTTTTTTTAATATTTTTAATAAATTATAGAGAAAACAACATTACAATATTACCCTTGAAAAATTAAGTTAGGATTGATGCTAGCAAAGATTATACACCGATACTAATAACATATTTTGTATCAGGTTGGAAAAAACATCATTTTTTAATATTTTTAATAAATTACAGAGAAAACAACATTACAATATTACCCTTTGGCTGGGCAGTCAGAGGGTTAAGCCTTTTTGCGGCACGTATACCTGTCGCCCGTCCCCCAGAGGTTAAAATTGGTTTAGCCCCTTCCGGAAGGGAGTCTTTTACAAAAATTTTAATGTTTCCTCAGTGATTTTTAAAAACAGTATAATAAGGCGTTTATAAATAAATTTATGGGTTATAATCGAGATAATGCACCGATTAAATAAGGCAAATGTCACAATAATTTTTATTGGTGGGGTGAAACAAGGATTCTGAATGCTTTTTTGCGACACCTATACGGGTCGCTCGTACCCAAGGGGTTGGATTAACCACTTCCCTGTTTTGCCATTACGTCGTACGGGCAATGTGTTTTTGACAATCATGATTTTCCCGTACCACGTGCGGATATCCATGCTCTAATCGCAATTTATTATTCTCACCAGTAAAATTTTACTGTAAATTTCATATTATTTAATCAGGGCAATAGTCTGATTAATAATTTCCGTTTTGAAAAACCGGTGATAAAAGATTAAAACTTCGATTAAAAGATTAAAAAATAGGCATTATTTGAAAGTTTTTTTTTCAAAAATTCTAATCAGTTAAGTGATTAACTATGGACGTTAAGCGGATTGATAAGTATGCTAAAATATTCATAAGGTTTTAAAACTTTGTGCAATGATAGGTATATGATTAGTGTTGCGAAGTGTCCCGAGTAGAATGGTACTCTAAATGCTCTAGACACCAATATTTTCAAGTAATGTTCTTCGTCTCATGTAACGGTAGAATTATCTGCTAGTAAACATGATCATATAATTTGTTAGAAGTTAGGGATCTCCACGGTATTTATAGTCCCGATTTAGGGGAACACATGGAAACACTATACACAATTTGTAACGGAATGAGGGGTCTGGTGAGTGTTGAATGCAGACATAACTCATAATATAAGATAAATCCAGTTTATTTAAAACGGTTAGGGATCAAGGGCAGTGGAGCAGTTCTTTAATTTTAATAACTGGTAACAATACTAAAAGATTAAACTCATACTCACAGCTCCGGCACTAACTCAATCGGGGCACTTCGGATTACTTCTCACTTAAGCGTCAGCCAAACTGCTAGATAAAACTTTATTAAACAGCCCGTGGCTGTGATACACTCTTTATTAACTTTGAACTACTCAACGTAAATAATTACTATCTCTTACCAACGGCAAACTTTCCAAATCACTCTCCTCTGAATGAACTAACAGCTGGCGGCTCACTGTAAAACTCCTGGCAGACACACTCAGCTGGTTTTTGCTGCTAGACATCACTAGCTGGCTAACGCCGCTAGACTCCACACACACTTAAATATCAAGCTTTTATATGCTGCAAACTGAGATACTACAAATTTACATATTACTTCTAACCGCGACATAACTGTAGAATCAAAGAAAGACACACATGCTCTAGAAAGTTAAAGTAAAAGAGAGGATAGATGTCGCTTTCACGCTTACACATGTTAAATCATTGACGTCACGATCTCAAAAATGCTAGAGTGCCTTTATTACAAAGGTCACTCCCTCACAAACTTATAAAGACGGGTGATAATTAAGAAAGATACACACATTCCCGAAGATTAAAAGCACCCCAAGTTGCACGCTGGCAAGAACGCTTCACTCCTGGTGTGACGGTTATTGGCGGAAACATGTTGTTGAACGTATGAACGGAATTGTATTATCGTTGGGATTCGTGCCGGGTAACTTAGTGCATACACGTTGAATGCATCTAGTACGAGCCTAAAATTTGGTGTGGTATGTATATTTTCATGTATCTGCCGTCTTTATACGTGATATACTTGTAAATAAGCAGTATTTTGAAACACGATGAATCTTTTAAGTTAACCCTGCATAATTACAATACATAATTTTGTCACATATAAAAGATAATTTTTATTTAAATGCCGAAGAAATATTTATTCTTTAAAAATTCCCATTGAAATTATATATCACATTGTTTACCATGAATTTATTTCAAACCTACTAATAACAAACTAACATTAATTTATTCTACGATCACTTTCTTAATCAGTCTGCTTATATACATTCTAATTACCTAACAGGCTAAATATCTCTTCAACACTTTAATTAGAAACCTTGATTATGTCGACAAATGAAACAAATAGTGGAAAAGACATCACTGAAACAATTAGTATATAATATATACAGTAATCATTACAGTTTAAGAACATTAAATAAAGTGTATTAACCCTTTGAGGGGCCAAGTACTCTTTTTCTTAAAATGCTGAAATGATTAATCGACACCAGAATTTAAAAACAAATTTATTTATAAATAATTAAAAGCTTTTCATCGCGTATTTCGTAAAATTGAAATTTCCATTTCAAAATTCTGGTATCAATGTGGCATTTCGGAATTAAAATTAAGTGGGATATATATTATCCCGACGCCCCTCAAGGGGTTAATAACGGGAAGATTTTCACTAACTGCAGAAATATTGAAAAAGAAATTTTAAAACCGGAAATTAATTTTATTGTTGTTCTTGGTCTTCCTTCTAAAATTATCTGCCTTAATATAGATGAATAATTCAGCTATTTTAATGTCTAAACATTAAAATTACAATTTTAATGATTTCGAAAATGAAATTCAGGATAAGCCAAAAAGATTCTCTTGAGTTAAAAATTACTACATATTCAGAAGTATGTAATTTACAAAGACGGTTGATACATGACAAGATACACACACTCACCAAGTTTAAAAACCCGGTTCGTGGATCGTGTGCAGGAATTGACTATGCGACCAGACAGAAGTATGTTATTGACTGTATGGACGAAATTGCATTATTGGCGGGACGTAAATCCAGTGACTAAAAATGCACACTTTAAACATTTGGAGTAAGTAT
Source organism: Maratus speculifer (assembly GCA_964019185.1). Classification (NCBI taxonomy): domain Eukaryota; kingdom Metazoa; phylum Arthropoda; class Arachnida; order Araneae; family Salticidae; genus Maratus; species Maratus speculifer. Next base: position 146,783,419 of record OZ025303.1, read on the forward strand.
ATACGAGAAACAGGGTGAATAAGTGTATTTTTTCATATATCCCGCATCTGTGTCCGTTGCATATTTGTAAATAAATAATCTTTTAAAACCCCATGTAACATCTAGGCCAACCTTTCGTAACTACCATATATAATTTGTTTTGAAAGAAATATTATTTGAATTTTAAATCTAAAAAATATACATATTATTCACTAAATCTGATTGAAATTAAATATTGCAATGTGTGTAACGAATTTATTTCATACCCAATCATAATAAGTTATTTCAAATATTAAATGTAACATTAATTTACTCTACGATCATTTTCTAAATTAGTTTGTTCGTATAAAATCTAGTTGCATAACAAAATAAATATCCCTTCAAAACTTTTATAAGGAGTCTGATTCGAAATAAAACAACAAATTACAAAATTACCGAATGGTCGGTATCGACCATTCGAACAAATAGTCGAAAAGACATTATTGAAAGAGCATTCAGTACATGTAGCATTCATTCTAGTTTAAGAACATTAACAGGGTTCGCACTGTTCCTAAAATTTTCATACTTTCTGACCCAATTTTAAAACGGCAATGTTTATTGTAAAATTCTACTGCAGATGTTAAAGGAATCTTCCATGAAGATTTTTGATTAAAAATACTGGTAGCAAAGAGTGAAAAGTTTTAGGCATGGTGCGAGCCCTGCATAAAGAGCCCTTATTTTGAAATGCAGACAAAAATGTGATGTTTTGATAGTTGTATTTTTTAATTGCCTTGATATTTTTTTATGTTGAAGTAAATCAAATTTAATGAATAATCTGCAATTTTGAATCCCTGAAAAAATTTCCTCTTTTCTATAAAAAATGTCAAAAATCAAGGCTGTGAGGGCCATTTTTCATTAAAAGTGAAATGGCATATTCATAGTATCCGCAAAGAAACTCTTCGGGAGGGTTGAACTCTGATGGGGATTGGCCGACTTGTATCACGTGACTTGGCGGGAAATGACTTGGCTACCGTCTGTCAAAACGATGTAAATCGGATAAAGGCAGGAATGCTAAGGCTTCCATAGGGCTAATGTAATGTGTTGAATTTTTAAATAAAATTATTGTTTTTATTGTTTTATCACACTATGTCAGCAGTGTTTGTTACCAGGTGATTATTTTATAAAATTAACGATCAAGCTAAAAGAGAACTTTCATAAATGAAGATAAACGGAAAAAAGTACACGCACTAACGTAAAGTCTGTTGTTTTGGCAAAATAAAATAGTGATTGATATTGGCACAGCACATTTGACATATCGCCATTTCCCGCCAAGTCATGTGATACAACTCGGCCAATCCCCATCAGAGTTCAACCCTCCCGAAGAGTTTCTTTGCGGATACTGTGAATAATCAGTGAAATTTTGGTACATTTGGAGCACTATATCTCTCTCAAGCAACAACATCCTAAAATTCTTTTAGCATAAACTGTTAGTATAACCTTACCTGCTTATTAAAATGTATTTGTTTCCATGCGGCATTGTTACATTACATTGTTATGTTGCCACAAATATAGTCAAAATGACGTTTTTGTCCATTTTCCGCACTTATCTTATTTAAGCAATAGTACCCAAACTTTTTCTTATAGAATATGAAAGTACACTGCTAGGACAAACTAAATAATACGGTACTGCACGGAGATATTGTTGCTGTAAGTCGATATTATCTGTTAAATATGCAATTTTTTCAAAATATTCAACATTTTAATTAGCATTATCTAAAACAAGCACCACGTTTGAATAAAATTATCTCATACAATAGTTAAACATATATACAAAAACATGGAAAAGAAAAAGAGGTGGGGCCTGCGATGTTTTGTGGCAAAAAAAGACAAAAATTAGCTGAAAAGCAATGTCCATTATCACATTTTTCCCCTAAGAGAAAATGAAAATCCTATTTCGCTTAAGGAAGCAGCAGCAAAAAAGGGATATTTCATTTTCTCATAGGTAAAAAAACATAGAAAGAGGAAGGAGAACTAGCATTTTTCCTTTTCTGATAGGGGAGAAATTTTATCTTCGACATTGTTTATTTGAAAATTTTGTCCTTTTTTTGCCGAAAAATATCACGCGGCCCCACATCTTTTTCTTTTCCATGTTTTTGTACATATGTTGACCTGTACATTGTTATTGTGTGAGATAATTTGCTTTATTCAAACGTGGCGCTTTTTTTAGATAATGCTAATTGAAATGTTGAATATTTTGAAAAATTTGCATATTTAAAAGATAATATCTACTAACAGCTACAATATCTCCGTGCAGTACTACATTATTTAGTTTAACTTAGTAGTGCACTTTCATATTTTATAAGAAAAAGTTTGGGGCACTATTGCTTAAATAAGATATTAAGTGCGGAAAATGGACAAAAACGTCATTTTTACTATACTTTGTGGCAACATAACAATGTAATGTAACAATGCTCCATTGAAACAAATACATTTCAATAAGCAGGTAAGGTTATACTAACAGTTTATGCCAAAAGAGTTTCAGGATATTGTTGTTTGCAAGAGATATGGTGCTCCTAATGTACCAGCATTTCACTTTTCATGAAAAATAGCCTTCACAACCTTGAAATTTGACATTTTCTATAGAAAAGGGGAAATTTTTTCAGAGATTCAAAATTGCACATTATTCATTAAATATAATCTACTTCAACATATAAAAAATCAAACAAATCAAAAAGTACAACTATCACACTTTGTCTAATTTTCAAAATAATGGCTCTTAAGTAAAACACATTACTAACAGGAAGAAGAAATTCAATTTCTGGATATTTAAACATAAATTATAAAATTGGAAAAATAATTTTTTTTGTTGTTCTTGGCCTTTCTTCTAAAATTATCTGCCTAAATATCCATGAATAATTTAGCTTTCTTAATATATAAATTATAAAATTACAGTTTCAACGATTTCTAAAATGAAATAGAAGGTTAGCCTAAATGATTCTTCGGATTTATAAAACACTATATATTCAGAGGATATAATATTCAAAGACGGATGATATATGACAAGATATACACACTAAAATCCTGGTTCGTGAATCGCGTGCAAGAATTGATGCTGTGACGCACATTGATAAACACGTGTTATTAGACGTATAAACGAAACTGCATTATCGGCGGGACGTATACCCATAGATTAAGGACGCACACATTGAACATGTGTAGTTAGAATGTACCAGATAATTGGCGAGTAAATATATTCTTTCATGTATCACCTATCTGTGTACGTCGCACATTTGTAAATAAATAATCTTTTGAAACCCGATGTAACATGTAAGCCAACCTTACTTAACTACTAGGGGAGAGTGGGGATACTTGAGCATAGGGGATACTTGAGCCACCCCTATTATCTCTACAGTTGGTCAAATTTTCTTTCTAAAACTGGCAGCATGGTAACGTATTTATAGTTCTGAACATGTAAATAAGAAATCACATACCTTGGTATAATTTTGAAAGTATGGTGATTAACCCTTTGAGCTCTGCTTGTAGAATTTTCTACCACCTAATTTTAATTCTGAAATGTCACAACGACACCAGAAAATTCGACCAAATTTATTTGAAAAAGGTTTAATACATTTTTTCGCGTATATTGTAAATCGGTTTTTTTCTTTGCAAAATACTGGTGCGAATGTGACATCTGGCTCAAGTATCCCCTCCATGTGGATACTTGAGCCACGATGTAAAAGAAAAAGTAAAAATTTATTAGACATAGAAAAATAGTTCAAAATTAATTGAAATTGGTTTTCAATTGAAGAAAAAATATAAAATTTTCATTTTCAATATTTTATTTTGTTCTAAGAAATTATAAAAAATTGAAAAATAAATAAAATTTAAAAAATGGCTCAAGTATCCCCATCTTCCCCTATATATAATTTGGTGTGAAAGAATGATAATTTTAATTTAAAATTTAAAACATATATATTCTTAACTTAATCTTATAGAAATTACATACAGCTGTGCGTGTAATGAATATTTCATACCTAATTTTATTTTATTTCTTAAATGGAGTATTAATTTATTCCACGATCATTTTCTAAATCTGTTTGCTCATATAAATTATAGTTACGCGACAAACTAAATATCTCTTCAAAACTTTTATAAGAAGTCTGATTATATACACCATTCGAACAAATAGTCGAAAAGACATTATTGAAAAAGCATGTAGTACATGTAGCAATCGTTCTAGTTTAAGAACATTAAATAAAACGCACTAGCAACAGGAGAAGAAATTCAATCTCTGGAGGAGCATTTAAAAATAAATTAAAAAATCGGAAAATAATTTTTTTTTTGTTGATATTGGTTTTTCTTCCAAAATTATCTGCCTAAATATAGATGACTAATTCAGCTTTTTTAATATATATATTATAAAATCACAATTTTAATGATTTCGAAAATTAAACACAGGGTTAGCCTAGGTTATACTTGGGATCTGCAAAACACTATATACTCAGAAGTATATATTCTACTAAAGCGGTTGGTACATGATAAAATGCATACACTCACCAAGTTTAAAAACACGGCTCTCGGAACGCGTGCAGGAATTGATGCTGTGACGAACATTAACAGAAACATGTTATTGAACGTATGAACGAAACTGGATTACGGGTAGGACGTATACTACGTGATTAAAGACGCACACATTGAACATTTATAGTGTGTATGTACCAGTAACTTGGTGAGCAAAAGTATTTTTTTCATATGTCACCCATTTGTGTACGTCGCATATTTTTAAATAAGTAATCTTCTGAAACTCGATGAAACATCTAGGCTGATTTTGCATAACTACCATACATAATTTGTCGTGAAAGAAGGACAATTTTAATTTAAAATCTGAAGCATATATTTTCTTCACTAAATCTTATAGAAATTATGAATTGCAATGTGTGTAACGAATTTATTTCATACCCAATCATAACAAATTATTTCATTTCTTAAATGATTACATTAGTTCACTCTACGATCACTTTCCAAATCATACGCTCATATAAATTCTAGTTACATAACAAACTAAACATCGCTTTACAATTTTTTTAAGAAGTCTGATTACATCGACCATTCGAACAAATTGTCGAAAAGACATTATTGAAAGAGCATGTAGTACACGTAGCAATCGTTCTAGTTTAAGAACATGAAATAAAACGCATTAGTAAAAAGAAGAAGAAATTCAATCTCTGGATGAGCATTTAAAAATAAATTAAAAATTCGGAAAAGAATTTTTTTGTTGATTTTGTTGTCTTCTAAAATTATCTGCCAAAATATATATGACTAATTCATCTTTTTTTTAATATATAAATTATAAAATTACAGTTTCAACGATTTTGAAAATGAAATACAGGGTTAGCCTAAATGATTCTTGGGATTTACAAAACACTATATATCCAGAGATATATAATCTACAAAGACGGATGATACATGACAAGATGCACATACTCACCAAGTTTTAAAATCCGGCTCGTAAATTGTATGCATGAATTAATTTTGTGACGGACATTTATTTAACGTATGGAAGAAACTGTTTTACCTGTGGTACGTATACTAAGTGACTAAGAACACACACAAAGAACATTTGTAGTAAATATGTACCGGAAACTTGGTGAGTAAACGTTTTTTTTTTCACGTATCACCCATTATTGTACGTCACATATTTGTAAATAAATAATCTTTTGAAACCCGATGAAACATCTCGGCTAACTTCTGCATAAATATCATATATAATTTGAGGTGAAGAACGACAATTTTAATTTAACATCTAAAGCATATGTTTTTCACTAAATCTTATAGAAATTACATATTGTGGTGCGCATAATGAATATATTTAATACCTAATAATAATAAGTTATTTCATTCCTTAAATGGAACTTTAATTTACTCTACAATCATTTTCTAAATCAATGTGCTCATATAAATTCTAGTTACATAACAAACTAAATATATCTTCAAAACTTTTATAAGAAGTTTGATTATATCAACCATTCGAACAAATAGTCAAAAAGACATTATTGAAAGATCATGTAGTACATGTAGCAATCGTTCTAGTTTAAGAACATGAAATAAAACGCATTAGTAAAAGGTAGAAGAAATTCAATCGCTGGATAACTATTGAACCATAAATTATAAACTTGGAAATATATTTTTTTTGTTGTTCTTGGTCATCTTCTAAAATTATCTGCCTAAATATCTATGAATAATTCAGCTTTTTTAATATACAAATTATAAAATTACAGTTTCAACGATTTCTAAAATGAAGTACAAGGTTAGCCTAAAGGATTTTTCGGATTTCTAAAAAACTATATATTCAGAGGTATATAATCTACAAAGCCGGATGATACATCACAAGATGCACACACTCACCAAGTTTAAAAACTAGGCTCGTGAATCGTGTGCAAAAATTAATGCTGTGACGCACATTGACAGACACGTGTAATTAGACGTATGAACGAAACTTTATTACCAGTGGGACGTATATTTTGTAATTAAAGACTCACACATTGAATTTGTGTAGTTAGTATGTACCAGAAAATTGGTGAGTAAATGTATTTTTTCATATATCACCTATCTGTGTACGTCACATATTTGTAAATAAATGATCTTTTGAAATCCGATGAACCATCTAGGCTAACCTTACATAACTACCATATGTAATTTGTTTTGAAAATATGACCATTTTAAACATATATATATTAACTTAATCTTATAGAAATTACATACAGCGGTGCGTATATATTTCATACCTAAACTTAACAAGTTATTTTCTTTCTAAAATGTAACATTTTTTTACTCTACGATCATTTTCTAAATCACTTTGCTCTTATAAATTCTAGTTACATAACAAACTAAATATAGCATTAAAACGTTTATAATTCTGATTATTTCAACTATTCGAACAAATAGTCGTAAAGACATTATTGAAAGAGCATGTAGTACATGTGCAATAGTTTTAGTTTAAGAACATTAAATAAAACGCATTAGTAGCAGGAAGAAGAAATTCAATCTCTGGATAATTATTTAAACATAAATTATAAAACCGAAAAGGAATTTTATAATAGTAATTGATCTTTCTTCTATATTTATCTTGCTAATATAGATGAATAATTTAGCTTTTCTTATAATTATAAATTATAATTTTCTTTTAATTATATTCTTATAATTATAAAATTGCATTTTTACTGCTTTTGCAAATAAACTTCAAAGTTAGCCTAAATGATTCATAGATCAGCGGCGTAACTAGGGTGGATGCCTAAGTGCACTGAATATTGGTAATTTTTTTCAGATCTGTTCGGTTTATCTAAACAGAAAAATTTCCTTTACGAATCAACGAGAAGAAAACCTTACAATATTACTGGTTTTGGGCCCCCACCCTGGTTGCGCCACTATAGACGGGGGTGTAAAAAATCTAGATACCGGAGGGCAGTCTCACACCACTAAATTTCACTGGTTCTTTTTCGTCTAATATTTTACTTTTGGGGGGAGGTAAGAATGCTAATAAAATTTAAGTCAAGAAAACTAATAAAATTTTGTGATGTTAAACTGCCCGCTGGTGCCCAGATTTTTACACCTCTCTTCATAGAGTTTCAAAACTTTGTGTATCGAGAGGAATATGTCTAATATTGACAGATGTCTCTCGCAAATCAGTTCTCTAAACTCTGGACACCAGTATTTTGAATTAATTTTCCTTACTTTAACCAGCTGCAGAATTATACGCGAATAAACATGTGAAAAATAAACTATTAGTTACTAGAAGTTAACTAGTAACTGATTGAGATAACTGGTAACTGACACCCCTATCTAGAAGTTAGGGGTGTCCTGAGCAATTATAGTCCCGATTTATGCAGGACATTTGGCAACACTATATATGATCTACAAAGACAAGTTGATGCATGATAAGATGAATGTTAGATTAGTACCGTATTTACTCATGTATAGGGCACACGCGTGTATAGGGCGCACGCATGTATAAGGCGCACCATAAATTTGATACGCTAATGAAGAATGAATAAATGAATTTCAGTAAAAAAAGTCGAAACAAACATTACACCAGACCAGAAAACATGACAAAAATGCATTTTTAGACTTCGTGTTGTGAGAGAATGATGGGAAATAGGAATGAGTGACGGTAAAGAGAATTGCTAATTAGCGTTTAGATAGTGTCATTAGCTCTGTTGTATAAAGAACTGCAAGGAATGAAATAAATATGCAGTAATATTTCAATTAAGTAACATTTTACGAGTTTTAATATCTTCTTTGAATAATTTCTTGTTTCATATGTATATCGTTCGACTGCATCCAAGAGTAAAAAAATATTCCGTGTATAAGGCGCACCTAGAATTTTTGCCCTATTTTTTTGGAAAAAAAGTGCGCCTTATACACGAGTAAATACGGTAATTTTTCCTGCGCGATATTTACTTTTATTATGCAAAATAATTGCCATATTCTTTAATTTCTTATTCATTATTAATAATATCTGCCATCAATGCTATTACTTTCCCCTTAAATTAATTATTATCTTATCCAATTTACTTAAATATAAAGCTTTTAGTTAATCCCTAAACTGCATCAATATCTTTGATCATTTCTAATATTTCCTCTCATAATTCATTTAATAAGTGACTTCGAATTGTTTTAAAAGAACCAAGTCTTTTTTTAACTCTTTTTTTCTGAGAATCTTTTGCGTGCTGTGGTATTTTTTACTTCAAAATCTATTCAATAAAAAATCGACAGAAATCTTTTCGAAATTACTCCCATTGGACGTGACGTAGACTTCCCGTGTGCTATTTTGCTTTGCATAGGATAACTGAAGACGGCTAGTTTTAAGACTTGTTTTTACTTTTTCGATTTTGGTTTCAGATTTTTTTAATTATTTTAATTTTCAAAACCGGTTTGAATCGCTTCTGAAATTAAAACTATCCAAGTAAAAAAATATATAACCAAAATAGAAAAATTAAAAACTAGCATTAAACCTAGTCGTCCTCAACTATCGTATAAAAAAAAGTTCAAAAATATTAAAATTTGAGCGAGATATTTGAAAATAACGCCTTCATAGGTTTAACATTATCATGCGGGTCTTTTACTGCGATTCGTGTTGGCTCTTAATGCGAGGTATTGACAAAAAGCGGATGCAGGAAATAAGCCCACCGATTTTGTTGAGAGTATTTTTTTATTGGAATGTACTTCAAAATAATACCGATGATATATTTAACTTTTTAAGACTTGAGCTTCTCAATGGAAATGTAGGATTGTTATTGATGGTGAGCTGTTAATAAATTATAAAGATCAAAACTGACTCAATGTTTCGTTATGGAAAACCCCTTTCTTTTTCATTTCAGTGCTTGAGTAATTCTACTTAATGATCTGCAACTACGTCAGCAATGCATCGTCTATTTATCGAGTTACACGATGCACGACAAATATGTTGCACTGTTCTTTAACCCTTTGCGGCGCAAGGCAAATTCATTGCTTAAGTGTTGAAATTAATGACTGACACCGGAATTTGAAAACAACTTTATTTGTAAATAAGAAAACGCTATATTTCACGTATTCAATAAACCGCAATTTTTTGAAAGAAAATTCCGGTGGCAATGTGGCGTTTGGGAATTAAAATTAAGTGGTATATCTATGAAACCACTGAGCCGCAAGGGGTTAACTGAATGTTTCACAGGAACCACGCTAGAATTTTTACAACTTTACATACTTGGACTCACAAAACTGAAAGGCCCTACTCAAAGCTCGCGTGCTGTAATGTAGCTCTGCTGCTGTGACGAACATTGACAAAAACACGCTGTTGAACGTATGGACGGAACTAGATTACCACTGGAATTCTTACAGGGAGACAAAGAACACACATTGAACATTTGTAGAATATATCAGAAACTTGATGAGTGTATGTGTCTTTTCATGTATCACCCTTGTTTGTATGTCCTATACTTGTAAATAGACGTTCTTTTGAAACACGGTGAATCATTTAGGGTAATCCTGTATAATTACCGTAAATAATTTGTAGCATACGACATATAATTTTAATTTGAAAAACCCCCAAACATATATCCTACAGTAATTGTTATTTGAATTATATATCACGTAGTGTATAATGAATTTATTTCAAACCTAATCATAACAAGCAATTTCATTTCTTAAAAGATACAATAATTTATTCTATGACATTTTGTTAATGAGTTTGCTCATATAAATTCTAGTTAAGTAACAAGCTAAATATCTCTTCAAAACTTTAATTACGAGTCTTCATTATATTGACCAATGCAACAAATAGTCGAGAAGGCTTCATTAGCACAATTAGTGTATAATATATACAGTAATTATTCTACTTTTTAAGAATATTAAATAAATTGTATCAATACAAAAAAAAAAAAAAAAAAAAATCAGTCTCTGGATAAATATTAAAAAAGAAATTAAGAAATAAGGAATGCATTTTATTCTTGTTCTTGGTTTTTCTCTCAAGTTATCGGGCTACATATAGATAAATAATAAACTTTTTATGAATAGGTAAATTATAAAGTTACATTTTTAGTGATTTCACAAATGAAATACAGTGTTAACCTAAATGATTCTTTGGGTTTACGAAACATTGTGTACATTGAGAGGTAGGTATATAATCTACAAAACAGTGGATACATGGGAAAGATGTAGACACTAATCAAGTTTAACACTCCATCATGTTGCTTACGTGCAGGAACCGTTACTGTGACGGACAATGACAGAAACATGCTATTGAATGTATGCAAAGAACAGCATTACACTAGGGATGTGTGACGCGTTTGTACGTCGCATATTTGTAAATAAATAATCTTTCGGAAACCGATGAATAATTTCGGATACACATATGATTATTGTGAAAGGAAGATAATTTTAATTTACAATCTTAAATATATATATCAGGGGCGTAATGAGGATAACTGCCTAAAACCATTAATAGTGTAAGGTTTTCTTTTTGATACAAAGCAGAAAATTTGCTAATAAGATAAGGTTAACAGAATTTAAAAAAAATTACTAGTATTCAGAACACTTGGGCACCCACTCTTTGTTACGCCACTGTATATTCTTCACTTAATTTTATAGAAATTATATATTATGTTGTGTATAATAGATTTATTTCATACTTAATCATAAAAAGCGATTTCAATCGTTAAATATAACATTAATTCACTCTAGAATCATTTTCTTAATCAGTCTGCTCGTATAAATTCTAGTTACGAAACAAGCTAAGTATATCTCCAAAATTTTAATTTGAATAGTAATAATATCGATCAATGAAAAAAATATTCGAAAATACTGAAACAATCAGCATATAATATATAAAGTAATCATTCCAGTTTAAGAAAATTAAATAAAATGTAATAATAGAGAAAAAATTTCGATTTTTGGATAAATTTTAAAAAGAAATTGTAAAATCAGAATGGAATTTTTTTTGTTGTTCTTAGTCTTCTTTTAATTATCTGGCTAAGTATTAACCCTATCAGGGGCAAGGTATTTCTGCTCCAAAAATGTTCAGATAATTGACTTATACCTCAATTTAAGAACAAGTGTATTTGAAAATAATTAAGAGTTGTTTTTCACGTATATTGTGAGATTGAAATAGTACTAAAAATTTACTGTTGACAGTTCGCAATTGGAGCAGTAAAATTAACTATTTTCAAACTGCAAACGGCGCCCCTGAAAGGGTTATTGATTAATTCAACTTTAAATTATGAGTAGAACAAACATCAACGCTCTTGCCTTTGGAAACATTAAATGGGAGTTTCTACGGAAATAGGCCTTTTTTTTATCATAGTAATGAAGGAAAAAATTCATGCCAGAAGTTTTTAATTTATCGTAACAAAACATTAGAAGAGATAATTATTTGTAAGAAAATAACTGTCCGGCTTAATATTAAGAGATCCGATAATTATTAGATTTTTAACACTTGAACCAACGGTTATGTTTTATAATACTAGCTGGGTATGTCAATCCCAAAATTTTCTGAAGAACTTTATATCCACATATTTACCAATTATATCAGGTATTATCGTAAGTTCAAAATGGGGGAGTTTTCTACGTCCAACTACCAAAAAATTCAAAATTCTTTTTCAAAAAATAGCATATAAATATATACACATATAAGCACATACTCTATGTATATTTCAACATGTTTATTTATATTATATCAGTTATTAATATAGTATTCTGTACAATTTATTACATACAATAAATCCAATTCACAAATCCTTTTTTTAAAAAGTAAGCATATTGCATCGAGTCTTTTAAAGTGTTTAAAAATGATGATAATGATAGTTCGAAGTTCAAGTTAAAAACATAGATTTGTCCATAAAGTATTTTGTACACTTTATTACATACCATAAATCCAATTCACCAATCCTTTTTTAAAAAGTAAGCATATTGCATCGAGTCTTTTAAAATGTTTAAAAAATGATGATAATGATAGTTCGAAGTTCAAGTTAAAAATCTAGATTTGTCCACAAAAATTGGTCCAGAGAGTCCCAGTATTTAAATACATAAGTTCATATAAGATTCATTACCTTTTTAATTTTCATTAAGAGTTCAACGTAGTTCATTTCCTCCATTTTTTTCACTTGAAAACGGTAATGAATCGGTAATGAACTTGAAACGGTAATGAACTTGAAAAGGTAATGAATCTTATATGAACTTATGTATTTAAATACTGAGACTCTCTGGACCAATTTTTGTGGACAAATCTAGGTTTTTAACTTTAACTTCGAACTATCATTATCATCATTTTTTAAACATTTTAAAAGACTCGATGCAATATGCTTACTTTTTTAAAAAGGATTGGTGAATTGGATTTATGGTATGTAATAAAGTGTACAGAATACTTTATGGACAAATCTATGTTTTTAACTTGAACTTCGAACTATCATTATCATCATTTTTAAACACTTTAAAAGACTCGATATAATATGCTTACTTTTTTAAAAAAGGATTTGTGAATTGGATTTATTGTATGTAATAAATTGTACAGAATACTATATTAATAACTGATATAATATAAATAAACATGTTGAAATATACATAGAGTATGTGCTTATATGTGTATATATTTATATGCTATTTTTTGAAAAAGAATTTTGAATTTTTTGGTAGTTGGACGTAGAAAACTCCCCCATTTTGAACTTACGATAATACCTGATATAATTGGTAAATATGTGGATATAAAGTTGTTAATGCAGGTATTAAAGAAATTTTATAGATAAAAAACTTTGGTTTTTTTCTTAATCCATCTTGAATTTTCTGAAGACCTTTATAAAGAAAATATAAAGAAAATGGCACAAAAATGACTATTACAGCAACCCCTTCAGGCAGAATATTTTTAAATTTAAGCAGAAATTCCTGCCCAGAACAAAATATATGTACAAAAAATTTAGTTCAATTCTATGCATAACTTCATACGCTTATTGATGGTACAATAATGTGAATGGTACAAAAATCGCTATTACAGCATCCTTTCTAGGAGATTTTTTTAAAAATTCTGTGAGGACCTGCTGGTTATAAGTGAAAACGTACAAAATAAATTTAGTTGAATTCTATGGATAACTTCACACACTTTTCTATGGTACAATAAAAGAAATGCCACATATATCGCTGTTACAGCATCTCCTTCCGGCGGACACTTTTTTAAATTCAGGGAGGACCTGCTTTCCATGACCAAAAGCATACACAAAAAATTTTATTCAATTCTATGCATATCTTCATACACTTTTCGATGATAAAATGATGAAAATAGAACAGAGATCGCTATTAAAGAACCTCCTACCGGCGGATATTTTTTCAAATTCAAATAGAGCCAACTGACCATAACAAAAATCATACATAAAAAATTGGTTCAATTCTACGCATAACTTCATACATTTTTCGAAAGTACAATGGTGACACACAGGCAGACGGACGGACACACATTTCGTAAAAACATATTTTTTGGCTTCTTTGACCCCCCTCCCCCCCCAAAAAAAATAGGTGTAAATTCGACAAAACTGGAAGTAGAAAAAAATTCGATTATAATACGTTCTTCTATTCAAAATAGAACAAAGTAAAAAAAAAATGTACCCCGTAATTTTTGTTTAAAGCTTTTTAATTTAGCTACTTAATTCAATTTTGCGCAACATATACATTAAGTCTTATTACTTTTTTTTAAAACCGAATTATGCAAATTTGAAATTCTTTTTTCTTCCTTCCTGACTTTTTTTTACTTTTTACATATTGCCAATCCCATAGGATTTTATAGTCACATGGCAGGTAACATCTATGCTTATTGTTCACCATTATTTTCTAATAATTGGCTTCGCCTTGTTCAATTAATGAGATATCTCCGATAAAATAAGCCCCATTTTCCCGCTCTAAGATACTGACAACCAAAAATCATGGCAAGTGAATTACACTACAGGTACTTATGGAATTATTTATAAAAAATATTATTTTATGTACCGATTTCGTTAAAAATACTCTATTGTTTTCACCAATAATTTTAAATAATAAAGCATATACAATTCAATACATATGCAATAAACCCTCTTTTTCAGTTTCCCGGAAGAAGTAACGGATAAAGCATGTTTTTTTAAGGGTCCGGAGATTGTTTATTTAGAATTAACGAAAAATTTTGTGTATAAAAACGAATTTTTCTGACATTGTACAATTCCTAGGTCTGTGGTTTCATTTATAATGTCGCGTGACGCTGCATAGAGGGTTTCAATGTAAATACTGCATTGTTTTTTTTTTTGTCGTCCAAGAAAAATTAAATTAGTTAGAGGTTTAATTCCGTTAGGACATTTTTGATGAAGTTGAATTTATTAATTTCATTAAAACTACTTTAAACAATTTATATTGTTTAGATCATCGCTTCCCAGCCTTTTTTCTTTCACGTACCTTTTTCTTAGGATTATCATTTCTGATAAGGAAGGTCTCCGTACTGGGCATACTCAGAATATTTTGAAAAAATTACTAATTAAACTGCTTATGTAATGTAATAAAGGATCCGTCAATATTAGCGGCAAAATTACAGTAGAAAGTTTGTAAAAAAATAAAATAGTTTCGAATATTTGGCGTGAAAAGACGAAAGCGAAACACGATTTCGCGAATAGCATTTTCCCTCACCAAATCAAACGATTATCATGTAACAAAAAATTGTTTGTTAATAGATATTTAGCATGCGTGTAAATAATATTGAATGAATTTAAACAGAGTTTAATACATACATTATATTACATATTGATTGTTGCGGTAGTTATTTAATTTTAATACTGTAAAAATACTTTTATATATAAAAAATATTTTCATGTTGAAAAATATATTTTCATATATTTCAGCGTATTCCAAAATAAAAGCTAGATGAAGAATGCTGCAATAATAAATTTCAATATTGAAGAAGATTTTGTTTTCATAACAACAAAATTGAATCGACGCTGCTCAATTAGATACAATTTTGAGATTGAAAAGTAAAAGGAACTTAATTTTCGTTTTAATTCATAAAATTGCATAGTTAACTTTCATTATAAATATATATATATCACAAAATTATTGTCATAACAGACTAAAACCGACAAAACTAAAGTTATTTAAACATATATTTTTAAAAATATTTCAACATGAAATATTTTTACCTTAAAAAATATTTGACAAAAAAGTATTATTTGAAATTTTATTTCGTTGCCAACCGGTGATAAATTGCCAAATAAACGACATGTTCATTATTTTTTTACGAACGTTCTATCGGGTTTCCGCCGAATTTTTTTTATGAACATATATATCCACATGGAAAGAACATTCTGTAATTTTCTCAGAATTTTCTGAGTATGCCCATCTGGAGATCTTCCTTATGAGTATCCCCGTTTGTTATAAACACGCCTCTCACTTTCCTCACTACACTCAGCTAGATTACGCAAACATGGTTTTTTCATTAATAATCCTCATATCACAACCGTTTATTAAGCGATACAAATTACATTGTCAATTTTAGCTCACAGGCTATCATAGCCTGAGAGCTTATATGCCCGCCCATTCTGTACGTATGTGCGTACGTTCGTACGTAACGCGATAACGCATGATAAAAATATCCCATCCACTTGAAATTTTGTATGTAGGTATATCCTGATAAGACGCTTCCCTGATTAGTTTTTGGAGTTCATTCGATATGAATAAAAGGAGGAACGGGGGGCTCATGCCCCTCCCCTTAATTGATATGAATGGGTTTTTCATGCAGAAATATTAGTTTTTGTTCAAAATTTACACATAGGATCATTCTGATGAAGCGCTTCCGTGATTGGTATTAGGTGTTCATTGGAAGAAATGGGGGTTCTAATGCCCCTCCCCTTAATTTATATAAATGGGTTTTTCACGCAGAATTGTCAGATTTCGTTCAATTCTCTGAATAGTTTTGGAAGTTTAATGGTTAAGTATATAAAAGAGAAGAATGACTCTTCTTAAATTATATAAATGGGTTTTTATTAAGAATTTTCCGATTTGCTCTAAATTTTGGGTATGGATTTTTTATTTGATAAAGCATGTCCCTGATCAGTTTAGAGGGTTCAGTGATTAAGTATAAAAAGGGGAAAGGGGGGAGCTGATCCCCCTTCCTTAATATTTTTTGTCGAACGGAATTAACCCTTGAAAATATAAGGCTGCAATGTACAATTAGTATGCGTAGCCTGTGAGCTCAATGCCATCAGTTCAACTGGGCAGTGTTTTTTTATTAACACTAGGGGGGCCCCGCCCCCCTGCTCGCTATGCTCGCCAACCCCCCGCGTAATCGCTTCGCGATTCCAAATTATTGTCTACCCCTGCTTGCTGCGCTCGCCAATAACCCATGGTAGGAATAAGCAGTTGCAGACCTTTAAAATGATGTGTCACACAATTGGTGTTGTAAAGAAATTACAAAATGCGCCCCCTCTGAGGGCAGAGGGGGGGGGTCACACACAAGGTATCCATAATATGAATAAGCAGTTGTAGACCTCTCAAATGATGTGTCACACAATTGGTGTTGTAAAGAAATTAAAAATGTGCCCCCCTGGGGGGCAGAGTGACAGATAACACACAACACATCCATAATATGAATAAGTAGTTGCAGACTTTTCAAATGACGTGTCACTCAACTGGTGTTGTAAAGAAATTAAAAATGTGACCACCCCCCCCACCCCGGGGAGAGCAGAGTGTGGGAGTGACACACAAGACATCCATAATATGAATAAGCATTTGCAGACCTTTCAAATCTTGTGTAACACGACTGGTGTTGTAAAGAAAATAAAAATGTCCCCCCCCTGGGGAGCAGAATGGGGGATAACACACAAGACATCCATTATATGAATAAGCAGTTGCAAACCTCTCAAATGATGTATCAAACGACTGGTGTTGTAAAGAAATTAAAAATTTGGCGAAATATTACAGTTATCGCCAAGTTGGCGTCACTTTTGGCAACTAATTTTGGTCGCCAAATTTGGCGATATATCGCCAAGTTGGCGACAAACTTGGCGATTGTTGGCGATGGTAACCTTTCCTCTCTTTATGGTAACCCATATGGCGATGCATAGACGGAGCCCTTTCCTGATTGGTCTATTCGACTCATGGAAGGAGTGGACAACCCGGATTCGTTAGTTCCGGAAATCTTCCACATCAGCATCATTCCAGGAGTCATTCCTTTTAAGGCTAGTTTTTTTTTACTATAGAAGGATTTTTATGACTTAATTAATTATTTTTGTGACTTTATTAATTACTTTTGTTATATCCGGCATTATTGATATTTTTTTCACATACCCCAAGAGGCGCCAACCTCGTACACACAGGAGTACGTGTATCGCGGCACGGTTGGGAACCACTTCTCTAGATGAATAGAAATTGTGCTATTTCATACTGTCTCATAAAGTGATCTTAATTTACTAGACACTAGAAATCAATCATAAAATCATCGATCTTTTGTAATTTTTTTAACTATTTGGGAAAATACGTGTTGTCTTCGGTTGAGAATTTGGAAATCTGAAGCATATCTGAATCTTTTTATTGCTTGAATTCTTCAACTTATTTTTTCATTTTATTCGTTTTCTGATTCGTCCATGCTTAATGTCCAAAAATAGAATACTTCTGTTTTTTATTTATTCGTTTTCTGATTGTTTCATGCTTAATGGCCAGAAATGAAATACTTCTGCTGCCACGATGACAAAAAAGTATTACAAACTACAAAAAAATTAATAACTTAAAAACAAATTGAAATAAAACTTTCAAACAAATTGCATCTAAAAGTACATTTTTTCTCAATACGATGGTGCAAAAATTTAAAATGTGTGATGAATCGAAGTTTAAAAATTTTTAGTAACTAGTAGGATTAAAAATTGTAAAACTAAAATTTTATTTAAAATTTGTATATGATTGGTGATTTGTATATGATTGATCCATGACCTACGTAATATAGGATTCTGTTATTACGTAAATCACGTTTTGATCATCATAAAAATGATATTTATTATTAGTATTATTATTTTAAATATATAATTTATTTATAAATGTCAAATTTTACTCCTTGAAAATGTAATTTTCCAAATAAACGTTGTAATTTGTTAAACTACATTTTTTAAATTCTACTATACTCCCTACAATAATCCTGTGTTGTGATTACGGCGCTGCTGGTGATTACGGTGGCAGCTATGCTACCTCCATTTTAATGAGTAATTTATCGGACATATTTATATTCGGTGTTACATTACAATAATGTGTAATATTACTTCAAATATATCAGTTTAAATTACACCATTATATAAATTGAAATATTCCATAAAATTGAAAGCAGCATGCGTCAGTGGCGTAGCCAGGGAGGGAGGTCCACGTGCTCTTCAGGCCACTAATTTTGTAAAGTTATGTTCTTCATACCTATTCGGAGAATTTTCTACTGTTAATCAAGACAAAGAAAAGTTTACAATATTACTGGTATCTGGAGAATTTCGACCCATTTCATTCGCTACGACACTGCATGCTGCTACCAATTTTATAAAGTAACTAGCTGACCCACGCGACGTTGCCCGGATCCGTATTAACAATATTAAACGAACTTGAAAGTTGTATGATTTTACCATTAATTCGAAACATGCAGAAATAGATTGTTTGAAATACGTGGCCACTGACTGTGTGAAAAATCGGGTAAAAAAAAAACAAGTAATATTAAGCTCTAAAAATCCTCAAAATGAAGAATGGGAAACGCGGGAGGGAATATGTATCCAACAATTGCGTGATTTTGTGTGAAAGTGTTGGTATTTATCCTTAAAAATCACTGTTAAGTCACGTAACCAATTATTATTTCTTTTCACACAGAAATCCCAAGTGAAATATTTTGAATTTCAAGCTAATTATATCACTCTTAAATCCGACTATACCGTGAATGAAATCGATAATCGATGTTAGCTAAAAGGTTTGCATTTGTGGTTTGGATCAAGGCCATGTTTCATACCCACGAAAGTTATTTTTCCTTGTTCGGATCGGATTATGCTTTATTTGAACATCTTTGCGGGATTCAGATTTGGTTCGGGTCAGTTATGAAATCCATAGTTTTTTTTTGAAATAGAATTTTTAGGTGTGGGTCGGGTTTATACTCTAGGAAATTTTGTCTATCACGGATCGGAATGTAGTCTTTTTTTTTTGGGGGGGGGGGATTGGGTAATGTTTTAATTAGTCTAAACATTACGGTTATAACCAGTTTTGCTACTTTTCTTTTTATGAAAATTTCCGATAGATAATTTACTATTTGATAATTTATTATGGTGTATGAATCGTTTGAGGATTCGAACAATTGTACGCCAAAGAGCCATTTTATTTTCGTTTTAAAATCAAATTAAAGCCATAATAAATTTTTAAATTGAATAGAATACATTCAAATTTAATCAATGACTTAAAAAAAACCTCCTAGAAAAGTGTTGTATACTTTTTTAACTGCAACACAGCTAATCACTCATATGTTCTAATGTTCGAAGTGCCAAAAATCTGCGTACAACCATTGAGTAATGAGAAATTAATAGAGTGGAAGTATAATATCTTGGGGTGAAGCCAAAAACGTATCCCTAAAATAAGCTACATTAAGTCTAATTAAGCACCAACAAAACCACGTGCTTTGACACGCCGATCAATTCAAACTGGTTTAAACCCGTATATCTTTATTTTTGTTTTTTATCGTTTAATAAGCTTATAAGTTATAAACTGTTATTGAACAGATGACTAAAATTTCGTTTAAAAAATGATGATTTGTGCCATTATTGGCTCTAATACACGCTCGAAATGCATAAAAAATACAAATAGATCAATCATTGGCAAGAATTATTTGATTATTTTTATCATATAACTTTGAAATATCAATATAGAAGCATCTTTTAAGATTTTGCTTGAAAAGTTAACATTCTTTCGTTAATGTCTTAAAATCGTCTGCACTCTGAAATCTAGATTCTAAATTAATATTTGTTATTTAAGTTTTCATGCATGATTTTAAAATAATGTTTTCTTCAATATATTTTACATACTGACATGCAATTATTAATATATTGTTACGTCATAAACATTTTTCGTCTACCTTATAAAGTATTAAAAATTTCTGAAAAAAATAAAACTTTTAGTAATACAATTTTTAATTGAAATCATATGTTTTCATTATTTTATTTTATTTTATTTTGACATTTAATTATTTCTAATTCTCCAATTTCAATTATTTTAAAAGCAAACATTTATTTTAATAAATGATATGATAGAAAAAAGACAATTTTAAAAAGTTACTATTTCTTCTTAAAATGCGCTTCATCTGTATTTCATTTCTTTCAATTCATTTTATTAATACAAAATCCCTTCCTCGTACTTTTGATTGGGTCTTTAAAATTTGAGCTATAAATGGTTTTATATTGCAAACCGCTTCACCTCCACCTGACTTTTTCCTCCGTAGCATACAACAGCTGTGATAAAAAAGTCCTCAGTTAAACTGACAGTTTGCCAGTCTATGAATTTTAAAGGTCTTTAAAAAAAACTCTCACTTTGGAAATGTTAAACACTCACATTTTTTTCTTTAATTCTGTCTCAGCTTTTTTAATTATTTCTGGGTAAACTTTATGCAACCAACCAACCATAAACAAATGAAAGGAAAAAAGTGGAAAAAGGCGATTTTTTTATGAGTGATCTTTGGAATTTAAATAATTACTCAGTTAATAATTAGAATTTCGAAATTCTGAAGCTCAGGTGAATCAGGGGAGATTTGGGGCTACTCTCAAAAAATTTTTGACCCTCGTACATGCTGTAGATTTTGCTAGCCATCGCAGACACACACACACACACACACGCACGCAGACAGACAGAGCGTTTTGTTCTTTTATTAGTATAGATGTTACAGATTTTTTTTCTTTTTTTACAATTAACTAAGAATCGCATTTAAATTCACTCTCGCGGTAGACGCTGTTTTTACAGTATATTGTAATATTTTTTCATACACTTTCAAAGGAAAACAAAAAGAGTTTATGATGTATTTGAATGTTGTTTCATGAATGTTTCAGACTATAATATCATTATAATTTTTTTAAACTAAATGTTTTAAAAATACTCTAAAATATTTACATCTGCAAGTTTCGGAAACTACCAAATTTTAACGACACTTCGTTTAATATTTATGAGACATTAAATATTTCTCATAATTACTTACAAAACATACTGTTAAAAACAAAACAAACATATACTTAAATTCTCTAAAAATCCCATTTCTCTCTGTAACTGTAAATGTCATCACAGGAAAATGCAGTTTTCCGGCTAATTAATAATGTAAATACGTATGTTCAGTGAATGGAACGTAATAACAAGATGTTTCCAAAAGTCATTTCTCGAACAGGAGGATATGATAATAAAATATTTGTTAAATATATAGGACATAATTAATTATCAACTGCATACACATATATTTATAGCATAATCTAAATATTTGAAAAATAATAGAAAATTTACGATATTAAAGAAGTTTTATTGATTTCTTTATTCGAAATTTTGTCTATTAGTTTGTTAATTGAATCCACTGTTCATTGGCTTATTCATTTCATATTAGCAAGTGGGTATATACTTCAAATAATTTTTAAAAGTATATTGGGAAGTTACGTAGAATTATAAATAAAGAGTAATTGATACGCCTTTAATACACTGCTCAAAACAATTAAAGGATATTGCAGTTTTAGGTTGATTTTGTATCTGGGAAACTTTTTAGCTGATTGATACATGGTCGACAGACATAGTAGGTTATATGAGAATAAATTACACATGTTTGGCAGAAAAAAATGCCTTTTATCGCGCATTTGTGTACAAAAGGAAAAAGACACAATTTGTGCATATGAGAAAAAAGAATAAGAAAAGGTGTTTTCTTCAAAGAAAATCATTTTCAGTAGAGGGTATGGTTTCCTCGGGCGGCCAACAACGTTGAACACCTTTGAGGCATGGACTCAATGAGGCTATTAATGACGAGTTGGGGTATTCTGCCCCACTCTTCCAGAAGAGCTCTTTCCAGTTCTTGGAGAGTTTGTGGGGGTTGTTGGCGGCCAGAAACTCGTCTTCCTAGAGCGTCCCAAACGTGCTCGATTGGATTCATGTCTGGAACACGCTGGCCATTCCATTCGAACGATTCCTTCCTCGAAAAGGATATCCTCCACCAGGTTTGCAAGCTGTGGCTTGCAGTTATCGTCCATTAAAATGAAGTTATCTCCGATTGCTGCAGCGTAAGGGACTACAATAGGTCTGAGGATCTCATCCCTATATCGGCGACCAGTCAGAGCTCCATCTCGAATGATGTTGAGGTCAGTGCGCCACCATACACCAATATAAAAGCCAATGGAAATGCCACCATACACCAACACTTCTCCACCGCCAAATCTGACACTTTCGTGCACGAACGCAGGATTATTCCTACTGCCACGGTCCCTCCAGATGAAAATACTCCTATTATCCGGATGCACAGAAAAACGGGACTCGTCAGAAAACAGAATATTGCTCCATTCATTTCTCCTCCAGTTGACATGGTCGGTTACCCACTCCCTGCGGTCACGACGATGCCTTGATGTTAATCTAACACATACCGTCAGTCGGCGAGCATACAGACCTACAGCATGGAGCCGGTTTTGGACAGTCTGAGTTGAAATCGTGGTGCCTGTAGCCGAGCGAAGGTGTTGTTGGAGAAGAGTAGCGTTCATGTTTCGGTGTCTCCGAGCTGTTAACGCTAAATACCGATCTTCATTGGGCGTTGTTGCCCATCTACGACCTTGCCGTGGTCTTCGGCCTGCACATCCACTCTCCAAAAAACGGTTCCAGATCCTGGAAATGACACTTTTTGACACTCCAATGGCTTGCGCTACTTCGGCTTGAGTTTGGCCCCCTTCTAACCTACCAACAATTTTCCAAGCTTCTGAATCTGTCAAATGACTTCGCTGAGACATTGTACTCATCGAAACAAAGCAATCACTGAATGCCGATCATCCTTGTCTTCATTCTCTTTTATCCAGTTGAAAGTCAAATTTCATTCGCTGCCGCTGAAGCGACGTTTTTGACATCGAACTCAAAATTTACATACTCTACAGTTTGAAAACCAGAAAAATTTGCATTTGTGATTCTCTTCTTCTATTTTCGGCAAAAAAAATTTCGTTTATATCTTTATTTTACATAAAACTTCAAATATCCTTTAATTGTTATGAGCAGTGTATAATGAGCTTTAACAGTAACCGGTTTTACTAAGGCTCATTGTCGCCGTGGCATACTTAGCTTCGAATCGAATTTTCTCCATACTTAAACTACTTATCAAAGAAGAATTTAACCCTTTAACATTCATTGGTTTCTCTACGAAACCACAAAATTTTAATTCCGATATCAACATCGACACCGGAATTTTAATTAAAAAAAATTTATTTTATTATGCATGTGAAACACCACTTTTTCTTATTTATAAATATATTTGTTCGCAATTACCGATGTCAATCATTTATTTCAATATCTTAGCAATGAAAATGCTTTGTCCGTTGAGCGGTTAAGTCATAATTATGGCCATTAAAAAAAGTATTTTTGATGCTGAAGTTTTTTTAAACGGTAGCCAGGTACTGGTTTTACGCTACATTAAAGTTTAATATTACACCAAATATATCAGTTTAAATTACACCATTATGTATGTTAAAAAAGTCCATAAAATTGGACTCAACATGCTACCACCAATTTTATGAAATACCAATACATAATTCTTTTTCAGTGTACCAAGATTCCATCGCATTTAAATTCGGTCTCTCGGTAGACGTTGTTTTTACAGTAGATTGCATCGTTTTTTCATACACCTTTCAAAATGAGATTAAATGAGTTTTTACTACATTTTAACGTTGCTTTATGAATGTTTAAGACCATATCGTAAAAATTTTGCTAAATGTTTTTAAAATATTCTAAAATATTTATTTCTGCAAGTTTCGTAAACTACCAAAATTTAACGACAAATCGTTTAACATTCACCAGATATTAAATATATCTCATAATAACTTACAAAACAGACTGTTAAAAACAAAATAAACATGTAGTTATATTCTCTAGAAAATCCTATTTCTCTCTGTAACTGTAAATGTCATCACAGGAAAACTCAGTTTTCAGGCTAAATTAATAATGCAAATGCAGATGTTCAGTGAATGAAACGTAATGACAAGATGTTTCAAAAAGTCATTTCTCTAACATGAGGATATGATAATAAAGTATTTGTTAAATATATAGGAAATAAGTAATAATCAACTGCATATATCTTTATCGCATAACCTGAATATCTGAAAAATAATAGAAAAGTTATGAAAACAACGAAGTTATATTGATTTCTTTATTCGAAATTGTGTCGATTAGTTTGTTAATTTAATCCATTGTACATTGGATAATTCAATTCATATTAGTACGAATGTATTTCATTCAAATAATGTAAAAAAATTATTGGGAATTTACATGAAATTATGAATAAAAAGTAATTGCCACATTTTCAATATAATGAGCTTTAACCGTAACTGATTTTATTACGGCTCACTGTCGTCGTGGCAGAATTCCACCAATAATATTGAATCGCATTTTCTCCAAAAGTTTAAAAGTTTTAAAAGTTTTATCAATGCAGAATTTAAGTTATAACTATGGCCAATAAAAAAAAGTTCTTGTTCCTCGAAGCTGTTTCATCGATAGTCAGGGACCGGTGTTTCGCTACATTAATGTGTTATATTACACCAAATATATCAGTTTAAATTACACTAATATATAAGATAAAATAGTCCAGAAAATTGGAAACAGCAGGCTGCCACCAATTTTATGCAGCAATGTTGCATAATTCATTCATAGTGTACCAAGAATGCACTGCATTTAAATTCAATTTCACTGTAGACAATGTTTTTACAGCGTACTACATTATTTTTTTCATATACCTTGAAAGGTATATAAGAAAGAATAAACGAGTTTTTGTTCCACTTCAAAGTTGTTTCATGAATTTTAAGACCGTAGTACCGTTATAAAAACATTTCTTTTTCATCCAAATGTCTTTAAAAACATTCTAAATTACTTATATCTGCATGTTTCGGTAACTACCAAGTTTTAATGACACATCGTTTATCATTTAAGAGATATTAAATATTTCTCATAATTTCTTACAAAACAAACTGTTAAAAACAAAACAAACATGTAGTTACATTCTCTAAAAATCCCATTTCTCTCTGTAACTGTAAATGTCATAACAGGAAAATGCAGTTTTCTAGCTAATTAATGATGCAAATGAAGATGTTCAGTGAATGGAACGTAATGACAAGATGTTTCCAAAATTCATTTCAATAACATGCGAATATGATAATAAAGTATTTGTTAAATATATAGGATATAATTAATAATCAATTACATATATATTTATTGCATAACTTAAATATTTAAACAATAAGATTTAAGATAATTGAGAAGTTTTATTGATTTCTTTATTCGAAATTGTGTCTATTAGTTTGTAAATTTAATCCACTGTTTTTTGAATAATTCATATTATAGTAGTAATTTGATATTTAATACAAATTATTTTAACTACCTCGCGTACGTCATACGTGTAACGTATTTATGCCAATAAGGATTTGTCGGTACCACTTACGGGCAAAAAATTTCAAATCATGATTTATTATTCTCACCAATAATTTTTTTCGTAAATTTTACATTATTTAATCCCAGTAATTTTGTAATTTAATTTAGGCAAAAATTTCTGTTTTAAAAAGCTGGTTATAAAAGATTAAAAATTCTGTAAAAAACGCTAAAAAGTTGGCATTATTTGAAAGTTTTTCTGAAAATGTTGATCAGTTAAGTTGTTAAAAGTTACGAACTTTGAGGAAAGATTATGATTGGATCACCCGAGTACTAGGTCTCAGAATAGTTAAGGCCTCTGTCCTCGCTCGAGGAAACGCGCGCGAGCTAATGCTATTCCTAAGGGGAAGCATTTTTCTAATAACTCTTTCGCATTTTGACATTTTTGAATAATTTTTTTTTTGCATTCGATAGCTGAGGTGCATGCCGACAGCGCACTTTTTTTACTTTATCAATTTTGGTTGCAGATATTTTTTACAAAGTTAGTTTCACTTTCAAAACCGGTTTCGAAACTGAAAGTGCTTTTTAAAAAAATTATCTGCAACCAAAATCGAAAAAGTAAAAACGATGCGCTGTCGGCATGCACCTCAGCTATCAAATGCAAAAAAAATTATTCAAAAATTTCAAAATTCGAAAGAGTTATTAGAAAAATGCTTCCCCATAGAAATAGCATTAGCTCGCGAGCGTTTCCTCGAGCGAGGACAGGGGTCTTGGGAAAATAAAAGATTGCGATTTTACGAGCAGGTAATCAATTTACGAGCAGAAATCTTCTGCCCGTGAAAGGATTTACCGCTTCCCTGATTTGCCGGTACATCATACGGGAATCGTGTTTTTGCCATATCATACACTTTCAAATAAAGAATAAAAGAGTTCCTGCTGCATTTCAACGTTGTTTCAAGAATGTTTAAAACCATAATTTCATCATAAAAAAGAAGATTTTTTAAAAATATATTTTTAAAAAATACTCTAAAATATTTATTTCTGCAAGCTTCGGAAACTACAAAACTTTAACAACACATCGTTTAACATTTAACAGACATTAAATATTTCTCATAATTACTTACAAAACTTATATATTTGATGTAATATTACATCAAATATATAGGTTTAAAATACACTATTATGAAAATCAAAACAGTCTATAAATTTATTGGCAGCATGCTGCCTCGAATTTTTGAAGAAATGCTGCATAATTCCGTTACGTTGTACCAAGAATACATCGTATTTAAATTTTGTCTCACGGTAGACAGTGTTTTTATAGTACCAAATTTTATACTATATTTTTCCCCATACACCTTTTAAAGACTGAATAAACGGGTTTCTGCTGCATTTCAAAGTTGTTTCATAATAATTAAAATCATAATACCATTATAAAAAAGATTTTTTTAAACTATATGTTTTAAAAATATTCTAAAATATTTATATCTGCAAGTTTCGGAAACAACCAAATTTTAACGACACATATCGTTTAACATTTAAGAGACATTTAATATTTATCACAATTACTTACAAAACAAACTGTTTGAAACAAAAGAAAAATGCAGTTACATTCTCTAAAAATCCTATTTCTCTCTGTAACTGTAAATCTCACCGCAATAAAATGCAGTTTTCAGGCTAATTAATAATGTAAATGCGTATGTTCAGTGAATGGAACGTAATGACAAGATGTTTCCAAAATTTATTTCTCTAACAGGAGAATACGATAATACAGTATTTGTTATATGTATAGGATATAATTAATAATCAACTGCATATATCTTTATCGCATAACCTAATTTTTTGAACAATAATAGAAAATGTTTGATAGTCGCAAATTTTTATTAATTTCTTTATTCGAAATTCGTATATTAGTTTGTTAATTGAATCCACTGTTCATTGGATAACCCATTTTATATTAGCAAGTGGATATTTAATACAAATAGTTAAGAAAAATTATTGGGAAGTTACATGGAATGATAAATAAAGAATAATTGGTCTGACTTTAATATAGTTAACTTTAACCGTAACCAGTTTTATTACGGCTCATTGTCGCCGTGGCAGACTTCTACCAATAGCTTTGAATCGAATTTTCTATATATTTAAACATCTTATCAATGCAGAATTTGATTATGTATAATAATAGCCAAATATATATATATATTTGTTGCTGGAAATGTATTTTAGCCGCAGTGACTCTACATTAATGTGTAAGATTACACCAAATATTTCAGTTTAAATTATACCATTTTATAAATAAAAATAGTCCATAAAATTGGAGGCAGCGTGCTGCCACCAATGTTATGAAATACCATTATATGATCCTTTTACAATACCAAGAATGCATTTAAGTTCGGTCTCCCGGTAGACGTTGTTTTTACAGCATACTGCATTATTTTTTCATGCACCTTTCAAATTAAGAAATGAGTTTCTACTACATTTCAACGTTGCTTTATGAATGTTTAACACCATATCGTTATAAAAAGAATTTTTTTTAAATGTCTTTAAAAGTATTCTCAAATATTTATTTCTGCATGTTTCGGAAACTACCAAATTTTAACGACACATCGTTTAATATTTAAGAGACATAAAATGTTTCTCACAATAACTTACAAAACAAACTGTTAAAAACAAAACAAACATGTATATTCTCTAAAAATCCTATTTCTCTCTGTAACTTAAAATGTCATTTTAAGAAAATGCATTTTTCAGGCTAATTAATAATGCTAATGCAGATGTTCAGAAAATGGAACGTAATGACAAGATGTTTCCAAAAGTCATTTCTCTAACAGGCCGGTATGATGATAAAGTATTTTTTAAATATATAGGATATAATTAATAATCAACTGCATATATATCTATCGCGTAGCCTAAATATTTGAACTATAATAGAAAATTTATATTAATAACGAAGTTTTATTAATTTCTTTACTCGAAAATTGTGTATTAGTTTGTTAATTGAATCCACTGTTCATTGGATAACTCATTTCATATTAACACGTAGATATTTAATACAAATAATTAAAAAATTGGGCGGTTAATTGTAATTATAAATAAAGATAAATTGATGCGTCTTTATTACAGTGAATTTTAACCGTAACTAGTTTTATTACGGATCATTGTCGTCGTGAATTCTACCAATAGCTATGAACCGAATTTTCTCTATATTTAAACGATTTATCAATGCAAAATTTGATTATGTATAATTATGGCAAAAAAAAAACATATTTTTGCTGCTTGAAGTTTATTTTATCGGCAGTCAAGGAATGGTGTAACTCTACATTAATTTGTAATATTGCACCAAACATTTCAGTTTAAATTATACAATTTTATGAATTAAAATAGTCCATAAAATAGGTGGTAGCATGATGCCACCAATTTTATGAAGTACCGTTAGATAATTATTTTACAATGTAACAAGAATGCATCGCATTTAAATTAAGTCTTTCGGTAGATGTTGTTTTTATAATATACAGCATTGTTTTTTCATACACCTTTGAAAATAAGAATAAATGAATTTCTAATACAAATCAACGTTGTTTTATAAATGTTTAAAACAATAATTGCATCCTAAAAAAAGATTTTTTTAGACTATATGTTTTAAAAATTCTCTAAAATATTTATTTCTGGAAGCTTCTTAAACTGCTAAATTTTAACGACACATCGTTTAACATTTAAGAGACATTAATTATTTCTCATAATTACTTACAAAACAAACTGTTAAAAACAAAATAAACATGTAATTATATTCTCTAAAATCCTATTTCTGTCTGTAATAGTAAATGTCATCACAAGAAAATGCAGTTTTCAGGCTTATTAATAATGCAAATGCAGATGTTCAGAGAATGGAACGTAATGACAACATGTTTTCCAAAGTCATTTCTCTAACATGAGAATATGATTTTAAAGTATTCGTTAAAAGTATAGGATATAATTAGCGTAAGTGTACCAGTAGTGGGCCATGTACCAATAGTGGGCCACCAGTTTTCAAAGTTGAAAAACAAGTTTTCTAACTAAATGTTTCTAACTAAAAGTTTTCTAAATAAGTCATTCCTGTAAGATAACAAGCTAATTGCTGATTGGGTGGAACCTTTATCTGTTATCAGGCAAAGGGACAACTTCATTATTCTCATAGTTTTTGTGCTGGAAGGGTGTTTTTACAGACTATACGAAAAAACTAAAGACAAGCTAAAATTATTTTACGTAATCATCAAAACTTCTAAATTTGATTTCATTATTGTGTATATTTAAGTGTAAAAATGTAAAACAAATTATAACTTCTGTACAGTATGCATTAAACTCAAGAATGGAGAGGCCCACTTCTAGAGGGCCCCTACTGGAGCAGCATCAGAAATTTACTTGGCCCACTACTGGAGCATAGAGGATGGTAAAATTTTTTATTTTTTATTTTTTCTAGAGAATATATTTTAAAAATTTGAATGTTTATTCTGATACATAAAGATAAGGACTATTCTAAAAAAATATGTTTTTTTGAAATTCACTAATACTTTAATAATAATTAGATAAATGTTCTTAAGTGGCCCACTACTGGTGCATTTACCTTAATAATCAACTGCATATATCTTTATCGCATAAGCTAAGTATTTGAACAATAATAGAAAATTTACGATAATAATGAAGTTTTATTGATTTCTTTATTAAAAATTTTGTCTATTAGTTTCTTAATTTAATCCACTGTTCTTTGGATAATTCATGTTATACAAGCAATTGGATATTTAATACAAATAATTTTAGCCGTACGTCATACGTGTATTATGTTTATGCCAATCATGATTTTCCTGTACCACACACAGGCAAATGTTTCCATATCATGATTCATTATTCTCAACAGAAATTTATATTGTAAATTTTACATTATTTAATCCGATTAATTTTGTAATTCAATTATACAAAAATTTCTCTGAAGAAGAACCGGTGATAAAAGATTAAAAATTCTGTAAACCTCACAAAAAAGTAGGCATTATTTGAAAGTTTGTCTCAGAAATATTAATCACTTAAGTTGTTAAAAGATACGAACAGTGTGGAAACTTTATAATTTGTCACCTTGGCAAAACTTGGCAAAATCTGTCTCAGAATAGTTAATGGAAAATAAAAGATTGCGATTTTACGAGCAGGTAATCATTTAACGAGCAGAAATCTTCTACCCCTGAAAGGGTTAACAGCTTCCCTGATTTGCCCGTACGTCATACGGGAATCGTGTTTTTGCCGTTCATGATTTATCCGCACCATATCTTACACTTTCAGATAGAGACTTGCATTAAAACATTGTTTCATGAATGTTTATGACCATAATATCATTATAAAAAAACAGATTCTTTTTTAAATTAAATGTTTTAAAAAAATTCTAAACTATTTATATCTCCAAGTTTCGGAAACTACAAAGTTTTAACGAGACATCGTTTAACATTTAAGAGACATTAAATATTTCTCATAATTACTTACAAAATAACTGTTAAAAATAAAACAAACATGTAGTTACATTCTCTAAAAATCCTATTTCTCTTTGTAACTGCAAATCTCACCGCAATAAAATGCAGTTTTCAGGCTAATTAATAATGCAAATGCAGATGTTCAGTGGATGGAACGCAATGACAAGATTTTCCAGAACTCATTTCTCAAATGTGAGAATATGATAATAAAGTATTTGTTAAATATATAGGATATAATTAATTGTCAACTGCATGTATCTTTATCACATAACCTATATATTTGAATAATAACAGAAAATTTATAATAACGAAGTTTCGTTGATTTATTTATTCGAAATCTTGTGTATTACGTTTGTTACTTGAATCCACTGTTCATTGGATAATTCATTTCATATTATCAAGTGAATATTTAATAAAAATAATTAAAAAAATTATAGGGAAATTACATGGAATTATAAATAAACAGTAATTCATACGTCTTTATTATAGTGAACTTTAACCATAACCAGTTTTATTAGGGCTCATTGTCGCCGTTATTTCTACCAATAGATTTGAATCGAATTTTCTCTATATTTAAACGATTGATCAATGCACAATTTGATTATTTATAATTATGAAAAAAACATATTTTTGATGTTGGAAGTTTATTTTAGCGGCAGTCAAGGAATAGTGTTACTCTACATTAATGTGTAATATTACACCAAATATTTCAGTTTTAATTATACCATTTTATAAGATAAAATAGTACATAAATTTAGAGGCAGCATTCTGCCACAAATTTTATGAAATACCGTTATATAATTCTTTTACAATATACCAAGAATGCATCGCATTTAAATTCGTTCTCTCGGTAGACATTGTTTTTACAGTATACTGCATTGTTTTTTCAAACATCTTTCAAAATAAGAATAAATGTGTTTCTACTACATTTCAACGTTGCTTCATGAATGTAGCAAATAATGTAGCATGAATGTAGCTAAGTATTCTAAGAGTAGCATTTTAAAAGTATTTACATTCTCAAAAAATCCTACTTCTCTCTGAAACTGTAATTGTCATCACAGGAAAATGCTGTTTTCAGGCTAATTAATAATGCAAATGCAGATGTTCAGAGAATGGAACGTAATGGCAAGATGTTTCCGAAAGTCAGCTCTCTAACATAAGAATATGATAATAGAGTATTAGTTAAATATATAGGATATAATTAATAATCAACTGCTTATATCTTTATCGCATAACCTAAATATTTTAACAATAATAGAAAAATTATGAAAACAAATGAAGTTTTTTTAATTTCTTTATTCAAAATTGTATCTATTAGTTTGTTAATTGAATCCACTGATCATTGAATGTTTCGTTTCATATTAGCAAGTGATATTTAATACAAATATTTTTTTAAAAATATTGGGAAGTTACATGGAATTATAAATAAAGAATAATTGATCTGTCTTTAATATAGTGAATTATAACCATAACCGGTTTTATTACGGCTCATTGTTGCCGTGATAGACTTCTAACAACAGCTTTGAATTGAATTTTCTCTGTATTTAAACGCCTTATCAATGCACAATTTAATTATGTATAATTATGGCCAAAAAAATATTTTTGCTGCTGGAAGTTTTTTTTAGCGGCAGTCAAGGAATGTTGTCACTCAACATTAATGTGTAGTATTACACCAAATATTTCAGTTTAAATTATACCATTTTATAAGTTAAAATAGTCCATAAATTTGGAGGCTGCATGTTGCCACAAATTTTATGACGTACCGTTACATAAATGTTTTACAATGTACCAAGAATGCATCGCATTTAAATTCGGTCTCTCGGCAGACGTTGTTTTTACAGTCTACTGCATTATTTTTTCATACACCTTTCAAAATAAATGTAAATGAGTTTCTACTACATTTCAATGTTGCTTTATGAATGTTTAACACCATATCGTTATAAAAAGAAATATTTTTAAAATGTATTTAAAAGTATTCTAAAATATTTATTTATGCATGTTTCGGAAACTACCAAATTTTAACGACACATCGTTTAATATTTAAGAGACATTAAATGTTTCTCACAATAACTAACAAAACAAACTGTTAAAAACAAAACAAACATGTAGTTATATTCTCTAAAAATCCTATTTCTCTCTGTAACTGCAAATATCATCACAGGAAAATGCAGTTTTCAGGCTAATTAATAATGCAAATGCAGATGTTCAGAGAATGGAACTTAATGACAAGATGTTTCCAAAAGTCATTTCTCTAACAAGAGGATATGATAATAAAGTATTTGTTAAATATATAGGATATAATTAATAATCAAATGCCAAGAATGCATTGCATTTAAATTCGTTCTCTCTGTAGACGTTGTTTTTACAGTCTACTGCATTATTTTTCAATACACCTTTCAAAATAAATGTAAATGAGTTTCTACTACATTTCAATGTTGCTTTATGAATGTTTTACACCATATCGTTATAAAAAGAAATATTTTTTAAATGTATTTAAAAGTATTCTAAAATATTTATTTATGCATGTTTCGGAAACTACCAAATTTTAACGACACATCGTTTAACATTTAAGAGACATTAAATGTTTCTCATAATTACTTACAAAACAAACTGTTAAAAATAAAACAAACATGTAGTTACATTCTCAAAAAATCCTACTTCTCTCTGTAACTGTAAATGTCATCACAGGAAAATGCAGTTTTCAGGCTAATTAATAATGCAAATGCAGATGTTCAGAGAATGGAACGTAATGGCAAGATGTTTCCGAAAGTCAGTTCTCTAACATAAGAATATGATAATAAAGTATTTGTTTAATATATAGGATATAATTAATAATCAACTGCATATATCTTTATCGCATAACCTAAATATTTTAACAATAATAGAAAAATTATGAAAACAAATGAAGTTTTTTTAATTTCTTTATTCAAAATTGTATCTATTAGTTTGTTAATTGAATCCACTGATCATTGAATGTTTCGTTTCATATTAGCAAGTGATATTTAATACAAATATTTTTTTTAAAAATATTGGGAAGTTACATGGAATTATAAATAAAGAATAATTGATCTGTCTTTAATATAGTGAATTATAACCATAACCGGTTTTATTACGGCTCATTGTTGCCGTGATAGACTTCTAACAACAGCTTTGAATTGAATTTTCTCTGTATTTAAACGCCTTATCAATGCACAATTTAACACTAGAAAGCCTGAAATACAGCTACCCCCTAAAATGCCGGCAAGTGTCATTTTGACACTGGTCGATATTATGCAAAAAAAATTTGAAAAAAATGTACAGTTTAATATTCTTCTTACAAATACATGTAGAACACACAAATAATGTTAAATCTAAATAAAAAAAACAGAAGGAAAATTTTAAAAAATTAAATTAAAATTCTTAAAGTACACACAAATATTATTATATTTGTAAAATACTCTTAATTTTTCGAGGTATAGAGAAATATATTTCATACACAAATTATATTTTATCTATAATGTAAGAACAATTTTGCAAGATGATAAGAGCATACATATGACACACACAAATAATTATTATGTATACAACTTAAGAATATTTTTGCAAGATAATATGAAAATATAAAGAAGTGAAATAACTACCTACATTACCAACAGTCGATACATTTATAGGTGACATTTTTTGTGCATTTGCCGCATGTCATTCTATTACAAGAAGAGCATACTTTATTTGTCACATTTCCATGCCATTTTTTAACTTCGCATTTCCTACGCTTAGAAGAATTTTCAGCCCGCAGTTCTTCATCTCTACTGTGCTTCTTTTAGTGGATTTTTCAGTGTATTCTGATCGCATTTCCTCAGCTAGTGTTTGTATAAATACACGCCTTATGTTTTTTCTCGTTACACGTTTGAAAACAATCCAAGCGTTTATGGCAGCAAATCTAAAATATTGTAGAATGTGTGAATTGGCCATCTTCTTGAACCTGCTTTGTCTTGCCATTTGGTCAACAATATCTGCGCCACATTTCGTTTCATTATAAAAACTGACGGTTTCAGGTGTTTTCTTTGAATTGTTAGCAATTGTGATGCTTGAATGCATAGAACTAAGAATTATCACATTTTGTTTCTTTTTAGATTGATAAACTGTAAGTGTTGAGCCCGATTCTTCATTCTTCAATATTTTTGTGGAGTGCAACTCTTTTTTTCCTGATTTTACACAATCTGGAATTTCTTGTCTGGCCCTATTTACCGTGCCAACTAAGCTCGTCCGCCTTTCCTTTAGTTTCTTTGCCAACTCAAGAGAGGTAAAAAATTGTCAACTGTGACATTTCTTCCCATATTTTTAAAAGGTTCTATTAATTTTAAAACCACATACTCAGAAAGTCTCTGACTTTGATCTCGTTCTTCATTTTTTCCTAAGTAGGAAAATGCGTTTAAAATATACATACTTTCTAAATCTGCAGCTATCCAAAATTTTTGCTCTTATTTATCAGGTTTTGATGCTATAAACTGAGTAAACGAGCAGCGAGTCTTACTTGAAACAATTGTTCATCAATTGTTATGTTCTGGCCTGGTTGGTAACAGCTTATACAATTTCCAATAAAACGATTCCATACTTCTAAAATCATTGCAAATTTATCATCTTTAATCCAGTTACGACGAGTTGATTTGATATCAAATCGCAAAAATCTTGATATTTCACAAAATTTGTTTCTGGACACGGTTTCTTTACAAAAATTTGTACCCCATTCTGTAGACCATAATGAATGAAGTTCGGGGTTACTACTCCTGAAACTCCACGTGCATACAAAATCGAAATTTAAGCTAAAAGTGCCTGTTCTGAAATAGACCAAGTATCATTTTCTAATACTCGGCGAGCTTCTGTGTTTGTGCATTTAGTTATATACTCTAAAATCCTTCTGTCTATAAAAAAGCAACCAAGCATTCAAAACACTGTCATAATTCACATTTTATTATTTTTTTGCATAACTAATTGGACCACTAGTTAGTCGCAAAATATTTTGTATTGCTAATCTACCGATTGCACTTCCAGAACCACATTCTTCCCAGCATGAGCCATCCGAGCCATAAATTCAGTCTTATTTCGAGAATAATTAATTTCAATATCCACATCGCTTTCCGATTCAGATGATACAACAGGAATAAAATTTTCACTATCAGATTCATCATACAGTTCAGTTAATTTTCCACTTTCTGATTCATTATCTGACAATTCTCTCAGAAGCGCGGTAATTTCATCCGCAGTAAGCCCCCTTTTACGAGACATTTTTAATTTATTCACAAAATGTAAAAAGAACGAAAAAAAATCTCACGAAATTTTACTAGTCATAACTCGGAAGCAACCGTAAATGTACTAGCTTTTTGAGAAATAAAACCTCTGAGGCAAGTGTTGTTGCAGCTGAAACAAATCAGAAACAAATCACGTGATGACCAGGTGTTGAAAAAACATTCTGAGATCCCCCTGAATTACGATAGTGTGTGGAATTATCGCACAGAAGATCGAAATTAAAATTAGGGGAAATGAAATCATTGCAGTGTCCAAATGACACCAGTCCGGCGTTCTAGGTAAATTTGCCCGTAAACCACGTTTGAATAAATAGATTTCCAAAAAAATTCCGATGCGAGTTCTACCCACATATTTAATAAAAGTCGAGAGAAATAAAAAATTTCTTTGATAATTTACGGATTTTACATAGAAATTTACACGCTTCGGTGTCGAAATGACACCGTCCGGCGTTCTAGTGTTAATTATGTATAATTATGGCCAAAAAAATATTTTTGCTGCTGGAAGTTTTTTTTAGCGGCAGTCAAGGAATGTCGTCACTCAACATTAATGTGTAGTATTACACCAAATATTTCAGTTTAAATTATACCATTTTATAAGTTAAAATAGTCCATAAATTTGGAGGCTGCATGTTGCCACAAATTTTATGAAGTACCGTTACATAAATGTTTTACAATGTACCAAGAATGCGTCGCATTTAAATTCGGTCTCTCGGCAGACGTTGTTTTTACAGTCTACGGCATTATTTTTTCATACACCTTTCAAAATAAATGTAAATGAGTTTCTACTACATTTCAACGTTGCTTTATGAATGTTTAATACCATATCGTTATAAAAAGAAATATTTTTAAGTGTATTTAAAAGTATTCTAAAATATTTATTTATGCATGCTTCGGAAACTACCAAATTTTAACGACACATCGTTTAACATTTAAGAGACATTAAATGTTTCTCACAATAACTAACAAAACAAACTGTTAAAAACAAAACAAGCATGTAGTTATATTCTCTAAAAATCCTATTTCTCTCTGTAACTGCAAATGTCATCACAGGAAAATGCAGTTTCCAGGCTAATTAATAATGCTAATGCAGATGTTCAGAAAATGGAACGTAATGACAAGATGTTTCCAAAAGTCATTTCTCTAACATGAGGATATGATAATAAAGTATTTGTTAAATACAAAGGATATAATTAATAATCAACTGCATACAATCAACTGCATTCAAATAATTAAAAAAAATTATTAAGAAGTTACAGGTAATTATAAATAAAGAGTAATTGATACGTCTTTATTACAGTGAACTTTAACCGTAACCAGTTTTGTGATGGCACAATGTCGCCGTGTCTTCCACCAATAGCTTTGAATAAAATTTTCTCTATATTTAAACGATATACCAATACAGAATTTGATTATGTATAATTATAGCCAAAAAACCCATATTTTTGGTGCTGGAGGTTTATTTTATTGGCATTCAAGGAATGGTGTTACTCTACATTAATGTCTAATATTACACCAAAAATTTCAGTTTTAATTGTACCATTTTATATGATAAAATAGTAAATAAAATTCTTTTACAATGTACGAAGAATGCATTGCATTTAAATTCGTTCTCTCTGTAGACGTTGTTTTTACAGTATACTGCATTTTGTTTCATACATCTTTCAAAATAAGAATAAATGAGTTGCTACTACATTTCAACGTTGCTTCATGAATGTAGTATTCTAAGTATTCTAAAATATTTATTTCTGCATGTTTCGGAAACTACCAAATTATAACGACACATCGTTTAACATTTAAGAGACATTAAATATTTCTCATAATTACTTACAAAACAAATTGTTAAGAACAAAACAATCATGTAGCTACATTCTCTAAAAATCCTATTTCTCTCTCTAACTGTAAATGTCATCACAGGAAAATGCAGTTTTCAGGCTAATTAATAATGCAAATGCAGATGTTCAGAGAATGGAACGTATTGACAAGATGTTTCCAAAAGTCATTTCTCTAACATGAGGATATGATAATAAAGTATTTGTTAAATATATAGGATATAATTAATAATCAAATGCATATATCTTTATCGCTTAACCTAAATATTTAAACAATAATTGAAAATGTATGATAATAATGAAGTTTTATAGAGTTCTTTATTCGAAATTTTGTGTATTACGTTTGTTACTTGAGTCCACTGTTTATTGGATAACTCATTTCATATTAGCAAGTGGACATAATACAAATAATTACAAAAATATTGGGAAGTTACATGAAGTTATGAATAAAGAGTAATTGACACGTTTTCGATATAGTGAGCTTCACTCGTAACCGGTTTATTAAAGTTCATTGTCGCCGTTGCAGACTTCCACCAGTAACTTTTAATCGTATTTTCTCCATATTTAAACGCCTTATAAATGCAGAATGTAACTCTTTAGCGTTCACTGGATTCTCTACGAAACCACAAAATTTTAATTCCGATATGCAACATCGACACCAGAATTCTAATTAAAAAAAATCCATTTTGTTTTGCATGTATAGGTGTCAACCTGATATTAATTTTAAATAATACATGCGTTAATGAGACCCTTGTTTAATGAATTTCGAACCAGAATTTTTTTTTAGAGAGATGAAGTTGAATATGTTCAATTTAGAAATCTGAATTTAAATAAATAAGGATTCATGAAATAAACTTTCTAGTTCGAAATTAGGTTAACCTGGATCAAACTAATCCAGATTATTTGAAAATTGGCATTCATATAATACTAACAATTGGATATTTAATAGAAATAATTTAACCACCTCCCTGATTTGCCCGTACATCATACGGGCAACGTGTTTTTGTAATCATGTTTTACCTATACGATATAAGGGCAAATGTTTTCATGTATTGATTTATTATTCTCACCAGTAATTTTTTACTGTGAATTTTGCATTATTTATTTCGAGCATTTTTCAGATTCAGTTGGGCAAATATTTCTGCTTTGAAAAACCGGTTGGAAAATATTAAATATTCTGTAAAAGGCGCAAAAAATAAGCATTATTTTTAAGTTTTTCAAAAATATTGTTCAGTTAAGCGGTTAAAGAGTTATTTGGAAGGGACAAGGAACTGTGAATAAATAGTAATTGATAAGTATATCTTCAATAGAGTGAGCTTTATCCGTAACCATTTTTTCTGTGGTTCATTATCATCGTGTAAACTTTCATCAATAAATTTAAATCGAAATTTTCTCATTATTTTCTCCTTATTCGATGCAGAATTTCAGTCATAATTATGGTCAAAAATATATTTATTTTTTGGTGGTGGAAATATTTTTCAGCAATAGCCAGAGACTGCGTTTCCGTCATATTGTGATAACCTAAACATCCTCCTATGAGTGTAGGTAAAAGTATCTTTTTTACCTACACTCATAGGAGTATGTTTAGGTCATGCCCAGGCTAAATTCCATCAGTAAAAATTCATTTTATACTATCACTTGAATATAAATGATAATTAATGTTTAATCATCATCGTGGTAAATTCATAACAATGGAGTTTGAGAACCATTAGTGCTTCAAATCCTTTTATATTATCAGTTAAATACTCATGTTAATTACTATTTCATCACTATCATGGTAATAACATAATAAGTAATTATGTTATTTAACCATTAATATAACAGTTTTTATACTACCACTTGTATATTCATGATAATTAATATGTTATCATCAATAATGCTAGCCGCATAACAGTGAAATTTAGGAATTATTGATGTAACTCATTTTATACTAATGACTTCGATATCATGGTAATTGATATTTGTTAATCATCAAGGTAACAGCATAAGAGTATTAAGAACCAACACATTTTATGTTATTGCTTAAACCTTTCCGGCACGGGTAAAACCTGTATTAAAATGGGAAATTATCGACTAACACCGGAATTCACAAACGAATTTTTAAAATATTTTAAATTCCTTAGTTAAGCTCTTATTGTAAAACCAAAATTTTACTAAAATATTACTGGTGCCGTTTGCAAGTTTGGAATTAAAATTAGGTATCCCAGACCGGGCACAATGTGCCGGAGAGGGTTAATCATTCACATTAATTAATATTTTAGCATTATCAAGGAAACTGTATAACAATGCAGTTTGGGAGCTCATTTCATAATATCACTTGAATGTTCATGGTTACTCATATTTCATCATCCTTATAGTAAGCACATAACTATGTATTACATGAACAATTGGTAAAACTCTTTTTAATATTTTCACCTGGATTTGCATTCCAATTATTATTTTATCATGCACAAAATCACCGATCTCCGAATATGGATTGAACCTACACGTTTTGTTTGCGATTCTATAGCAGCATTTTACCAGCAGCAGCTGGTCCATAGCGGGCATCAGTTTCAATATATGCTTGGATTTTATAAAACGTTCATTATTGTATCCTGATTTTTCAAATCCAAATTGAAGATGTATGGGTATTTCCATGAGCACGTGTCGTGTAAGTAACATTATAAGTAACTGCTAAGTTGTTGGCCACCGTTATTTTCAAAGGTCTGCATGTTCTTATTCAATTAAAGAAATATCTTTGATAAAATAAATCACATTTTCCGATCTAAAATACTGGTATTCAAAATCATAGTATGTGACTTACACGATATGTGCTCATGGTCATGGTCATGATCATCACCCGTATTAACTCAGTAAAGCAGGATTTTTTTTACTTTTAACCATTTTAATGCTAAATATATTTCGCAGATATCTACTATCAAAAGAAAAGAAAGCTACTTTCACAGAAAATTTATATAAACAAGCAATAAATGTGCCGTTTCTCTAAAAAATACACCAATTTTCGTAATTCTTTCAAATTTTATGTTCATTAGGTTTGAAACATATAAAAGCACAGATATGGAATACGTTTATTAATAACAAAAAGGAAAAAGCGCTGTCACGCAGCTGCCATTTTTCACGTGCCTGCCTGCAATGGTGTTCTTCGGCACTAAAACGGTTAACCCTTTCCGGCGCAGTGTTACCACTCCGGCAACACCTAATTTTGATTCAAAACTTGCAAACGGCACCAAGAATATTTTATAAAAATTTCGGTTTTGCAATGAAAGCATGAATTTGGGAATGCTTAACTTCTATAAAAGTCGTTTTTAAATTCCGGTGTCAATCAACAATTTCTTATTTTATGAGCAGGATTATTTTTTGCCTGCGCCGGAAAGGGTTAAAATGCATAACTAGCCTTTAAAACCAGATTTTTTTGTGGGATTTTATATCGAAGTTTAACTCAACAAATAATGAAAATGTTTACGTTCAAAAATACTGGTATTAAAACAATAAAATGGTTAATTTTTTCTGGTTCAGTATTAATGGCTAAGTTTTTACGGTTTAACACTTTCCGGCGCGGAGTATTTGTGATTATAAAATAACGAAATGATGGACTGACACCAGGATTTACAAACGAATTTAAAAGGAAATAAGAACGTCTCTATTTTCCCTTTGTTTATAGAATTTTTTTTTAATTAAATATACTTTGTTGCTTCACACAACACCAGCAGATAATGGGTTAATAAAAAAATGCACTATAATTATTTCAATTCTGTTGTAACACTCTGTATTAACAGATTTTTTTTAATGTATAACCAACTCATGTTTTCTGTAACAAACACGAACTATCTCCTAAAGATCTACATAGACATTAGCATTTTCGTAACAAAGTAATTTCTATTATTTTTTTAATCTTAAACTATAAATTAGTACTTTCATACTAACATATTATACACAAATTGTACCATATCAATAATGGGTAAAAAGGAAAACTAATACAAAAAATGAATATCACTAAAATTTCCACATACCGAGACAAAACGATAAAATATAGGATATCTCATTTAAAGATTGGAATTCCAAATTTGTGAAGCAGACATGAAAGTGCATTACATTTCAAAATATTCTCATAATGCTTTGGGTTTTCGAAAGGATTCAAACGTGAAAATGTGTTTGAATAAATATATGTCCTTTATCTTCTACAAATATACGACTTTTTATCTGATATAATCTAGTGTGTAAACTCTATATAACTTTACGTATAAACTATGCATTTCTGAAAATTTCTTTCCATATACAAAAGGAATACAAATTTTAGTGATCACGCAATATTATTAAAAGAACAGTTTTGTAATAAGATTCTTAATACATTTATTCACTCAAATATTCAGTGTACCTTACTCTCAGCCAAACGTAACTACACTGTTTATATTTTTAAGAGCTATTTCTAAAAGACTTCTTTGATTTGTGTGATATACAATAATACTATAAAAATGCTAGAAATATAGAGTATTTAATCAGTGAGACTCATGGAACTATTAAGCAAGAATAATTAGCATACCCTTAAAATAGTGAGGATTTATTTGCAACCGTTTTCACAGAAGTTAATTGCCATGGCAAAAAACTTCGACCAGTAAACTTAAGCAGAAAATTTCTTTTTATCCGAACGCCTCATTGACCACCTAACTGATTCGCCCGTACGTCGTACGGGCAAGAAGTGTTTGCGGGGTCCATCATTTAAAGCTTTTTGATACAACAATTTTTTTAATTGTAATTTCTACTATTTAATAGCAGAAATTTTTAGGCTAAATATTATGAATATTTTAGCTTAAAAAAGTGGTTTCACTCGCATATTTTCAAATGTAAGGGGTTAACAGAAAATGGCTTTGAAAAATAGATTTACTTTGATTGTAGTACATTGTCCGCTACATTGTGACAAACAAAATAACCTATGTCATAGCTGCCAACATCTTCCGCTTTTTCGGCCCGGAAAAATTTTACAGTAAATTTTACCGTTTCTAATCATCGTAATCAGCCGATTTAAAAAGGCAAAAATTTCTATTAAATTTTTCCGGGTCTAAAAATCAGAACAGTTGCCAACTATGCTATGTATATGTGCCAATGAAAATATTATAACACTCGGCCAAACTAACACCAGTAAAAATTTAACTTTGACGGTAGTTTCTCCGCCACATTGTGATAGTACAGATATTTG
This sequence comes from Maratus speculifer, assembly GCA_964019185.1. Lineage (NCBI taxonomy): Eukaryota > Metazoa > Arthropoda > Arachnida > Araneae > Salticidae > Maratus > Maratus speculifer. Next base: position 146,827,274 of record OZ025303.1, read on the forward strand.
TGAAAGAAATTTCCCATTAAAAATGAGCTTATATTAGACGAATTTTTCGTTCTGATTTATTAGCAGAAATACAGTCTAGTCTCTCTACATCGAAACTCCATACATCAAATTTCTCTATATAACGAATTTTTAGTAGGAACGGTCCCCTTTTCGCATGATTACATTAAAAGCAGTCTCTATATAGCGAAATATCTATCTCCATATAACGAATTTTTTTACAAATTGGTCATAAAAAACAGTTTTAAAAAGCTTCGAAATCATATGGAATCAATTTTCCATCACTTATTTTTGATTTTTCTTAAGTGCTGAGTTTTTTTTTTTTTTTTTTTTTTTTTTTTTTTTTATCACTTCTCTCCTTTTTCTTGATATCCAACGAATTCATCCCACCTCCCACACACCTTTCAACATCTTTCTCAAAACAGAGGCAATTGGATTGATACACATGGTAAGAGAGGAATCAATGAGAGGCACATAAGAGAGGCCTTCAAACGGAGGAAAATGTTAAGTACAATTTTTCATTCCTTGATAAAATTTGAGTATTTTTTGAGAGTGTAACAATTAAAAAAAAAAAAAGAAAAAAATACAGATTTTTTTGTCTGAAATTAATGCGTCTTTTTTATTTGATTTTCATTAAGCTTTCTAATAAATGTCTGTTCTCTTTATTGAAACAGCTTAAATAATTAAGAAATAAAATGTTAGGTTAATATTTACTTTTAAACACTTCAAATTCTTAATTCAAAAGATCAAAAATAATATTTGTTCAAATTTCGCACATTAAATACGATTTTTAACATCATTCTTTATACATCGAATTTCTTCATATAACGAATTTTTTATCGGAACGGTGGATTTCGTTATATAGAGACTAGGCTGTATTTTCGCTGATTATCAGTAGCTGTTAATCCGATTGACCACGTCCCTCATTTGCCCGTACATGAAACGGCCAACGTGTTTTTGCCAATCATAATTTATTATTTTGAACGGTAAATTTTGAATTATTTAATATGAACATTTTTCTTCTTCTATTAAGCAAAAATGTCTGTTTTGAAAAACAGGTGACAAAATATTAAAAATTCTGTAAAAGACATGAAAAATCGGCATTATTTGAAAGATTTTTTTTTTTTCAAAAATATGTATCAGTTCAGCAGTTAAATGAAACTGCCGGCATCAAGGACAACATGTAGGTCGTACTCAGCTATGCTATGCAAACAGAAGCATGCAAAAATATTAAAATTTAATCGAGATACTTGAAAAGAACGCCCCCATACACTTAACATTATCATCCGGGTCTTTTTCAATCAGTAGTGTGGACTCTTAATCAGGATTTTTTTTTAACCGAAGAATTTCTGGTCGTGAAATTCCATGAGACGTACGAACACTTTATTAAATTTACAGGCATAAATTTCACAATTAAACTTATTTTATGAAAAGAAGATTGGTATAGCTAACCTATTATATCAAAATCTATCGCATAACATTTAGATTACGAATTGAATATTTTCCAACTGAGCGAAAAATTGTCCAGGCCGGAAATCGAACCCGGATACTTGGCTTACAAGGCCAATGCTTTACCTGTTAAGCTAACCGGGCGATAACCGGCTGGGAGTTTTCGCTCAGATAACCTTGTTGGCCATGACATCTGGTCTGTCATTTAGACAGCTCGGCAGAATAAGCCGCAGGTAATGGAACTCCATAGAACGATGGATACGTAGATATACTATTATTTAACACAATCTAACTGATTGGTAAAGTTATCAGACGAATTTGTGTGATAACTTTACCAATCAGTTAGATTTGTTTAATAATAGTACATTTAGATTAATCAAAAAATAATCAACTTATAATCTGTAAAAACGATATATATTTATATTTGTAGCGAAGCAAGGGAAAACGTAATTTGTAGAATGGACCTCCTTGTTGCAAGCCAAATTTAACCGCTTGCGGCGCGCTGGTATATGTATGAAACCACTTAATTTTAATGCCACATTGGAACTGGAATTTCGGTAAAAAGATTTACAGTTTTTTGAATACCTTTTTCTTATTTATAAATAAAGTTGTTTTCAAATTTTGGTGTTAGTCAATAATTTCAACACTTACGCAGTGAATGTGCCTTGCTCCGCAAAGGGTTATATACAGTGTAACATTGTAAACCGTATTGCATGGGCATTAGGGAGCCATAGGAAAAAGAAAGAATTGAGTAGACGTTGCTGGAAACCACAGTTAAGAATAAAATTAGCTAACATTAATTAAAAATTATAGTATAATTAAAATTTTAAGAAAAAAGAGAAATTTACAAAAAAAAAAAAAAAAAAAAAGGGAAATAAGAAAAATAGTTAAAAAAGAAAAATGTTTCGTCAGTTCCATAAAGGCAAAGACGAATAAAGCTACCGTGAGGTGCCCCAACATAAAAAAAGACTCTTTACAGAGACCATACATTTAAAAAATAGCATATTTAATGCTGCTAGAAAAAGCTGGCAGTATAATAATTTTCAATTAATTAATTAATTAATTTATTTACTTATTTTTAATTTTGGACAAAACAAACAAAGAGAAATAAATTTTAAATGAGGGTTGAGGGAAACGCAATCATCCTCTTCCAATATAAGTGTGTATCTGGATATATTTGTAGACGAAAAGAATTTTATAAAATGGTCAAATATTATTAAACGTAAATATTAATTGGTGAATAATTATTTGATCTTGGCCCCTTAATCTTTATGTTAAATGAAACATTCGTTCAATTCTGCATGCATTTTCTAAATGATTTTGCTTATATGAGATCGAGTTACATAGCAAGTCCTTTCTTTTTTTCAACACTCTAATTAGAAATCGGACTCCAGCTGCCTATGAAACGAATATTCTAAAAGACTTCATTTACGATTATTAACATGTAATTTATATTTATTAAAGATTTTATTTATTACCCTTTAGACGATGATTTATAAAGTAAACTTAAGTGGATAGTTTAAATAAGATTATCGATTTTCAGATCTTATAAATTTATCCAGACCAATTATGAGATACACTAAGTTCAATTATTAATAATACAAATTCATAAAGAGATTCGAAAACAAAGTCAAACATGTAATGTGCATGCGACTTTTTATTAAAGAAAAAGATAGCAAAAACATCCAGATCGCGGGGTGACAATGGAAGCAAAAAATGCGTTTGTCCTACACATGAAACTCATGCAATTATAGTAAAACCTCCATAACGGACACTCTATTTAACGGACAATTTTCCAATCCCCTCTCCAAAAACTACATTTTTGTATGTTTAACCTCTGAATAACGGACATTCCAAATAGCGGACACTATTTACCACGATAAAGGATGAAAAGTATTTTTTAAGGAGAAAAAAAGGAAAAAAAGGAAAAAGGCCTCTAAATTTATCAGAGAATTTTGTAATCACAGATAAATAGACTGGGGACCCCCTCCCCCCCATCGTTCAGTGTTGAATTGAAGTGGTTTCCCAAAAGGGACATCTTCCAGAGCATTGAAATATTCCCCCGAAAAATTTTGAAATTTTATGCTTTTAATAATCAAAAAGTGCAACCCCCCTCCCCGCCCGGAACTCTGTAATGTCACTTTGAAAAACAAATTACACGTAGTCGCAAGCAAAAGTTAACTTTTGTAACAGGTTTTTTTTCATAAGAATGTGATAAACAGTGGAAAAAGGTGTGTACACTTTTATTTCAATCCCATTGCTTAAAAAATAATTTTAATTTCTGATTAATCACATAACAGAGATTTTAGGACATATAAAAGTCAATTAATGAAATGTTAAGCATTTCTTAGCGGTTTTTGAATTTATGAGGTTTTTCCAATAGCGGACACCTCCGAATAGCGGACAATTTCTGCGTTCCCGAGGTGTCCGTTATTTAGAGGTTTTACTGTATTAAGAAAGAGGAACTCTCATATCCTTACAATAGTGAAGCTACAACTGTAACCACTTTCGCAGATGGTTCATTACCATGAGAGCAAACTCCCAATAGCGAAAATAATGCAGAAAATTTCTATTTATTTAAACGCTTAATTATTGGAAAACTGTGATAAAAAATAATACCAAAATCGATATTTATTTTTACTGGTACCGTTTAATTTAGGAGTTTTAGTTCCGCCACATTCTGACAACAAAGACAATGTCCTGTCAGTGTCAGTAAAATTATTATAATAAATAAGCATGCTCAAGCCAATAAAAATAAATAGAAATTGTTTACCATACTTGTAAGAGGAAATTTTCCATCAGTAAGGCCCTAAAATAAAACGAAATATTCTATTTAACCCCTTGGGGACGAGCGACACGTATACGTGCCGCAAATAGGCTTTATAATCTGTGTTTATTCCCACCAGTAAGATTTTACTGTAAAATTTGCCTTATTTAATCGGAGCATTTTCTCGATTTAATACGGCAAAAATATTTGTGTATTTAAAAACCGGTGACAAAACATTAAAAATTTCGTGAACGGCTCCCGTCCCGAAGGGGTTAAGCTCATATGCGGTAATCATAAACACGGATTCGATTAAGAAAAAACAGGCGTCATGACAACCACCTCAGTTACTTCACTCGTAACTGATAGATAAATCACTATATGTCTCATTTTTTAAATTCATAACTCGATTAACCTTCCTACCCTGTTCAAATTTTACTCAATCTTGATAAAAACATTTCCCACCAGAATTGTTATTTAAGACATTTTAATATATTTAATTGACTTATTTATTTTAATCTGTTATTTAACTTTGTTTATGAAAATAATTCTGGTTCGAATCGTATGAAACAAATTATAGTTATGGGTCGATTAGACCCATTCAGAGTAGGAAGGTTAAGAAACTACCGAGAAAAAAGTAACTTGCATACCCTTGAAATAGTGAAGCTTCAACTTTAACCTCTTTCGCTAGCATTCTTTCCCACGGAGGTGAACTTTTATCAGTATACAGTAGAGTCTCTCTATAACGAAACTCCATACATCGAACTTCTCTATATAACGAATTTTTCGTAGGAACGGTCCCCTTTTCGCATGATTACATTAAAAACAGTCTCTATATAGCGCAATATCGATCTCCATATAACGAATTTTTTCATAAATTGGTCTTAATTTATTCAGTTTTAAAAAGCTTCGAAATCATATGGAATCAATTTTCCATCACTTATTTTTGATTTATCGTCACTGCTGAGTTTTTTTTTCTCATTACTTCTCTTGTTCTTTAAATCCAACGTATTCATCCCACCTCCACACACCTTTCCACATCCTTCTCAAAACAGTGTCAGTTGGATTGATACACATGTAAGAGAGGAATCAATGAGAGGCACATAAGAGAGGCCTTCAAATGGAGAAAAATGTTAACTACAATTTTTCATTCCTTGCTAAAATTTGAGCATTTTTTTTAGAGCGTAGCAATTTTAAAATCAAAACAACCCAAAAATCACAGATTCTTCGTCTGAAATTAGTGCAAGCCTTCCTTATTTGATTTTCATTAAGCTTTCAAATAAATGTCTATTCTCTTTTTTGAAACAGCTTAAATAATTAAGAAATAAAATGTTAGGTTAATATTTACTTTTAAACATTTCAAATTATTAATTCAGAAGGTCAAAAATAATATTTGTCCAAATTTCACCCATTAAATACGATTTTTAACCTCATTCTCTTATACATCAAATTTCTTCATATAACGAATTTTTTACTGGAACGGTGGATTTCGTTATATAGCGATTCGACTCTACTTATGTAGAAAATTTCTCATTATTTTACCATCTCATTAATGAGACATTTCAATCAAAACTAACGGCAAAAAATGATATACATTTTTACTGGTAACTGTTTAATTCGTCTGTTATGGTTCTGCCACATTGTGACAACCAAAAAAACATCTTGTCAATGTCATTGAAAATATAATAATATCTAGCAAATTGACACCAGAAAAAAGGAATTGAATTTTTTTATCATATTTGTTTGAGAAACTTCCAATTAATAAGGAACTAGAGTAAAGCGAAATATTCTATTAAAGTTTACGGGTGGAAGTTTTTATCAGCGGTAATCATTAGAAACCGTTGATTCGATTAAATGATTTATAATACCTAGCAAATTGGCACCAGAAAAAAGGAATAGAAATTTTTTATCATATTTTGGGGGGAAATTTCCTATCAATAAGGCACTAGAATAAAGCGAAATTTTCTATTAAAATTTACGGGTGGAAGTTTTTATCAGAGGTAATCAGAAACCGTTGATCTGATTAAACAAAAAGTCGCCATCTTATGAAAACCTCCTCAGTTACTTCACTCGCAACTGGTAGACAGTACACTATACACTGTCAGAAAAATTCGTCAATATACAGTAAGTTATCGTTATTTTTTCACAAATAACTTCTGTTCTCCCAGAAAACGTATTTGATCTGTGAATTCATTCCGAACGTCGAAAAATGAGGAAGAGATTCCGTTTATATCTAGCACGCATGTGTATTGGGTCTGTTAGTAATAAATTTGAATTTATTTTTAAAATGAAAAATAAAAATATTCTAATGATTAAAATGCCTAATTTAGTTTTAAAAGACAAAAATGTTTTCGAATTTAAAAATAAATAACAATTACTTTCTTTATGCATTCAAAAATTCTCACAATTTGTTATTCAAAGTTGGATAAGTTGAATAAAGTTGAATTTACTAAGTTATTTATATAATAAATATCCGCATTTAAAATATACTTTAAGTGAACACATTTAAAAGATATTTTAATTAAAAAATAAAATGAAAAAAAAAAAAAGATATTATTCAAAAAAATCTTATCTGATAAAATTAGAACATCCATATTTTTTCTGCTATCAATCTACGTAAATATATTTAAAATTCACATTTTTATACTCTATTAATATAAACGCATAAAAATCCCAGCCACAGTTTAATTAAAGATGGAATCTTCCCGAAATTAACTTCAAAATTAAAAACTTTTTAACGAAATAGACCAAACCACATTCATATGAAATGAATGATTTTACTTCAAAGCACTTTTCTTGTATACAACCGTGGCACTGAGGAAGAGCGTTCGCCTTCCAATGCTGGGACCTTGAGTTCGATCCTCACGTCGGCCGATTTTATCTTTTCCGAACTTTTTTCATATGACGGATATTTTACCTCTTTTGACGGATAAAAAAATAAACGGATATTCGTCAATCTATAGACAACTACTGGCAGCAGTGCTGCCAGTACATTTTCTGTGAAAAGACAGAAGATTTTTTGAGAGTGTATGTCTCCTCCTCTTTATTCACAACTTCATTGTTCTGCATGGCAGGTGTGAAATGAATGACTATAGTTATAAGGTTTCAATAGTAAATGCACCAAGACATATATTTTAACCTTCATCTATAACAACCTTAAAAGAGAGAACATTTAACATTAAATTTGAATTAAAACCTGGCCAAGCTATTTATGAATTGGCCTAATTGAAATTTTAACGTACATTAAAAACGTAACACGAATATTGGAAAAATCTGTAACAACAATCATTCAGAAAGCTATAAACTATACTAGAATGATTGAAGGTGCAACTTAATGCAATTACATAATGCAATATGAATGTGCAGTGACTGTTACTATCAGTCGCTGCTGATATAAGCAATTTCTATTTACCACTTAGGAGCACACACTATCCACGCGGTAAAAGCCGAGCGCTAATGTAAAGTCTATGGGGGCGTTCTTTTCAAATATCTCGCTTTATTTTAAATATTTTTAGATGGTTTTTTTTACAGGATAACTGAGGACGATCCATGAACCGGCCTAGTTTTTATTTTTTCAATTTTGGTTTTAGATTTTTTTTTTTAAACTACTTTAATTTTCAAAACCGGTTTAAACCGGTTCTGAAACAGAAACTATCATAATATAAAAAATATATAACCAAAATCGAAAAAGTAAAAACTAGGCCGGTTGTGGATCGTCCTCAACTATTTTATGCAAAAAAAATTATGTAAAAATATTAAAATTTGAACGAGATATTTGAAAAGAACGCTCCCATAGACATTACATTAGCGCTCGGCTTTTACCGTGTGACTAGTGTATGCACTTAACATTAGTCACAGCAATAGACCCGGTTGATAATGTAAAGTCTACGGAGCGTTCTTTGGAAATATCTAGCTCAAATTGTATTCTTTTTTACATTTTTTTTCATAAAATAGCTGAGGACACGATCTACAACCGGCTTTGTTTCTACTTTTTCAATTTTGATTTCCGATTTTTTTAAACAATTACTTTAACTTTCAAAACCGGTTAAAACCGGTTCTGAAATTGAAACTGTCATAATATAAAAATACATAAGCAAAATCGAAAAAATAAAAACTAGGCCGGTTGTAGATCATCCTCAGCTATTCTATGCAAAAAAATCATGTAAAAATATTAAAATTTCAGAAAGATATTTTAAAAGCACAGTCCCATAGACCTTAAATTATCATCCGGGTCTTTTTCAGTAACTAATGTGGGTTCTTTTGATTCTTTATTTACGTATAACAAATTCAAAATTGGGGATAAACACCCATTTTTTTAGCTAAAATATTCGTAATGCAGTCTAAACATTTTGTCGTTAAATAGATTGCTCAAAAGTAGTCAATAGTCACGGTTTCAAAGTCCTTGACAAATTTCAAAATTCAATATAAAATCAAGTAACGGTTTGGACTAATATGCTTTTCGCGATGAAACGCTTCTTCAAGCGAATGAAAGCATTGACTTCAAACTTTGATCTTAGATGGATCCATTTGCCGTATGTTTTATTTAAAACATGCGTTTCTTCTGATTTCCAGATTAATTTTAACCCCACTCTTTTTTGTGTGTTGGCTCTCCTTGGCGTAACACACACACACGTGTGTGTGTGTTACGCCAAGGACAATGTGTATGTTTCTGCTGTGACAATGAAATACTGAAGACGAGCATCTCGCATGTGATCCAGTCAATTTCGCAATCAGTCCCTTACGAAAAAAGTACTTTAGAATTCTGTAGAAAAGTTTTAGAGCCTCATAGATATGTGGTAATTTTTTCTATAAGCTAATTCAAAAGCTCTAGAAATACCTGTAGGACCTTTTCATCTCGTACGGATCTTGATCATAGACGCCAACATCCCTAACCCATTCGTGGCGGAAGCCTTTTACGAAAATTTTAATGTTTTGTCACCGGATTTTAAAAGCAGAAATTTGCACCTTTTTACATCGAGAAAATGGTCTAATTAAATAAGACAAATTTTACAGTAAAATTTTACGAGTAAGAATAAACACGGATTCTTAAGCCTTTTTGTAGCAGGTGTACGTGTCGCTCGTCCCCAAGGTGTTAACAGAAATGCCTGTAGGGAGAAATTATTTAATAGAAGTTTGATATTTCTGTTTTACAAATATTTCTATAGATTTTAAATTAACTTATAGAAAAACGGACGATAACTCTATAGAATTCTAAAAAGCTTTTTCTATACAACTCTAAAAGTCATTTTCATAAGGAGTGCTAGTGAACACTTAGATTCAGCTGCTGTTAAGTTTGGATGCGGATCGATGATAAAGAGTGCGCACATTAAACTATGCTAGTGGGTTTCAGAAATGATCACTCGTCAACTGTTATTGTCAAAGGAAATGATCGGTAACTAATAGCTTTGATTTTTTTATGCTACATTCTGATAATTTAAGGTACTGAGGAACGTACCGACGAAGTTTAAAACTAATTTTTTTTCACTTGAAATAACTTTCCGTAGTGAGGAATATTTTAGTCCATACCGTACTTCTGGGGATAACTACTTGATTTTATGATGAATTTATAAATCTGTTATTGACTTTTGGGACACTCTGTATTTCAACGTGATTTTATGAATTTAAACCAAAATACAGATATGAAAAGAAGAAGGAATTTTCTGAAAGGTATACATAATACGAAACCATTCAAAATATTAATTTATTTTGTTACATTTCGGTCAATAACAAAAATTTTGTATATAAACATTTAATCTAATTATCCATTAACATTTGAGCAGCATTAACATTTTCTCATAATTACAAACTTAAATCAAATTATAAATTAAAACAATAATTATTATCTAACAATCACACTGCTCACTATAATTACAAATGCATCATATGAAAATGGAGTTTTTACGCTAATTATTCATGCAAATGCAGCTGCTCATTGGAGGGAATGTTACGACAAAATGTTTTCAAAAGCGATCTCGCTATTATGAAAATATGATATCAACATTAAATATATTATGGTAATAATGAACTGACCATATTCTGTGGAAACATAGAATAAGATGAAAATTTTAGTAATAATAAGAAAACGTAATTTATGAAAATAATGAAGCTTTATTGATAATTTTACGACATTGATTGTTTTGTTAGATAAGTTATCCATTGTTCATTGGATAATTCATTATTCATTATCACTTGGATACTTAGGATATTTATTGTTTTGGATTCCCGTATTTAATAGTGTATTTTTCGCAATTTTGTTTATTATTAGTTTTTGAAAACAGGACTTCTGTAATATACGTTTTTTTTATGGATTTTTTTTTTCGAGCAGTAACTTAATCACTTAATGGTCGCATTAATTACTGTTTAAAAATTCAAATTAATTATTGCCACCACTTTTTTGAAAAAAAAATCTTCATCTCATTTAATGACAAGTAGCATGATACCAGAATAAAACAAATTACACTATTTTATAAAACTGGTGGGAATCAAACAATTCTGAATAAAAGCTGTGAAGCTTGCAGCCCGTGAATGTCTCGGGCGAGAATATTAAGTGGTTAACCCCTTAACCCTTTCTGGCACGGACAAAATCTGTTAGTAAAATGAGAAATTATCGACTGACACCGGAATTCACAAACGAATTTTTTTATATTTTTTAAATTCCTTAATTTAAGTTTTCAATATTAAAGCAAAATTGCCCTAAAATATTATTGGTGCCGTTTGCAAGTTTGGAATTAAAATTAGGTATCCCAGACCGGGCACAGTGTACCGGAAAGGGTTAACTCGTTAATTCTTTTCCGTTCAATAAATTGAAAATAGATGATTCACACCACTAGTATTTAAATAAAATATTTTTAAAATTTAGTCTAAACATTTCCACCTTTCAATAGTATGAAAATTTTCTTAAAAATAATAGTGGTGTCAAAAAGCTTTAAATGATGCAATAAGCAAGTTCGTCTTGTCCTAACGCCGTTCGGGCAAACCTGTTAACCCTTTAACGATCAAAGCATTTTCATTGCTAAGATGTCGAAATAAATGAATGACACCGGTAATTAAGAACAAATATATTTCTAAGTAAGAAAACGGGACTTTTCACATACATAATAAAAGGGATATTTTTAGATAAAAATACCGGTGTCAATGTTGCATATCGGAATTAAAATGTTGTGGTTTTGTGGCGAAACCAAAGAACATTAAAGGATTAAGCGGTTAAACCTAAAAAAAAAGGAATATATATGGCATCAACATAACATTTTAATAAATGATTTATTAAACAAATAAAAAGAATGTAGATGTTTTTTCACTGGGACTATACACTTCTCTTTTAGTTTTATGTAACATACGATGAAAAAAAAATAGATTTAAAAATACATTGTTTGTAAACCTCTTAAAAAAGACGACAAAAACATTTTAAAATATGTTAAAAATTACTTTAATTTTTAGTACTTTCAACTGTAAACACAACCGTCGTCAGATAATACAAAAATACTGTTATTGACGTCTTATTTTGCAACTGTCACACAGTTGGTGTGAAAAAATAGTGAAAGTGAAAGTCAAGTTTTCGATCCGGAAAACATGGGAAAATAAAGTATAGATATTGAAGAAAGGGAAATATTCCCTGTTTTATGATTCTTCAAGCAAACTGATCCAAGTTCTGGATATATTGAAGGATAAAAAGTCATTACAAACAATATTTTTAAGTAGTAATTTCTATTGATACTTGGATGATTAATTCAAGGTAATTCTTCAAGGGACAGAAAAACTTTTGCATCTTCGAAAATAAATTAGATCGAAATAGATCTAAAAACTGACTTTGACTTTCACTCTTTTTTGACACCGCCTCTGAGATATTTGAAACATAAGACGTATTTTTGTATTCTCTGACGAAGGCTGTATTTACAGATCGAAATACGTAGAATTAAAGCAATTTAAAATCTTTTGAAATATTTTTGTCATCTATTTAAATAGATTATACAAAGTGTAACTTTAACTCCTTCGCGAAGGGGGCCTTTCACGAAATTTTTAATGTTTGGTCACCGGTTTTTAAAAATAGAAATTTGTCTCTTTCCAAATCGAAAAAAAATGCTCTCATTAAATGGGCAAGTTTTCGTTTAAAATTTTACTGGTGTGGATAAACAAGGATTCTTAAGACTTTTTGAGGCACGTATACGTGTCGCTCGTCCCCAAGAGGGTAAATTTACTTTTTTGAAAGATGAATTTAGCATTCTATTTATTTATTTGTTAATAAAGAAAGACTTTAAGTTAGTGAGCGAATATAAAGAGCACTTTATAAAGATTGTACAAAAAGTTTTAATGTAACGAAATATTTTGTTATTTAAAATTAAAACACTTCAGTTTATGAATAATAAGATGTTACTTGGCGCAGAATAATAAAAATATAAAAACTTTTGAAGGTATGTAATCACCCTCAAATGATTAATATACCACTCGACCAAATTAAACGTGACATTGATTACTTTTATCATAAACATTTCGAATCAAAGAAGAATTTAATTATATAATAAATCAAACAAATTATAATTAAGTATTGTAACACCAAGCTAAAATCTCATCATTTGAAATAATATAACATTATGAAGGTCTTATCGGAAAAGACTGTTTATATAAGGAAAGGGCATGTTTACAAACAAACGCTTCCTTCAACCAATCTACCAATTACATTTTTGCTTTAGCGATTATTATAGGAATCATCATGGCGACGTTGCCCAATCATACAACAGAGCTTTTAATCGCAGATAAATCAGACCAATCAGATCGCATTGATTCCTTGGGTGCAGTAGGAGTCTTAAAGACGGGCAGGAAATTACTGTAGATCCACAGTAATTTTGCCCACTGTGATGTCAGCTGCCCTTTCCTTATACGTCGCCAGTGATGCATATTAGGATCACGTGATCATCAAAAGAACAACACAAGAAACATTAAAAAAAACTTTTTTATAACTCTCATAACTCTCTATTTATTTCTATCTGTTTTGTAACTTAAAAAGCAAAGACGCACATTCTTGCGCTCCTTTAATGCAGCTCAACACGCTCACTGCCAACTACGAGAATTTTCGTAATTGGTAAATTGGGTTTCCTTGCCAGCTACGAGATAACTCGGTATTGATATCCTAATCAAAATCGCCAATATTGACGAAACATATAGAAAACATATGTTATAGAAACTATAGAGACTATTACGCCACACTTGGCGTACTGAAACGGATCATTTATATTAATTTAACAACTGAAAACAATTTAAACTCATAATGTTGGAAATATGACTTTAGCGTTGTGAGCAAATGCACTATCTCAGTTTTGGCAGCGAACGTGTTAATATAACATTTTTGTGACTCATTTTCTCACACTGTAATATCTTTAAAAAAAATCTATTACAATGCAGATTTATTTAGAGTGTAATTAATGTCTCAACTTATAAATTCATGAAATAAGAAATTTTTTATGGATTACCCTAAGTCGGCTTGTACTAAAAGGAAATGAATACGAATATTCATACAGTTAAGAATCTTACCTGTATCCCTTTATATATTTTTAGAAAACAATTCTTCTTAATAGAAATATTATACTATGTTAATATAATATATATTTATTGAATACTCATATTGTCAGTTGATGTGTATAGGCCATAAAAGCCTTTTCTCAATCTCCATATGCAAGCCCTAAATATTTGTTGCGAGGATGTGTGACATTAATTTTTATCAACAAAACTAACCTTAACCCTTTGCGGGGCAGGGCAAATTCATTGCTGAAGTATTGAAATTAATGACTGACACCGGAATTTGAAAACTACTTAATTTGTAAATAAGAAAACGCTATACGTCACGCATTCAATAAACCGTAATTTTCTTCAACAAAATTCCGGTGCGAATGTGGCGTTTGGGAATTAAAATTAAGTGGTATATCTATGAAACCACCGCCCCTCAAGGGGTTAAAAATGCCAGAATATGCAACTTTAGAGCGTTCTAGTAATGGTAGGCTTAAGCGTACCATCCTCAGTGAACTGAGAACTGAATTATATCTCCAAAAAAAATTTTTGTTTAAGATTGCATATCTACAAATAAGTTGTCAAAAATTACATAAAGCAATTGCTTCCTTAAGAAAAAGTAATGTAATTGATGCTCTTCGCTGAAAAGTGGATAGAATATCAGATATCAATACACTGTTATAGTTCCGTCTGTAACGTTTAATCATTGAACATGATTAACAAGTTTAGTGTTATAATTTCCAATTATAAAATTTGAAACAGTTGCCCTAATCCCCAAAGTCTCTGACAACTTGCTTACACTTACACCACACACAACTAGTGTTCTCACCACTAGCCCTTCAATGACAAACTCCCTCCCTATTAAGCGGGATCATTCCACTTTTTTAGCAGTTGGGGAAAGGTAGAGCAGTCAACTGAAATTGTAGCTCCATCTATCAATTTCAAATTAAAATACATTAGCGGAACATTGAATATATCATTTTTGGAACGATCCCGCCTGGTAAGAAGAGAGTTTGTCAATGAAGGGCTTACCAGCATTGGTCCCTTTAAACAACAACTTGCACAAAAGATTTTATGGTATCTATGTATAAAATGTCAGAAAGTAAATGAAACAAATCCTTCCTTGAGAAAAAGTTATGTAATTGATACTCTTCGCGAAGAAGTGGACTAAAATGTCAGATATCAAAACACGCTTGTAACTGTTTATGTAATGGTTAATCACTAAATATTTTTACACATAACTTATTAACCCCTTCACGACAGGAGTTTTTTACGAAATTTTAATGTTTGGTCACCAGTATTAAAAAACATAAATTTACGTCTTATTAAATCGAGATAATGCTTCGATTAAACAAGGTAAATTTTGCAGTATAAGCTAACTGGTGGTAATAAAGAATGATTCTTAAGCCTTTTGCGGCAGTTATATGTGTCGCTAATCCAAAAGGGGTTAACACATTTAGTGTTAATAATTTTTAATTATAAACTTTCAAACAGTCTCCCAATCCCCAAAGTCTCTGACAACTTGCTTACACTCACACAATATACAACTACTGTTCTCACAAGCAATAGCGCCTTTAACTCCTTAACCGCTCCGGACGTATATACACGTCTTCAGAAAAGCCCTCAGATATTATAGAAACAGGAAATTTTTATTACTGTGGGACAATTTTCAGCAAGAGAGCCGTGTTTTGCATACGCATGACATGTTATTTTTCTTGCTTTTATTTCAGAAAATTAATCTACATTTTATTTAATTGAGTTAAGTTATTGAATAAGACACTGGAGATCGCATCGGCAGAGTTCCCAAGTCTCCGGCTCTATCGATATATTTTAATACAAAAAAGGATCTTTTACATAATTTGCACATTTCGGCGAATTAAAAGAAGAAAATTTTCACTAAGTTAATAGTGGTGTGTAAAAAAGCCGGAGAGTTGGCAGCTCTGCATCAGATTTCGGCGGCAGTTAAGGGGTTAAACACCAACTTGCACAAATTCAAATGTGAAAGTCCCCCTTCCCTACGTCGCTGTGAGTGAGGGTACAGAGTACGTAACAGAGCCTCAACTCGACTTGAAAAGAACGCCCTCAGTCGATCACTTAAAAACTAAACCATCGCGTTGGCGATTTTTATCCTCGTGATTTCTGTTTAACTGTAACCCTATTCTGGTTTGGCGCTTCTTGCTGAATGCTTATTTGATTATCTTTGCACACGTGCTTATGCTATTTGATCTTAGATTTCCGCGCTTATATTGATTCGTAATTATTACTGTTATTATTCTTGAATTTTCAAGTTTAAAGTATTAGGTCGTTATGTTAGGAAGAGACACATGTATTGTTTGCAAGACGAATACGTCAAAGTTATTTCATATTAAAATAATTCTTTCATAAATTTCAAAACAAGAAGCAGCAAGCCGTCGCTGTATTTTTTTTTTCTTTTTTCTTTTATCATTTGTCGCCAAGGAAGCGATGTTTCGCCGAATTAGCAACCTCTCTTATGTTATGATCGTAGTTTCAGAGTGGTCCGCTCGTGTCGCTACTGTCTATGCGTAATCCCATGTTAAACAAGTTGCCATTACAGTGTATGAAAGTTGATTCTCTGTTACTACTCTGTGAGTGAGGGAGCTGGGGACCTCTACTCATACATTCTATCGCTCCGCACTCATGATGAAGATATTAATAGAAGCTAACATTGTAACTATTGAAATTGGTCATATATTTTTATATTTACCTTTACTGGAAAAAAAGGATTTACTTATAATTTGTTGTGATCAAAAATCTGTGTTTTTGTAATGTAAAGATCTATTTTCATTAAATCTAAATAACATCTAGATTTCCTTACTGAATAAAATAAACTCTCTTATATATATTTTTTAAATATTAAACTGAAAAATAGTACTTTTATACGCATATATTACTTCTTGCTCAATATATTAATGAATAAAATGGAAAGCAAATGCAAGAACATGAATTTTGCTGATTTTTTTTTAGAAACTGGATCAGATTGATCGAATGAATGATAGAATACATGATTTGTGATTTAAAAATTGATATTTTAAATTTATCAAGCAGACAAAAAACGGCATTCCATTTCAAAATAGTCTAGTAACTGTTTTTTTTCAATCGATACTGAACATGAATATGTGTTTGCATAAAAGTGCACTTTATCTTTTTCTAAATAGTACTTTTATACGTATATATTATTTCTTGCTCAATATATTAATGAATAAAATAGAAAGCAAATGCAAGAACATGAATTTTGCTGATTTTTTTTTTTACAAACTGGAACAGATTGATCGAATGAATGATAGATTACATGATTTGTCATTTAAAAATTGATATTTTAAATTTATCAAGCAGACAAAAAACGGCATTCCATTTCAAAATAGTCTAGTAACTGTTTTTTTTCAATCGATACTGAACATGAATATGTGTTTGCATAAAAGTGTACTTTATCTTTTTCTAAATAGTACTTTTATGCGTATATATTATTTCTTGCTCAATATATTAATGAATAAAATGGAAAGCAAATGCAAGAACATGAATTTTGTTGATTTTTTTTTAACAAACTGGAACAGATTGACCGAATGAATGATAGAATACATGATTTGTCATTTAAAAATTGATATTTGAAATTTATCAAGCAGACAAAAAACGGCATTCCATTTCAAAATAGTCTAGTAACTGCTTTTTTTCAATCGAAACTGAACATGAATATGTGTTTGCATAAAAGTGTACTTTATCTTTTTCTAAATAGTACTTTTATACGTATATATTACTTCTTGCTCAATATATTAATGAATAAAATGGAAAGCAAATGCAAGAACATGAATTTTGCTGATTTTTTTTACAAACTGGAACAGATTGATCGAATGAATGATAGAATACATGATTTGTCATTTAAAAATTGATACTTTAAATTCATCAAGCAGACAAAAAACGGCATTTCATTTCAAAATAGTCTAGTAACTGCTTTTTTTTCAATCGATACTGAACATGAATATGTGTTTGCATAAAAGTGTACTATATCTTCTTCAAGTATTCCTGTCTTTAGCGGATATAGTCAACGGAGTAAAATCTAGATAACTATATAAATTATGTATTGCTGAAAGAAAAAAAAATCAATATTTTTCTTTTAAATGCAAATCGTTTTATATTGAATGTGAATCAAAATTTTGGAAGTCACAGAGTAAATTGCAATAAATATATTTTTTAATAATTTAAAGAAGTATTAACAGACTTATGTTGTTATACATTAAAAGCAATGGTATCAAGAAAAGAACAAGAATTATTTTTCCAACTAAGACTGTACGTGACGTTAATTACGTTAGGAAATAAGGAGTGTGGATTTTAACAGCTTTTTTATTTTGTCCATGCGTCGTGCATTTTTGCCGATCCCACCGAAGCTAGCATAGGGGAAAAAATACGGGCTTCTGTTTGGCTGAATAATTTAAAGAACATTTTATTTTGATCATTTTTGAGTTTACGCTTACATAATCATCAGTTTCTGTTTAAAAACCTTTTAAAAAAAGAGCTTGATTAATTTCCTTCTTATTTTACACATTTACTGATAGACAAAAAAAAAGAAAGATTTTCTGGACTTTAGAATTAAAGAAGTTAATCAATGATGTTTCTCAATTTTTCTGTGTTACTTAAAAACCAAAATAATAAAAATAAAATTGGAATTTCTTCTTAATTATTTTAACATGATATTCACATATATGGCTCTAATACCTAAATCCACATTCAAAGTAATTTATTTATAAACTATTATCACATTTTTTTTACGTCGTTAATTATGCGATATTTACAAACCAAATTGTTCCAAATTATTTTTCTTTTAAACTGTCATTTCTTTTTATTATTTTAACATGGTATACCCATATACCCCCAGAATACGTACATCTACATTCAGAATGATTTACAGTAGACTCTCGTTAATTCGAACTCGTCGGGACCAGAAGAAATGTTCGAATTATGGAAAACATGCTTAATATGGTATTATTATAAAGGAATCAATGTTATAGTGTTTTTTAAACTTATTTCGTCTGTTATCATTAGAATATGACTTAATATTAAATTAGAATGTACAAATACATAAACTAATTAAAAGATTAGAAACTAGCACGATGGAAGAAAAATTTAAAGCGTCACTGATGAACAGACAGGGCTCTAAGAAAGAGGATATCAAATGCATTGTATTATATGTATACGCGTTCGGAACAATTTTCACAAAAATAAAAATAAAAAAAGCTATTCAAATGATCTGAAATCCGTGAGAAAGGAAAGAAAAATGAAAAATCGGAATTCTCGTTAGTTCGAATTAAACGAAGTCAAGAGAAAATTAGTTCGAATTAATGAAAATTTTTAATGTTATTCTGCCGTTGAAAATTTCGGGACCTCGTGTTTAGTTCGAATTAAGCGAAGATTCGAATTATCCGATTTCGAATGAACGAGATTCGACTGTATTTGCAAATAACAGTTGCTCTTTAAATTATTCAACCAATCAGCAGATCGTATTTACTTTCCCATGCTAGCTTCGGTGGGATCGGCAAAAATGCAGCAACGTGCTTTTGAAAGTCATGATTTGCCTGTACCACATGCGGGCATCCATATTCCAATCATAATTTATTATTCTCACCAGTAAAATTTTATTGTAAATTTTGTGTCATTTAATCCGAGCATTTTATTCTTATTCAATTAAAAAAAGATTTCTGTTTAAAAAAACCGGTGATTAAAGATTAAAAATTCTGTAAAAGACATTAAAATGGACATTATTTGAAAGTTTTTTTTTTCAAAAATCTTGTTCATTTAGCGATTAACCCCTTGCGGACGAGCCTTGTATATACGTGCCACTTAAGGTGCTCAGAATTGTTCTTTATTTTCGCCAATTATTTTTAGTGTAAGGTTTACCGTATTTAATTTAGAGCATTTTCGCGAATCAAATATAAAAAAATTTCTGCTTTAAATAACGGGTGGTAAAAGATTAAAAAATAAGCAAAATTCTCTGTCACCAAGAGGTGATTGCTACAGTCGGCTCTCGTTTATTCGAAATCGGTTAATTCGAATCTTCGCTTAATTCGAACTAAATATGAAGTCCCGAAATTTTCAATGGCAGAATAACGTTAAAAATCTTCATTAATTCGAACTCGTTTTCTCTTGACTTCGTTTAATTCGAACTAACGAGAATTCCGATTTTTCACTTTTCTTTTCTTTCGCACGGATTTCAGATCATTTGAATAACTTTCTTTGATTTGTAAGAAACTTTTTCCGAACGAGTATGCATATAATCCAATGCATTTGATATCTACTTTCTTAGTGCCCCGTCTGTCCATAAGTGACGCTTTAAATTTATCTTTCATTACTCTTGTTTCTAATCTTTTAATTAGTTTATGTATTTATGCATTCTAATTTAATATTAAGTCATATTCTAATGATAATAGACGAAATAAATTTAAAAAACACTATAGCATTATTTCCTTTGTAATAGTACCATATTAAGCATGTTTTCATTTCATATTTTCCATAATTCGAACTTCGGATAGTTCGAACATTTCTTGTGGCCCCTACGAAGTCCGAATTAACGAGAGTAAACTGTATATCTAATACTAATCACGTGGCGAATCATATATATAACGCTAGGGTCCGATAAGGATTATATATTTGAAAAACTGGAGGAAATCACTCTATTTTTGACTGATTAAATGGATTCTGACCCTCGTTTTCCTTTATAAAAGTTGTATGTCATAGTGTTCTGCGTCAGTCCTTAAATTTTCAATGATTCATACTTCGACTTTGTACGCAGGGTAGACAACAAAAGGATCGTTTTTAACCCTTTCCGGCGCGGGCAAATTTTTAGAAAAATTAGTAATTATCGTTTTCCATTGGAATTTACAAATGACTTTTCTAGATATTTTGAACTCTTTTATTTAAGCTTTCATTGTAAAAGCAAAATTTTACCAAAATATTATTGGTGCCGTTCGCAAGTTTGGAATCAAAATTAGGTATCCCAGACTGGGCACAGAGTGCCAGAAAGGGTTAAAACATTGTTGTACAGCAAACATTAAAGTACACATGATGTTTACACAGATAAAAATAGTTATTTCCTGATTTCAATTTAAGACTAAATTTCAAAAGTATCGGACTCTCAACCAGATTCTTTTTATTAAAATTTCTACTTAATTATAAATTGTCAGAAGCCTAAAAACAGTGGTGGTTTTGGAATAAAACTTCCACGATCAGTTTGGAATAAAACTTCCACGACCTAGGGCTTCACTGATTCAAGGTAAAAGTTATGTATGAAAATATCATATCATACTACTACAGGGTGGCGAATGCTCAGGGGAAAATACAGTCAAAAGAGGCATTAAATATTAGTATTTTGTTAAAGAGATGTTCGTCTCTTCTAATCATTTTATATTATTTGAAATGTTTTCTGTAAAAAAAATACTACTAGCTTCCTTTTTTTTTTTTTTTTTTTTTTTTTTTTTTGATGGTGTTTTTCCCAGATTACCCGCTAATCTGTATTATTTCCCATTGAATTCGTACCTTACAATTATTTCAGAAAATATTTAGATTGTGTATATTATATGTAGAAAATATTCGCATTTGTGTCTTAACAAATGTAATTTGCTTCCAGTCTTTATTCCTTAGACTTTTCAAACTAGATTATTCTTTCCTGAAAGAAAATTTATTTTGTAATGGTTCACATAACACTTTGAGGGGTAAACTATTGTGTTTCTGTAATGTTGAATTCCCACCGAAAAATTTGAAAAAAAAAAATACTTCTAAATGATAAAAAGGAATTTTTTATCCCTACCCCTTTTTTCTTAATATATATTAAGAAAAAAAGTATATATGTATGTATGTAAGTACTGAAAAATATTAAAATAAAACTTAATTAAAATTTTCTAGTGATAATGTGTATTAAAATTAAAAGATAAGACATAATATATCCTAGCGCCCTTAAATGGGTTACGTAGTTTCAAAATATTTAATAGTACCTTAAAATACTTAATAGTATCAAAAAAAAAATTATGATATTTATAAGGTACAAAGAAGCTGTAGGAACTCAGCACATCTCTGTTAATTTTTATTATAATAAGATTTACAGCTGTTTTAACTTTTTAGCGACGTTCAAATGAAGCAGTTTATATAATTTGTTTAAGGGGGCTCAGGGGTTGAAAACTTTTCAAAAAATCGATTTTTTTATGATCTAATTTGATTATTCATTTAATTCTTAACTCAATGCAAAAAACCGCATAAAAATATTTGCATTTTTAAAGGAGTTATAAGCATTTATGTATCAACACTTTCATAGCCGCATCCACATAATTTCAACTTTAAGTCGCGTTTTCTCAAAACTTGATTTTTGATGACTAACACCAAGATTAAAAAAAACTATTTGATAGAACGGCTTTTTTTTTTTTTGCATGCATATGACATCATTATCTAGATTATGAATTCATATATTGTAGATAGTTTAATAATTTGAGTATTTTTAATGGAGAAAAGTCGTATTTTTTAGGGTTTTTTCAAATTTTCAACTTTGAGCGATTTTTTAATACTGTTTTTATTAAGTGATAGTTATATCCTTAATTCATAATCTAGATTATGATGCTATATGCATGCAAAAAAAAATTAAGCCATTCCATCAAATAGGTTTTTTTAAATCTTGGTGTTAGTCGTCAAAAATCAAGTTTTGAGAAAACAAGACTTAAAGTTGAAATTATATGGATGCGGCTATGTAAGTATTGATACATAAATGCTTATAACTACGTTAAAAATTTTAATATTTTTATGCTGTTTTTTGCATTGAGTTAAGAATTAATTGAATAATCAAACTAGATCATAAAAAATCGATTTTTTGAAAAGTTTTCAACCTTTGAGCCCCCTTAATGTGTTTTAATAAACAGAAAAATTCTAATTATTTAGGTTAACCCTTTGAGCTCTGGTGTGTAAATTTCCTCAAATTTCCAAATGTCACATTGACACTAGTATTTTGCAAAGAAAAAAGCTGGTAAAGGATAAACACGAAAATATGCATTAAACATTTTTCAAATAAATTTGGTCGAATTTTCTGGTGCCATAGTGACATTTCGGAATTAAAATTATGTGTTAGAAAATTCTACCATTAGAGCTCAAGGGGTTAAGATATGTGTCTATATTCGGCTTTTTTTTCTAAAAACAGGAAATTTTTATCAAACACATGCGTTTTTAGTTAAAACAGGGATAAAACTATGAATTCATATAAATTTTTAATGAAATTTAATGAAATTTAGGCATACTTAGTCAAATTTTAGTAAAGAATTGCATTTATGCCAAACCTTCTATAGCAAAATCTAATCAGTATATTTAACTTTTTTTCATCAATATATTAACAAACTCTTTACCTGTGTATTGCAGCAAAAGATTTTCAATATCTTTTAAATTAAAAAAATATTCAAAAATTTTTATATAAAACACGATTTTTTTAAGGATGCTTATAATTCAATAAAAAAAGCTTCAAACTATTATATACAAATGTACAAACTAAAATTTGTTTCGCCATCATAACATTAGATCAGCAGAACTTTATTATCTTAAATTTTATTTCAGTATTTTAAAAACATTTAATAAATGTTTTTTTTTCTTCGTAAACGTACACAATGATAAAAGAGTTTTCCAGAAAACGCAAATTAAGATTTTTATACAGTTCAAAAATTATGCATAAAACTAACACAACATTAAAATCTGCAATATTTGTAGGTGTTTACATATTTTTGTATTCATTATATATTATCAGTAGCGGCTCGTCAGGGAGTTCTGCATCAGATTTTTCTAACCACTAAAATTTAAGAGATTTTTTTATGTTATTTATTCGACAAAATTTCATGATTAATCAAAGCTGAAATTTTTATACAATTTTAGTGGTGTGAAAAATTAGATGCAGCACCCCCTGACCACCCGCTACAATATATATTATACAATTGTGTATTAAATTGTATCATCTTCCTTTCTGTGCCTCATTAAGTGTTCGCTTCAGGTTTCAGAAAGTCAATTTGTGGTTTATACAGGAATGAGATTTCCGCTTTTTTGCACACCAGTAAAATCTTAGAAAAAATGCTATATTATTTAATCGAAACATTTTTGCGATTTAACGCAACAACATCTTCTCTAAGATTATACTGGTGTCTAAAAAAAGCGGAAATCTCATCCCTATTTATATATTGAACTATAATTTTGATTCTAATTTTATAGCTGAACCAAATGTAAGGCATTTTCAGGCAATTTTAATAACAATACAATTTTAGCATCTTGTGAAAAACAAATATTTTAAACTTTTAAATGTCATTGTATACTCTAAGATGTAATTAACGACATGGAAAATAACAAAAATGTAATGCATGTCTTGCATGACAAATCAAAAGTTTAAAAAATATTCTGCGAATCTGATTGCAAAAGCTATGTGAGTGATTTTTTTTTATAATTATGCGCACTTACATGATTATTATTTCTATTTACATTAATTATATTTGTTAATAACTGCATGTATTATAAAATTATATTAAATGATTAATATGGTTTAAACTAATAACTTCATAGAATTAAATAATATAAATAATTAATAATTGATTGTAATGTATTACGCAGTTATGAGTTCTTACGCTTTTTTTTTTCACAAAAATTAAACAATAAATTTTATCTTTTTCAATCGCCATTATCTGTAGATTAACCTCTTCGCTACTGGCGATTATTACAGTATTTTTAATCATTACTGAATTATTTCTTCTCTCGTTTGACTTCAGAGCGAGATTTTTGTTTTATTTTCATTAGCTCGAATCTTAGAATTCAGAACATATTATTCTTATATCGAAATTTTATTTATATTTGAATAGCATTAATAAAATGGGACAAAACTGATGTACCCATTTGGGTACTCAGGGACTGAAGAGGTTAAATAAGTCAAAAAATTTTATAAAAATTTTTTGCATAACAAAAAGCATCGGTGATGGCAGCTACTTTTAACCTCTTCTCTCCCTGGATTCAAATGGGGACAGTTGTTATATCTCATTTTATTAATGCCTTTCAAGTATAATTACAATTCCGATATCAGAATCATATGTTTCGAAGTCTCATATTCGAATTCAATAAATAAATAAATGAATAAATAAAAATCTTGGTCTGAAGTCAAATGGGAAAAGAAATAATTCTGTAATAATTAATAATATTGCATTAATACTCATAATATCGAAGTAGATATAGATTGAAATATATAAATGTAGATTTGAATTTACTTCTGTACCTAATTTCAACTGTTACAGTACTTTAAGCACGTGCCGTTCCAGAAAATGTATCGATGATATTTAAATTTGAATATCCACTTAGTTAAAATTTTGAAATGCATATTTGATTAACCACTTAACCCTTTAACAGTCAAAGCATTTTCTTTGCTAAGATGTTGAAATAAATTAACGACACCGGTAATTGTGAACAAATGTATATGTAAATATGAAAAGGTGATTTTTCTCATGCATAATAAAATGGAATTCTTAAAATAAAAATTCTGGTGTCGTGTTACATATGCGAATTAAAATTTTGTGGTTTCGTAGCGAAACCAATGAACGTTATAGGGTTAACTGAACAATATTTTTTAACTTTCAAATAAAGCCTTTTTTAGCTCACATGCTACCATAGCCTGAGAGCTTATGTGCCCGTCCGTTCTGTATGTACGTTCGTACGTTCGTGCGTAACGCGATAACTCATGATAAAAATATCCGATCCACATGAAATTTTGTATGTAGGTATATCCTGACAAGGCGCTTCCCTGATTAGTTTTTGGAGTTCATTCGATATGTGTAAGAGAGAGAACGGGGGGGGGGCTCATGCAACTCTCCTTAGTTGATATAAATGGGATTTTCATGCAGAATTAAGTTTTCGTTCAAAATTTAGATTAGGATCATTCTGACGAGACGATTCCGTGACTGTTATTAGGTGTTAATTGAATAAGTATAAATAGGGGGAACAGGGGTTATAATGCCCCCCCCCCCCTTAATTTATATAAATGGGTTTTTCAAGCAGAATTTTCAGATTTTGTTCAAATCTCTGAATAGTTTTGGAAGTTTAATGGTTAAGTATAAAAGAGGGGGATACCTCCTTTTAAATTATATAAATGCTAAATGGGTTTTTTTAAGAATTATCTCATTTGCTCTGAATTTTGGATATAGATTTTTTATATGATAAAGCATGTCTTTGATAGTATAGGAGGTTCAATGATTAAGAATGAAAAAAGAGGAAAGGGGAGAGCTGTTTCCCCTTCTTAATTTCTTTTCGAACGGAATTAACCCTTGAAAATATAAGGCTTTAATGTACAATTAGATTTGTAGCCTTCGAGCTCAATGCCATCAGTTTAACTGGGCAGTATTCCTTTTTATTTTATTCATGTATTTTATGGAATTTTTAATCTTTTATTGCCGGTTTTCAAAAACAGAATTTTTTGTCTAATTGTATCAGTAAAATAATCGGATTAAATAATAAAAAATGCGCAATAAAAAATTACTGGTGGAAATAATAATTCATGATTGGAATATGGATGCCCTTACGTGGTACGGACAAATCATGATTGGCAAAAAAAGTTACCCATAAAACGCATGGTCAAATAACGGAAGTGATTAATATGCAAGAAAAAAATCTAATACCAAGATAATAGTTATAAAAATAAATATAAATTTTAATTGGACTTTTGACGTTCTTTTATTATTTTCATCATAGCAATCTAAAATTTTGTGCATATATACATTTCACGAAAAACATATAGAACTCCTTCTAAAAAATTTCCAATCTTTTTAAAATTTTTGCATTTTTAAACGAAAATTTAAAATGCTGCCCGTGTTTTAATTTTTGTGATATTTTCTTGCTCTTTTGCATTTTGATCACTTAAAATTCTATTATAAACAAAGTTGTGCAAGATTTTTTTTAATTTCTTCGCTAGTAAATATTTTACAAATTTTTTTCTGAATTCCATATCGATTTTTCGTGAAAATTTTGCCTTTTAAGAAGTAAAAATTCAAATTTGACTATCTTAATGAAGATGAATTTTAAAAAGCTTACACATTTTTTTTCTAAACAATATCAGGATATTTCCTTATGAATTTCATAAATATTGATCAAAAATTACGTCGGAAGAAGCATTTTAAAAATCTAAAAACGCTGAAAAATTAGTTTTAAGAAAAACAGATTTAAAGTTATGTAAATGCACTTACCTTTATTATTTACTTTTTAAAAGATTCATAAATGATATTTCAATAAAATAAACTGTTTTGATACTATTATACCTCAGAAATAGACATTTTTTGGGTCGATTTTGCTAAAATAAAGGTCCACTGCCCCCTTAACCCCTTGCGGCGCAGTGGTTTCATAGATATACCACTTAATTTTAATTCCCAAACACCACATTGACACCGGAATTTCGTTTAAAAAAATTACTGTTTATTGAATGCGTAATATATAGCGTTTTCATATTTACAAATAAAATTGTTTTCAAATTCCGGTGTCAGTCATTAATTTCAACACTTAAGCAATGAATTTGCCCTGCGCCGCAAGGGTTAAACACTTCCAAATTTTAAAAAGCAAAGACCGAATGAATGTTCAAGAGGGTTTCTCACAAATGTTTAAAATTTCTTGCATGAGTGTTTGAATCAATATTTATTCTAAAAATAAACAGAAATATTCTCCTCAGAAAACGCAAGCTATGAAATTGAAATGAAAATTTAAAAAGAAAGAAATATTCATGTTTTCATTTATATTCATAATTCGATGTTTCGGTAAAGGAGAAAAAAATTGAAAACAGTTGTTGCATGGTGAATTTTTAAAACATGATAGCAGAAAGTCTAAACTACATAATATATGAAAGTTCGCTGTAAAAGATAAAAATATCTGTTAACTTCAGTATTTGCTTCTAAATATAAAGCAAGTCAGAAACTGTACGTGAAACGTGGCAAATGAATTGCATTCGTTATACAGATAGTTTTATAAGCATACTTGCCAACCTCCCGCTTTTTTTAAAAAATTAAAAAACATAGTTTCAACCAGAAATTTCATTAAAATTAATGTTTTTTCTTGTATGTGGTAGTATTTTGAAACCTATATAATTTAATTTATTAAATATAATTTCTTGTATAAACAGTGTTTTGTTGATTTTAAAAAAATCACGAGGCTCACAAGTATGTATAAGTATTCAGATCTTGGTACGATAGCAGTAGCACTCTTATGCAAAAATTACTGAATGCGAAATTTGTTACGATGATATACAGTCGAGTCTCTCTATAACGAAACTCCATACATCGAATTTCTCTATATAACGAATTTTTAGTAGGAACGGTTCCCTTTTCGCAAGATTACATTAAAAACAGTCTCTATATAGCGAAATATCGATCTCCATGCAACGAATTTTTTCATAAATTGGTCTGAATTTACTCAGTTTTAAAAAGCTTCGAAATCATATGGAATCAATTTTCCATAATATTTTTTTTGATTATCGTTCAGTGCTGAGGTTTTTTTTTATTATTTCTTTTTTTTATTACTTCTCTTCTTGTTCTTTAAATCCAACGAATTCATCCCATCTCCCACACACCTTTCCACATCCTTCTCTTTGAGAAGTCAATTGGATTGATGCACATGTAAGAGAGGAATCAATGAGAGGCACATAAGAGAGGATTTCAAATGGAGGAAAATGTTAACTACAATTTTTCATTCCTTGCTAAAATTTGAGCATTTATCTTTTTTAGAGCGTAACAATTTTAAAATCAAAACAGCAAAAAATTACAGATTTCTTCATCTGAAATTAATGCAAGTCTTCCTTATTTGATTTTCATTAAACTTTCAAATAAATGTCTGTTCTCTTTTTTGAAACAGCTTAAATAATTAAGAAATAAAATGTTAGGTTAATATTTACTTTTAAACATTTCAAATTATTAATTCAAATGATCAAAAATAATATTTGTTCAAATTTCACACATTAAATACGATTTTTAACATCATTTTCTATACATCGAATTTCTCTATATAACGAATTTTTTACTGGATCGATGGATTTCGCTATATAGAGACTCGACTGTATATTCAATTCAGTACTTCGTAAATTTGAGGACTTCATCTTAAATAGCACGTCATTAACATGACAATCTAGAATGATTTCCTATAATGGGTTATCATTGAATTAATTATGCATGGCAGAATTCAACATAATTAACAATTTTTTTTATCAATTTCCTCTTAAGTTTTTATTAAAAAATTCATGAAATTTGAAATGACTCGACAAAAGTTTGCAACGATTTAACAAATTTTCAGATCTGCGGATTAATACGGAATGTTGGTGTTAATTTCATGGTATAATGTTCAATATTTTGGGTGAAATCGTCGTAAAGCAAAATCAGTCGTTTTATAAAATCGTTTAATAAATTCGTTTCATTGTGATTATATGTATACATATAGGGTAGATATTGATTGTATGTCTTTTAACCTTTTCCGGCACGGACAAAATCTGTACTAAACTGAGAAAATATCGACTGACACCGGAATTCACACACGAACTTTTTAAATATTTTGAAATCCTTAATTTAAGCTTTTATTGTAAAAGCAAAATTTTGCTAAAATATTACTGGTGCCGTTTGCAAGATTGGAATTAAAATTAGGTATCCCAGACCGGGTACAGTGTACCGGAAAGGGTTAACCAATAACTACTGTTAGTGGTCTCATAATGGACTACTTACAGGGTGTCGAGCAAATAACACCCTGATTTCAAAATTAAATTTCTCAAAAACGAAGATCTAGAAAATAATCGGTAAACGGTTTGTTTGTTAGGTAAGTTGTAAAAATCTTATATAGAAGTTTCGAACGGTGAATATTTTAAAAAGATTGTGTTCTAATTAAAACAATGCCTGATTTGACATTTTCTTGTTTATTTATTTATTTATTTATTTATTTTTTTTTTGCAGAGAACAAAATTTTTGGCGTACAGTGCCATATTTTAACGATTTTTGGAAAAAAAGTTTCGAAATTTCAAAAATTAAGTTCGAAAAATCGTTAAATATGGCACTGTACACTGAAAAACGCATTCTCTACAAACAATCTAAAACAAGAAAAATGTCAACTCCAGTATTTTTTGCAATCAGAACACAATCTTGTCAAAATATTCACTGCTCGAAACTTTTGTATAACATTTTTACAGCTTACCTAATAAACAAACCGTTTATCGCATAATTCTACCGATCTTAGCTTTTGAGAAATTTAATTTTGAAATCAGGGTGTTATTTGCTGGACACCCTGTATTTTAATGTTTACAATTAATTTGTAATTTTCAGTTTAACGTTTGATTTGATAATAAAACATTGTTCAATTTATAGCTTTTGTATTATCGTTAAAGTGTTCTGAATAGATCAATTTTAACAATGATAGTCCGAAACATAATGTGTAGTTCATAAGCAGAGTTACTGGTGAGTTTTAATCGTCTTTCGATCACAGGATCACAGAGAGCGCTCACAGTAGTGAACGGGCAGAATAATTATATGATTATTTGCAGGGCCGTAAATCCCGGGGGGGTTTGGGGGGGTGCAACACCCCCCCTAGGAGAAATCAGTCGGAAAATTCCCAGATTTATCGGAAAAGGTATGTTTAGTCGGAAAAAATGTTATTAACCAATAAAATCTTATAAACTGGAAAATCATTCGGAAAATTTCCTGTTTCATCGGAAAAGGCGTGTTTAAGTTGGAAAAAATAGCATTACGTATTATCCTATAAAAACTTATAAATTGGAAAAACAGAAAAATCAATCGGAAAAATTCTTGTTTGATCGGAAAAAATGTTCTTAACCTATAAAAACTTTTTTACTGGAAAATCATTTGGAAATTTTCCTGTTCCATCCGAAAAAGCGTGTTTAGTCGGAAAAAATAGTATTACGTATTATCCTATAAAAACTTACAAATTGGAAAAAGGAAAACTCATTCGGAATTCTAGTTTAATCGGAAAAAATTATATTAACCTATAAAAACTTATAAATTAGAAAAACGAAAATATCATTCGGAAAATTTTCTGTTTCAATCCGGAAAGGCATGTTTAGTCGGAAAAAATAGTATTACGTATTAACCTATAAAAACTTGTAAATTTTTAAATCGGAAAAATTCTTATTCGATCGGAAAAAATGGCATTTACCTATAAAAAAAAATTATAAATTGGAAAAATGAAAATATCAATCGGAAGTTTTCTGTTCACCCGGTAAAGGCATCTTTAGTCGGAAAAAATAGTATTACGTATATTAACCTATAAAGATTTATAAGTTGGAAAAACGGAAAAGTCAGTCGGAAAAATTCTTGTTCGATCGGAAAAAAGTAAATTTAGTCGAAAAAAAAGGGTATTAATCTATAAATATTTGTGAATTGGAGAAATATTTTTGTAGTTTTTAATTAAATAAGAAAAACAAGTTAGATTGAAGAAAACCTATAAAATTTTATTCTCAGTCGGATTTATTTCCGCTTGCAGTTTCTGATAAGAAAAATAAGAAAAAAAAAATTAGGATGAAGAAAACAAATTTATTCTTAGCCGGAACTATTATTATTTAACTAATTGCTAATTTACTATTTACTTTAATTTACTAATTAATTAATATAACTTATTAATATAAGTAGGATTTTATTTTTCTGATAAAACTATTCAGAAAAAATTTTTATTTGTCAAATATTGTGTTCTCAGAAACTTCGATATGACGAAAAAAAAATATTCTTGTACATTTTCTAGTAATGTTAAAGTTATACCGTTAATTATAATAGTGATGTTTGAAAAAAACCTTGATATTCCGATTTTTTTTTTTTTTTTTTCTGTGTCTTTTGACTTGGATATATCGAAATCTACTTGTATTTTTTTACTGTTGGAAAGTTTTTAGTTTAATCTCGAAATTTTAAGATATTCTGATCGAAGTGAAGAAGCTTCTATTTTTTAAGTCTAAACTTTAAATTTAACTAGAAATATGTATCACGGAATTTAGATGGTATACGATAAAAATTCATTTATAGAAATACAAATATTTGGTATTTTTTCATATCAAAATCTGGATATTTTCCATTCTATTCAAATTTTACCTTTAATTCAAAACAATTATAGTCTCAATTTTTCCTACTATTTAAATTTGTGTTTCCTTTTTATTTTATTAAAATAATAATAATAATAAATGCGAAATTGTTTATACTTACTTTTTAACGTAATTTTTGATTGATTTAAAAGATTATTTAAGAAATTTATATGATACAGGATGAAAATTGAAAATACCCAAATACTTTGAATTTTCATCTCGAAATAATCTGGATATTTTACAGCCTATACGAGTTTACTTCTCTCAGAATCAGTCAGTTTTGTATTAAATTTTTTAAATATTTTTATTATTACTACTACATTTTGTTTAGTCAGAAAAATGAGTTGTAACACCAAATTGTTACGCTGTTTTTAAGTTTGTCGTTAGAAAGAATTAAAACTTATACAGTAAAACCTCCATAACGGACACATCTATTTAACGGGCAGTTTTCCAATCCCCACTTCCCAAAACCTAAATTTTTGTATATTTAACCTCTGAATAACGGACATTCCAAATAGCGGACACTATTTTTGAAGATAAATGATGAAAAATATTTTTTAACGAGAGAAAAAAAAATGAAAAAAAAGTAAAAAAGGCTCTTGATTTATCAGGGCAATTTGTCATAAATTTTGTGATCACAGAAAAATGTAGAGGGTGGACTGAGGAAATTTCTTCACGTTCAGTGTTGAATTCAAGGAATTGCCTGGGAGGAACACCACCGAGAGCCTTCAAATTTCATTGTCCCCCCTGAAGATTTTATGCTTTTGATGATAAAAAAGCGCAATCCCCATCCCCGCCCGGAATTCTATAATGACAAATAACGTTACATTGAAAATCAAATTATACGTAATCGCAAGCAAATGTAAAATTTAGTAACAGATTTTTTTATAAGAATTTAATAAACGGCTGTTAAAGGTGTGCACAAGTTTATGTAAGTTTTATTGCTTAAAAATAGTTTTAATTTCTCATTAATCATATAATAGAGGTTTCAAGACATATAAATGTGAATTAATGAAATATTAAGTATTTCTTCTCGATTTTTGTATCTCTGAGGTTTTCCCAATAGCGGACAATTTCTGCGTTCCCGAGCTGTCCGTTATTTAGAGGTTTTACTGTATTAAGAAATCCCGTATTTTTGGCAATTTTTTGTTTCTGAAATATTCCACAAGCAAACAGATTTTTTATTTTCAATTCATCAATTTTACTTTAAAAAAAAAAAAAAAAAAAAAAAAAAAACGCTAAAGAGATTTTAACTGAATGCTAAAAGATAGAAAGATAAAACATTGTTTTCTCTTCAACGTAAAGCTTGGGCACCTAAATGACTGGACGTTGCACCTCCCGCCCTATGTGTCAGTTACAAAACAAACTGCGCCTGCGTTAACTCTTTGTTTAAACTGTTAGTATTCTGGCTCATAATACGAAATCATTCAATTAAAAAGTGTTGATGGGAGAATATTTTGGTATATAGTTACTAGTTCAAATTTTTTTTTTATCAGTTATGCCCCCACCTAATGTAAGAGACAAAAAGTGCAATGTGGGTTATGTAATTACATTTTCGATAGTGATTACAGGAACACTATATATTTGCCTTCTTTTCAATATATTTGCCTTCTTTTTTGCCAACCATTTTACAATTTGCAATTGCAAGTCAATGTATTTAGTATTATACATGAAGTTAAAATTGTATTATAGATCTTTTTATATTTTATAAATTTTATTTCATCATTATTTAAGAGTAATGTAGCATTTTAATAAAATTTTGCCTACATGGCTTTTCATTTTTATTATCTCAACGTTCAACAACTAAGGAAGTTCATTTATTTTTTGAAGTTCAAATGTCAATGTATGTAAAATATTCTATATTTTTAAAACTTTGTTATAGTATAAGTATAATAATTTTGTCTCCCTGCATCACAATATTTTGATTATTATTTTATGGATAGATGTTTTTGTGTGTGTGTGTGTATAGATAAGAATCAAAATTTAATCATTTGAAACTTGAAAATAATTTAAGCCTTGGGGGGGGGGGGATAAAACAGTGCAACTTTTGACTGGTTAAAGCTAATTGATGATTAAATGGACCTTTAAACCTCTTTTGCAATTTGAAATTTTAAAAAGGCATTTTAACTTTACTGGTACATTTTTTGTGCCTGATGTGCTTGTGTGTGTGGGGGGTAGATGAAAAAGGAACCAGAATTTTACTTTTGGCTTATGCATTTCGTTTATTTGTTTGGTATTTTGCGCATGTTTTCTCAAGGAGTCAGAAAAACTATGTACAATTGCCTTATTTATTAAAAAAATTGAGTATAATTTGAAAACCCTTTGAATTCGCTCCTGAAAATTTACATACTCTGCTTTAATAATTTATTTGTTATTTATCTATATATTGCATCTAATATATTTATATGATGTATCTAATTATATATTTTATCTAATGCCGGGCAACAACGGGCGGGTCAGCTAGTAGAGATAGCTATAAATATATAAAATAGTTTGTCCTGACAGACTGAAAATCAACGCACACCCCAAACTACTGAATCTAGAACCATGAAAATTGGAGAGAAAGTACTTCTTATGATGTAAGCATGCACTAAGATGGAAATTTTGAAATTACCCCCCTTAAGAGGGACAAGCGGGGGGAGGTCAAAAATTCTGGAACAAATTGCCATATCTTAGCAAACTTTAAGTTAGGAGCGTAAAATTCCAGAAAATAAATCTACTAAAAAAATTATTAAACACATAATCCAGTGATTTTAGAAATCTCACCATAAAGGGGTTAAAAGGGGGGAGTCGAAAAATTTAGAACATTTGGCACATCTCTACAGTATTTTCAAATAAGAACATGAAACAGCAGAAAATAAAATTTTTAAAAACTAATTAAATACGTAAGAAGGGGGGGGGGTTGTACTTTGTGCTTATATATAACTAAATAAATAAACAACGCAAAATAATCAACAATAAAGAGCACAAATATTATAAAATAAAAGATGTTAAAAGCATACAGCTGTTTCGGGACTTCTAAAGTCCCATCATCAGTGCTGAAAAAGTGTAAAACGTAAAAGAAGTCACATCGTTAAATAAAATAAAATAAAACCGTGCATCTGAGCTCGCCGCTAAGGCGAACTGACCATGAAACGTCGCAAAGCAACAGTAAAAATAAACTGGCACGCGCACTCAGAAGGAGACCAATCATATGTCTCTTCCCACTAGACGAGTCCAAATCAAGGAGAAAAGGAGGAGGAGTGATATTACAGGAATGGAAACCAGACATCACCATAGCTGGTCCAATAGTCACAATTTTAAATTTTCCGAAGCCTCAATAATACAATATTGTTCATCTATTCATGATTTAGACTTTTGGGAAGCTTTTCATATATGGAAAAATTCTAGTAATTTGGTTAATGACATGTCCAGTACTCCAAGATTTTCTGATGCCTGGTTTCCATTCCTGTAATATCACTCCATCTCCCCTCCTTCCTTTTCTCCTTGATTTGGACTCGTCTAGTGGGAAGAGACATATGATTGGTCTCCTTCTGAGTGTGCGTGCCAGTTTATTTTTACTGTTGCTTTGCGACGTTTCATGGTCAGTTCGCCTTAGCGGCGAGCTCAGTGCACGGTTTTATTTTATTTTATTTAACGGTGTGACTTTCTTTTACGTTTTACACTTTTTTAGCACTGATGATGGGACTTTAGAAGTCCCGAAACAGCTGTATGCTTTTAACATCTTTTATTTTATAATGTTTGTACTCTTTAACGTTGTTTATTTATTTAGTTATAATTAAATACATGTTTCAGCGATATTTTAAAATTTCCACCCCCGAAGAGTTTAAATGGGGGTGGGAAAATTCCATACTTTTTTGGGGATCATAGGAAAGCCCTCAAATCACTCTTTCATATAATAAATCTATCTCCCTCTCCCCCTGCCCCTTCTTATTCTCTATTGGGGACAATTTTCGATCTTTTTTGAAATTGTAACGTTTTATCATTTTAGACCGGATTTTTTTTTTTCTTTCCGGGGCCCTTTGATAAATATTACTTATAATATATGAAAATTTTATAGTTAGGGGAAGGGTTTATTCTGGGAGGGAGGACAATTTCCTAAATTTGGAATACATCTCTTGTGATATATCGTTGGATTCCTATTTTGCCCTCACGGGTAACCACTTTTCTGATTTTAGCCGATGCCTTTCATGTGATATATTGCTGGAAAGCCCTTTGACTGCTTATTCGTATTATGCACGACTCGTGTCCCTCTCGGGTGGAACGGTTATTGTATTCCATCAGGAAATCACCTAATAATAGGGAAAATATATTATATAAGACTAATAATAACACAATATAAGATTATTTGACTATCTCGATACACAAAGTCATAATTATCTTTCGAATTATGATATAATATATATATATGTATATTAGTCTTCATGTTGGCCATAGTACTCGGAAATTTTCCTTCTTGGAGTCGGAAATTTTTGAGCCGACACCCCCCTACGCGATTAGGGTGGTTTACGCCCCTGATTATTTGATGCATGGAAAATTTAAGAAAGGGAAACTGACATATCATTAAAATAGTGAAGCTTCAACTGTAACCATATACGCAGAGGGCTCATTACCATGACAGCAAACTCACCAGTAAATTTATTCAGGAATTTTCTCTTCAATTAACCCTTTAACGTTCATTGGTTTCGCCACGAAACCACAAAATTTTAATTCCGATACGCAACACTGACACCGGTATTTTTATCTAAAAATATCTCTTTTATTTCGTATGTGATAAATAACGTTTTCTTATTTACAAATATATTTGTTCTTAATTTCCGGTGTCATTCATTTATTTCGACATCTTAGCAATGAAAATGCTATGATCGTTAAAGGGTTAAAAGCTTCATTAAGGAAAATTTCCAATCAAAAGTAATGGCAAAAATCGATATTTATTTTTTTTTTTGGTAAAAGCTTAATTTTGCAGTAATAGTTCCGCTACATTGTGACAACCAAGACAACATTCTGTCAATGTCCATAAAGCGATAATAATACATGCGTAATTATTTTTTTCCAAGCACTTTCGTCGTTCCAAGCCCAAGCTCACACTCTGATTGGTTGTTGCTCTCGGCACTGCTTTCATGTAACTTGGCGATAATCATACTTGGCGTAGCGATAGATGCTTCCGTCGAAGAGTTTGATTTTCTTCCGAACCGAGTACAAAGTAACTTTTCCCTTGCAGCATTGAATTGGATGGAACGTGTCTTACTGAAAGCTGTACTCTTTAAAAGTTTTTACACACAAGAGCACAAGACCATGAGAATAAGAATGAAGGGATAATAAGAATGAGTAGGTTAGGTTGTAGGTTTACTCGTTCACTTACGAGCGAAGTATTTTTCGCCAAGTTACGTGAAAACAGTGCCGAGAGCAACAACCAATCAGAGTGCGTGCTTGGGCTTGGAACGACGAAGGTGCTTGGAAAAAAAATTCGCATAATACATGGGCAATCTGATACCAGTTAAAATAAACAGAATTGTTTTACCATATTTGTGAGAGAAGTTTCTCTTCAATGAGGCTCTAAAATTAGAAGAAATTTTCTTAACCTTCCTACCCTGAATGGGCCTAATCGACCCAGTTCTATAACGCGTTTCATTCGATTCAAACTAGAAAATTTTTCATAAAATAAATTAAATAAATAACACAAAGATTTAAGTGAAATAAGTATGTTAAATGGATTTAAATAAAAATTCTGGTGTGAAATATTTTAATCAAGTTTGAGTAAAATTTCAACAGGGTAGGAAGGTTAATAAGCTTTCTGGTGGAAGTGTTCATATGCGGTAATCAGAAACCTTGGGTACTATTAACCCTGGAGAACGCGCGCTTACACAGGGTATGAATGGTTTAACTTTGTCACCAATAAAATCAAATTATAACAGTCAGTTTACTTAAACGGAGACAATTCTTACAAATTTTGCGATAAAATAAGTTGAAGATAACTTTAAAAAAATACTGGTTGCAATTGTAAAAACCATACGCACTCCAGGTCTTTTAGGCCCTACGCGAGTCCTCCCGGGTTAAGGAAAAACAGCAGTTATCTTATATGACAACTACCTCAGTTACTTCGCTGGCAACTGATAGACTGTACACTACATGTCCCCTCCTTTGGGGAATGATTCTTTTAAATCTTACGATTCGAATGAATGATTCGTGTGAATAGAGATATGAATAAAGAGGAGAAGACATATACTGTACTGTCTATAAATTAGGAGTAAAGTAACTGAGAAAGTCATCACAAGATGCCGACAGTTATTTTTTAACCCCTTGGGGACCTGGGGACAAAAATGAATGGATGCAAAATGTGTTACGATGATATATATTCAATTCAGTACTTCGTAAATTTGAGGACTTCATCTTAAATAGCACGTCATTAACATGGCAACCTAAAATCATTACCTATAGTAGGTTATTTTTGAATAAGTTATGCATGACAGAAATTAATAGAATGAAAATTTTTTTTATCAATATCCTCTTAAATTTTGATTCAAAATTTCATAAAATTTCAAAAGACACGACGAAATTTTGCAACGATTTAACAAACTTTGAAACCTGCGGATCAATGCGGAATGTTGATGTTAATTTTACCGCAAAATGTTCAATATTTTTGGAGAAATCGCCTTAAAACAAAATCATTTGTTTTATAAAATCGTTTCATAAAATCGTTGCATAAATTCGTTTCATTATGATTATATATTTATATACAGTGGAACCTGTCTAAAGTGACCACCGTTGGGACAGGCTAAAATTGTCACTATATAGAGGTGGTCACTTTATGGAATGTCTTTAAAAATGACACATTAAATTTTTTTGATCTCAAAAACTAAAATATAAATAAGGAAAAATGCACTTTATTAAATAATGAACTGATTAATTAACAACAATAATAACTGAATCAATAATTTAAAATATACTACATAGAAAAATCGTTGCATAAATTCGTTTCATCATGATTATATATTTATATACAGTGGAACCTGTCTAAAGTGACCACCGTTGGGACAGGCTAAAATTGTCACTATATAGAGGTGGTCACTTTATGGAATGTCTTTAAAAATGACACATTAAATTTTTTTGATCTCAAAAACTAAAATATAAATAAGGAAAAATGCACTTTATTAAATAATGAACTGATTAATTAACAACAATAATAACTGAATCAATAATTTAAAATATACTACATAGAAAAATCGTTGCATAAATTCGTTTCTTTATGATTATATATTTATATACAGTGGAACCTGTCTAAAGTGACCATCGTTGGGACAGGCTAAAATTCTCACTATATAGAGGTGGTCACTTTATGGAATGTCTTTAAAAATGACACATTAAAATTTTTTGATCTCAAAAACTAAAATATAAATAAGGAAAAATGCACTTTATTAAATAATGAACTGATTAATTAACAACAATAATAACTGAATCAATAATTTAAAATATACTACATAGAAAAATCGTTGCATAAATTCGTTTCATCATGATTATATATTTATATACAGTGGAACCTGTCTAAAGTGACCACCGTTGGGACAGGCTAAAATTGTCACTATATAGAGGTGGTCACTTTATGGAATGTCTTTAAAAATGACACATTAAACTTTTTTGATCTCAAAAACTAAAATATAAATAAGGAAAAATGCACTTTATTAAATAATGAACTGATTAATTAACAACAATAATAACTGAATCAATAATTTAAAATATACTACATAGAAAAATCGTTGCATAAATTCGTTTCTTTATGATTATATATTTATATACAGTGGAACCTGTCTAAAGTGACCACCGTTGGGACAGGCTAAAATTGTCACTATATAGAGGTGGTCACTTTATGGAATGTCTTTAAAAATGACACATTAAAATTTTTTGATCTCAAAAACTAAAATATAAATAAGGAAAAATGCACTTTATTAAATAATGAACTGATTAATTAACAACAATAATAATTGAATCAATAATTTAAAATATACTACATAGAAAAATCGTTGCATAAATTCGTTTCATCATGATTATATATTTATATACAGTGGAACCTCTCTAAAGTGACCACCGTTGGGACAGGCTAAAATTGTCACTATATAGAGGTGGTCACTTTATGGAATGTCTTTAAAAATGACACATTAAATTTTTTGATCTCAAAAACTAAAATATAAATAAGGAAAAATGCACTTTATTAAATAATGAACTGATTAATTAACAACAATAATAACTGAATCAATAATTTAAAATATACTACATAGAAAAATCGTTGCATAAATTCGTTTCTTTATGATTATATATTTATATACAGTGGAACCTGTCTAAAGTGACCACCGTTGGGACAGGCTAAAATTGTCACTATATAGAGGTGGTCACTTTATGGAATGTCTTTAAAAATGACACATTAAAATTTTTTGATCTCAAAAACTAAAATATAAATAAGGAAAAATGCACTTTATTAAATAATGAACTGATTAATTAACAACAATAATAACTGAATCAATAATTTAAAATATACTACATAGAAAAATCGTTGCATAAATTCGTTTCTTTATGATTATATATTTATATACAGTGGAACCTGTCTAAAGTGACCACCGTTGGGACAGGCTAAAATTGTCACTATATAGAGGTGGTCACTTTATGGAATGTCTTTAAAAATGACACATTAAAATTTTTTGATCTCAAAAACTAAAATATAAATAAGGAAAAATGCACTTTATTAAATAATGAACTGATTAATTAACAACAATAATAACTGAATCAATAATTTAAAACATACTACATAGAAAAATCGTTGCATAAATTCGTTTCTTTATGATTATATATTTATATACAGTGGAACCTGTCTAAAGTGACCACCGTTGGGACAGGCTAAAATTGTCACTATATAGAGGTGGTCACTTTATGGAATGTCTTTAAAAATGACACATTAAAATTTTTTGATCTCAAAAACTAAAATATAAATAAGGAAAAATGCACTTTATTAAATAATGAACTGATTAATTAACAACAATAATAACTGAATCAATAATTTAAAATATACTACATAGAAAAATCGTTGCATAAATTCGTTTCTTTGTGATTATATATTTATATACAGTGGAACCTGTCTAAAGTGACCACCGTTGGGACAGGCTAAAATTGTCACTATATAGAGGTGGTCACTTTATGGAATGTCTTTAAAAATGACACATTAAAATTTTTTGATCTCAAAAACTAAAATATAAATAAGGAAAAATGCACTTTATTAAATAATGAACTGATTAATTAACAACAATAATAACTGAATCAATAATTTAAAACATACTACATAGAAAAATCGTTGCATAAATTCGTTTCTTTATGATTATATATTTATATACAGTGGAACCTGTCTAAAGTGACCACCGTTGGGACAGGCTAAAATTGTCACTATATAGAGGTGGTCACTTTATGGAATGTCTTTAAAAATAACACATTAAAATTTTTTGATCTCAAAAACTAAAATATAAATAAGGAAAAATGCACTTTATTAAATAATGAACTGATTAATTAACAACAATAATAACTGAATCAATAATTTAAAATATACTACATAGAAAAATCGTTGCATAAATTCGTTTCTTTATGATTATATATTTATATACAGTGGAACCTGCCTAAAGTGACCACCGTTGGGACAGGCTAAAATTGTCACTATATAGAGGTGGTCACTTTATGGAATGTCTTTAAAAATGACACATTAAAATTTTTTGATCTCAAAAACTAAAATATAAATAAGGAAAAATGCACTTTATTAAATAATGAACTGATTAATTAACAACAATAATAACTGAATCAATAATTTAAAATATACTACATAGAAAAATCGTTGCATAAATTCGTTTCTTTATGATTATATATTTATATACAGTGGAACCTGTCTAAAGTGACCACCGTTGGGACAGGCTAAAATTGTCACTATATAGAGGTGGTCACTTTATGGGATGTCTTTAAAAATGACACATTAAATTTTTTTGATCTCAAAAACTAAAATATAAATAAGGAAAAATGCACTTTATTAAATAATGAACTGATTAATTAACAACAATAATAACTGAATCAATAATTTAAAATATACTACATAGAAAAATCGTTGCATAAATTCGTTTCTTTATGATTATATATTTATATACAGTGGAACCTGTCTAAAGTGACCACCGTTGGGACAGGCTAAAATTGTCACTATATAGAGGTGGTCACTTTATGGAATGTCTTTAAAAATGACACATTAAAATTTTTTGATCTCAAAAACTAAAATATAAATAAGGAAAAATGTACTTTATTAAATAATGAACTGATTAATTAACAACAATAATAACTGAATCAATAATTTAAAATATACTACATAGAAAAATCGTTGCATAAATTCGTTTCATTATGATTATATATTTATATACAGTGGAACCTGTCTAAAGTGACCACCGTTGGGACAGGCTAAAATTGTCACTATATAGAGGTGGTCACTTTATGGAATGTCTTTAAAAATGACACATTAAAATTTTTTGATCTCAAAAACTAAAATATAAATAAGGAAAAATGCACTTTATTAAATAATGAACTGATTAATTAACAACAATAATAACTGAATCAATAATTTAAAATATACTACATAGAAAAATCGTTGCATAAATACGTTTCATTATGATTATATATTTATATACAGTGGAACCTGTCTAAAGTGACCACCGTTGGGACAGGCTAAAATTGTCACTATATAGAGGAGGTCACTTTATGGAATGTCTTTAAAAATGACACATTAAAATTTTTGATCTCAAAAACTAAAATATAAATAAGGAAAAATGCACTTTATTAAATAATGAACTGATTAATTAACAACAATAATAACTGAATCAATAATTTAAAATATACTACATAGAAAAATCGTTGCATAAATTCGTTTCATTATGATTATATATTTATATACAGTGGAACCTGTCTAAAGTGACCACCGTTGGGACAGGCTAAAATTGTCACTATATAGAGGTGGTCACTTTATGGAATGTCTTTAAAAATGACACATTAAAATTTTTTGATCTCAAAAACTAAAATATAATTAAGGAAAAATGCACTTTATTAAATAATGAACTGATTAATTAACAACAATAATAACTAAATCAATAATTTAAAATATACTACATAGAAAAATCGTTGCATAAATTCGTTTCATTATGATTATATATTTATATACAGTGGAACCTGTTTAAAGTGACCACCGTTGGGACAGGCTAAAATTGTCACTATATAGAGGTGGTCACTTTATGGAATGTCTTTAAAAATGACACATTAAAATTTTTTTTATCTCAAAAACTGAAATATAAACAAGGAAAAATGCACTTTATTAAATAATGAACTGATTAATTAACAACAATAATACCTGAATCAATAATTTAAAATATACTACATAGAAAAATCGTTGCATAAATTCGTTTCATTATGATTATATATTTATATACAGTGGAACCTGTCTAAAGTGACCACCGTTGGGACAGGCTAAAATTGTCACTATATAGAGGTGGTCACTTTATGGAATGTCTTTAAAAATGACACATTAAAATTTTTTGATCTCAAAAACTAAAATATAAATAAGGAAAAATGCACTTTATTAAATAATGAACTGATTAATTAACAACAATAATAACTGAATCAATAATTTAAAATATACTACATAGAAAAATCGTTGCATAAATTCGTTTCATTATGATTATATATTTATATACAGTGTAACCTGTCTAAAGTGACCACCGTTGGGACAGGCTAAAATTGTCACTATATAGAGGTGGTCACTTTATGGAATGTCTTTAAAAATGACACATTAAAATTTTTTGATCTCAAAAACTAAAATATAAATAAGGAAAAATGCACTTTATTAAATAATGAACTGATTATTTAACAACAATAATAACTGAATCAATAATTTAAAATATACTACATAGAAAAATCGTTGCATAAATTCGTTTCATCATGATTATATATTTATATACAGTGGAACCTGTTTAAAGTGACCACCGTTGGGACAGGCTAAAATTGTCACTATATAGAGGTGGTCACTTTATGGAATGTCTTTAAAAATGACACATTAAAATTTTTTGATCTCAAAAACTAAAATATAAATAAGGAAAAATGCACTTTATTAAATAATGAACTGATTAATTAACAACAATAATAACTGAATCAATAATTTAAAATATACTACATAGAAAAATCGTTGCATAAATTCGTTTCATTATGATTATATATTTATATACAGTGGAACCTGTTTAAAGTGACCACCGTTGGGACAGGCTAAAATTGTCACTATATAGAGGTGGTCACTTTATGGAATGTCTTTAAAAATGACACATTAAAATTTTTTGATCTCAAAAACTTAAATATAAATAAGGAAAAATGCACTTTATTAAATAATGAACTGATTAATTAACAACAATAATAACTGAATCAATAATTTAAAATATACTACATAGAAAAATCGTTGCATAAATTCGTTTCATTATGATTATATATTTATATACAGTGGAACCTGTCTAAAGTGACCACCGTTGGGACAGGCTAAAATTGTCACTATATAGAGGTGGTCACTTTATGGAATGTCTTTAAAAATGACACATTAAAATTTTTTGATCTCAAAAACTAAAATATAAATAAGGAAA
The DNA here is from genome assembly GCA_964019185.1 of Maratus speculifer. NCBI lineage: Eukaryota > Metazoa > Arthropoda > Arachnida > Araneae > Salticidae > Maratus > Maratus speculifer. The sequence goes on from OZ025303.1 coordinate 146,871,759, forward strand.
AATGCACTTTATTAAATAATGAACTGATTAATTAACAACAATAATAACTGAATCAATAATTTAAAATATACTACATAGAAAAATCGTTGCATAAATTCGTTTCATTATGATTATATATTTATATACAGTGGAACCTGTCTAAAGTGACCACCGTTGGGACAGGCTAAAATTGTCACTATATAGAGGTGGTCACTTTATGGAATGTCTTTAAAAATGACACATTAAAATTTTTTGATCTCAAAAACTAAAATATAAATAAGGAAAAATGCACTTTATTAAATAATGAACTGATTAATTAACAACAATAATAACTGAATCAATAATTTAAAATATACTACATAGAAAATATTTTACTTAAAACTCGCATTATTTCTTTTGAATACAGTTGAAATTCCAAAGTAATTGATTTAAATAACACATAACTACAAGGTACTCTGTACAGAACTGCCAAGTCTCCGGTTTTTGGATACCAGTATTATTATACAGGAAACGATGTTTTAAGTAATTGGAACATTCTGACGGTTTAAGATAACATTATATTCTCTAAAATAATACTGGTGCGCAAAAAGCCGGAGACTTGGCAGCTGTGTCTGTAATTTATATGCATTTTTATTTTCGTTGTAATTGCACATTGATAACGTTTCTAAGACTGGCAGTAATAATCTTTTCAGTAGAAATCCCCTTAGACTAGTGCAAATATCATTACAATAAAGGAAAAAGTGGTCACTTTATATATTAAGCATAATAAGAGATAATTCCTGTAATTTTTAATGGATCAAAATAAAATTTCAGAAAATGACCACTTTAGTTTTTTCAGTTTAAATTTTTTTGGCATGCATAAAAATGGATGATCACATTTTACAGGTTCAAATAACTTTGACAATGACAGGCTAACTGTTTACACAGGTGGACACATTAGACAGGTTGTCACATTACCGGACAAATCTCATATTATTTTATATGAGCACAAGTAAAATTCTCCAAAATCGGTTACTTTAGCCAGGTGGCCACTTTACCAAGGTGGTCACTTTAGCAGGTTCCACTGTATATGGTAGGTTTTGTTTGTATATCTTTTAATCAATAACTACTGTTAGTGGTCTCATAATAGACAACTTATTCTAATGTTTACGATTAATTTGTAATTTTCAGTTCAAAGTCAGATGATAATGAAACATTGTTTCATTTACAGGTTTTGTATTATCCTTAAATGTTTCTGAATAGATCAGTTTTAACAATGATAGTCCGAAACATAATGTTTAGTTCATAAGCAGTTACTGGTGAGTTTTATTCATCTTTCGATCAGGATATCACAGAGAGAGCTCACAAGTAGTGACGAGCTGAATGATATGATGATTATTTGTTGCATGGTACTAATAAGAAAGGGGAACAGACATATCCTTAAAATGTCTTGTTCAAAATTTTTGAAGACAGTTATGTGAGCGTTTTAATAATGCTGGAAACTATCACTTTATTTGTTTTCTTTTTACAAAACTTCTGGTGTTAAAAATATTTACACAATTTAGAAACAATAATTTTTCGCATGCACAAATGATACATTCGATGGTAAAATCATTCCTTCTGCCCTTCGTTATTCAAACCTCCTCTCTGCCTTTTTTATCACAATAGAACAGGGTTAATAATAAAATATTTTTCCATAGCATATTAAATGTAAAGATACAAAGCCAGTTTTAAAATTATTTAAAAAAAAAGACTAAATAGTTTTTTCGTCATACCGGAAAGATCTAATGCTATTAGTGCATGTTTCTTATAAAAACTTTTATGAAACATTGTTAGTACGGATATCATTATTTTCCACGTTTAATACTAGTACCGTAATTTCGGGTGTATAAGCCGCAGATCAAACAATTCTTTTTCGACCCAGAATCTTTTAAGAAACAGATATACTAACTAGTTAGATCGCCGTAAATATTTGTCTTCAGTCACTAAATAACATTTCTGGGTCCAAAAAGAATTGTTTGATCCGCGGCCTATACACCCGAAATTACGGTATTTCTTTTTAAACAAATCCGTAGTAAATAACGATTTACGTCACTCTGTGAAATCATTTAACGGAACAAATGAGAATACCGTAATCTCTTAATATTTACAAATTTCGATAATTCGCGAAATAGAAATGCAGAACATTTCAACATTCACGAATACTTTACACTACTTTTTCATCATTTACTGACAAATATTTTTTTATAAACACTTTCGAATAATGTCTATTTATTTCGTGTTTTTTACAGCATGTTTAATCTTTCATCACCGGTTTTTTAAAGCAGAAATTTTTGCCTTATTGAATCAGATTAAAAATTACTCGGATTAAATAAAGCAAAATCTACAATTAAATTTTACTGGTGAGAATAATAAATTACGATTGGAGAATTGATTCCTGAACGTGGTACGGGCAAATCAAGATTGGCAAAAGCACGTTGTCCGTACGACGTACGGGCAAAACAGGGAAGTAGATAATAGAAAAATTATTTTGATATGCGTTGTCAACATTTGCAAGAAAAGTATAATACAAAATGTACTTTTTAACCCATTAGTGCCTAGCGTCCATTTTTAGGGTCTCTTCAAAAGGTGCATTCAAACACTGTTTTTGACACCGGTAAAAAAGAAAAGCAATATTTATTTTATTTAAATGATGCATTTTCGTGATTAATGAACTAAACTTAAATCTTCTAAAAATAGTGGTGTCAACCAAATAAAATATACGCAAAAGATGCTGGGCACGAATGGGTTAAAAAAACAACGGTGTAAACTGAAAAAAAAATAGTCGATGTGGCAACTTTGCGGTCGCGATTTCTACATTCCCGAATAGTTTTGGGAACCTAATCCTCGTGAATGTTAAGGTATTACTGTACGCTTTTATTTTATATAGTGAATGAAAAAGAAAAATATCTTTCTGATATCAAACTAAAATTGTAGTAAATTAGTATCCATTCAAATTTATTTGCTACTAAATCATTAAAATTAATGTAACTTATAAAATCTAATAATTCCGATTCCCTCTCCCTATCTTCTTAATCATTTTTCTCTTGTAAGTTCTAGTTACATAATCAGGTAAATGTCTTTTCAAAACTTTAATGAGATATCTGTTTCTATCTATCAATAAAATGGATAATCTGAAATTCTTCATAGAAAGAAATTAATATATAATTATGTTATCAATGAATTTGGAGAATATTAAATAAAATATGCTAATAACAGTAAGAATATTTTGAAATTCTCAATTATTCAATGTGTTATGAATCGCACTGCATGCGTTTAATAATTAACCCTTAGTAACACAGAAAAAACGTTATGAACATAATTTACTCAATTGTCAGAAAACATTATTTTAAGCTCGTGAAAATTAATTAAAAATTAAGAACATAATTATAAAACATTATTCACTAAAATGATTTTTTTAATATTAAAAAAAATAGAAATATACATATTTGTCATAAACATTGTTGATTTTTAATACAAAATTGTTAAGTATATAAACTTATTTTTGTAAAAAAAAAAAAAAGTTTTTGATTATTTGCAGTGTTTGTCATTTTACATTTTTTTAAAAATTCGTTTTAGTAATAACGAAGACAAAATACTCAAATGATAAATGAAAATTTAGTATGAAAACTTATCTCACTATCGTCGTCTGCTTAGAATTATATTAATAAATTGCAATAATTACTTTGTTGCAGTCACTGTGTTGCAATTACAAAAAACGCAACAGTAAATAAAATGGTTTTTTAACCCTTTGCGGTGCATGGCAAATTCATTTCTTAGGTGTTGGAATTAATGACTGACACCAGAATTTGAAAACAACTTTATTTGTAAATAAGAAAAAGCTATGTTTTACGCATTTAATAAACCGTAATTATTTTTACCAAAATTTTGGTGCCAATGTAGCGTTTGTGAATTAAAGTTAAGTGGTTCCATAGATATACCACAGCGCTGCAAGGGATTAAACACCTACTGGAGAAATGACATTGATGTTTGTGTGAGTGACAGGTTCACGACTGCCAAATCTTCCGGCTTTTTCGATCAGAAATATTTTACTGAAATTTTTGCCTTATTTAATCGATGCATATCCCGTGGTCAAATTTACAGTTATTTTTTAGTGGCACAAATAGGTGGAATATGTTGGCAGCTATGCTGACATGAAACATAGTGATTCAAGTAATATGTTGTAAATACGAAACACGATGCATTAGCTGCCAACTTTCAACTAATCTTCCGTAATACCTGGATTAGTTTGATCCAGATTAATGTCATTTCAAGCCAGAAAATATATTGCATGAATCGTTATTTATTTAATTTCAAGACTGTTAGTGGAACATACTTAAATTCATTTCTTTGAAAAAATTCTGGTTCGTAACTCATTAAACCAGGGTTAAGTTAACACACGAATTACGGATAATTGATGTCAACTGTGCAGCTATTATGATGATACAACTGTTTTAACTAACATATAAAAATACGATCTTGTAAGAATTTTTTTTATTTCCAATGCAGCAGGTGATACAAACATTTTCCTTCCGCTATCATTAAAAACAGAAATAAGTGTAAAAGATAAAAACAAACACAGAGACAAAGTAATGGAAAATAACATGAAAAAAGCAAAAAGTCAAGATGAGAAGGTATGTAAAGAGTCTCTGGCCTCCCAGTAACGAGAGTAAATACAGTTCTTCATGAGCGCTGAACAATCGGAGAAATGGTCAGCAGTCATCGCCACGCCACTGCGGCAGAGGGTGCAAACAGCACAATCCACTATCTGCAGTCGGAAAAGATGAGAATATAGAAAAACATGCTTTGTCGCAAGACGAAAGACAGCTACAGCATTATTTCTTGGACAATCTAGGAGGTCAAGGATGGTATTTCTCCACGATTTTTCTTTTGTCCGTTTTTTTTTAGTGGTGATGTATGAGTTGATATTTAATTAACCATTGAAGATGCAGATTTCTAGTTCATTAAGTTACACGAGGCCTGATTAACATAACAACAACTTTTTTTGGTCAATTCATCCGCCTTTTCGTTACTGGGAATGCCCTACTGTACGAAGATCCATTGTAAGTCAATCGTCTTATACTTTTCGCGCATTTCTCTTGTTAAAGACATAGAGCAAGGAGCTTGAGAGTAGTTGGGAAATGCCAGAATCGTAGCTTGCGAATCTAAAAAAATGACAGCCTGATTGAAAAGTGAACAATGAGCATCTAGTTGATACAGGGCTGCTTTAATTACTTCAACTTCACCATCAAAAGCAGTTCCAAACGTTCCCAATGAAATATAAGTACTGCAAGAATTATATTTACCAAACATAATTCGCACAATCGATATACACGAAATATAACTTTCTTTTGATTTTTAATCAAAAATTTACTAGTCGTACATAACACAGTTTTATGTTAATTAATTCATAATTATTCTCGATCTATTGTTGGCAGCCACTGGAAGAGCCACTGGATAAGAGAGCTTTGCCAATTTTAATATCATAAATATTAAAATTAAATGAGTGTAAAATTTTCTATTCAAAAATTTTCGTATTAATCGATTTTCAAATAAACTTTTTTGCAGGTTTTAGAGCATAAATATTTTAACCTTTCGCCGGGCGCGCAAATTTTCATTACATGAGCAGGCGAGCTTTGTAAATTGTACAACAGGCGAAAAAGAATCAATTACTGCTGCTTTTTTAAAATTTTTACAAATACTTTAACATACAAATATCATATAAGTTATCTTTGATCCCAATTTATGAAAGTATTTCGCAATGTACTTATTTTGTTATAACATACTAAAGCAGAAGTTTAGATATATAAAACGCTACTTACTACTACAATCACAAAGAATAAAAACTAATCATAAATTATTAAACAAGAATTAAGTCATTTCGGATTTACAGAATCAGGCCCGTAGCTAGAATTTCCTTTCGGGAGGGGCTCAATCTTGAAAAAATTTTTCATCTGACAGTAGTAATTGGCATAATCTTAAGCGTATCTAAGAAATTAAACAAGGATTAATCTACGATTTAATATTGCATAATATACTTGTCCATTCCGTTTTTTTTTTTTTTTTTTTTTTTTTTTTTTTTTTTTACAACTTTTGATTTTAAAGAGCTGTTTCAGTATCAGTTTGAAAACGGAAAGTGTTTTTAAGGAAAAAACTGCAAAATAAATAAATAAAATAAGTAAAAAAATTCAAACTAACAATTTTTGCGATGAACCTCGTGTATCTTTATAAGAAATTTAAAAAATACATATCGAAATGCAAGCAATTTTAATGGATTTAAAACGCTGGATTAATATTAGCGTACATACGTGTCTTGCATTGCGGTTGCAGGTCTTAAAAGAGTCAATCCGTAGAAAAAATTAACTACGCATTTTTTTTTCAAAGAAAAAATAACTGCTACAAATTATAAATAATCGTAAAAATTGTATTTCAAATTCTTTACTTACAAAACTTATAAATGCAGCACTCTTGGTACAATAAATTTACTAGTGCTACAGAAATAGTTTTTGTGACTTCTTCGCAGTCATGTGGCTGATTACTTTATCAGGATCCACTGTAATATCCCAACGAATGAATATCATTGCAAAGCTGCTCAGTCTGTCATCTGTTGTTGGTAGGTGTTGGGTTTGAACCCAATCTCGCCCATCAGCCTAATCATTCGGAGTTTGCCATAATTTTCCTCGAATCTGGGATTTAATTGCATTGTTACTGGGCTAGGATCTCTTTCCACGACTCCCATGGAGGGCACACCACATCCCTTCGGTCCTATATTCCTCGTGCAGATAACTGGCCATCATAAACACCAATAGTAGTCTCTCATCAACTATAGTATTTCGAGGCAAAAAAATTATATTTCTCATTGTTGAAAAATCCTTTCAGCCCTGGCTATTTTTACCAGAATGGTAGCCAAGTCTGTCAGCAAGTGTTTCATTGTACTGTAATGCATTGGATTACAATATTCTAAAACTTTTAAGGACCTCTGTATTTCTATCAACTTTACGGATTCCCTCGCACCACACTTCATATTCAACTTTCATACGAAATTAACACCTTATGTTCAAAATATTAAGAGAGATTAGATTCTCTAATTTGTTTGCCTATTTCGGAAAAGCATATCCTGAAAAAGTATTTGAAAATCGGTTAAAATGTCTTCATTTAAAATAAATTTCTTATTAAAATTTTGAAACAGACTTTCAACACAGGAAATGCAGAATGTGGCCCTATATTACTCTTCAGCGGATGTAATTTAGGGATTTGTATGTGTAGTCTATCTATATTTTTATCTTAAGATCTTTATTTCAATTTTAGAAGACTTTTTCTAAGTTTTGATGTAGAATTAAATGTCTCTCAAAAGAGTTCCACCGCATTTCATTTTCTCTATGTTTTCTAAAATAATTACGACATCGACATCGTTAGCATAAGTTAAAGCCGAAATTGTGTCACGAGATTTTTTATGAAGATGAACTGACAATGGCTTTGTCAAACTTAAAAGCTTGTCACGAACAAACATGTATGTGAAAAAAAACACACGCTTTTCCATTCAATGACTGCCTTAAAAGATCTACAGCTGGTGAAGAAATATTTCATCTGTTTTCCAAAATATTATCTAAGGTAATGCAAATTCATTCTAATAGCTTGACAAAAATAACCGTATTTTCATGACGATTTTTCATTTCTTTAAATCTTATGTTTCAAAAGTAAAGAAGTCATTTTCTTTTGTTTTCGGGGACATATAATGAAATTTGCTGCTGAAGGATTTAATTCAACTTAGGGTGATTTCTAAAAAAATTGCCAGTTCATTAACTAGTCCAAGAGAGATTTGAATGGCAGGAATCAGCATGTATTTTGGGACAATGTATGGTTTAAACAATGGCTTGCAAATTGGAGGTATCTGATTTTGGGACACTTCTGACGAATCGTAAACTGGATCTAACTAACATGTCCAACTATATTAGTTTCTTTGTCATATGCCTGTATGACTCATTTAGACATATCATTACGTAGTTCATTACAGCGTTGTACTATTTCTTCTGTTATATTTTCGGCGGACAAATCATTTACTTAAATGAACCTAAAAGGATTTCCCGAATTATTGAGATTTGTGCATCTTATAAATACTAGTGCACACATCTAACTCAAAATGCAAATTATTCTGTGCTTGAAATGTCCATAGTTTCATCAGTATTCAACCCTAAAACAGATCGCGTTATTTATTTTTGTAATGAGTTCTTCAGTAGCTATATCCCAGAATATTTGAATTATTTCATTTTGAATGTTTGGGCTACAGTAAGAAGTAGTATGTCATATGGGCGTTTATAACGTTGAAAATCCTCATCTCCAGGCTTTTCTATAAATCTGAAAAAATTTCTTAGTCTATTGTCTTTTTTATTTCTTCTCTAATGTTAGAGGACCGGTATTATAATTACATTTTAATAGTATTTCCTGCTCAGAATAAAATAAGATTCTTAAAATGTTAGATGTTGCCTCCTAGAAAAGTCTTTAGGAGGCATTCTGAAAAACCGCCAAAAAATCCCTACTCAGGAGTATCCATATTTGCAATTGATGATTCTTCAAAAGACAAAGAAACTTTCCCACACACAGATTACTTTGTGCACATTCTCTTTCTATTAAAGATTCATATGCAAACAATTTAATTTAAATTTAATCAGTGAATAGCCGGGAAACACCACTTGCTATGAAGCCTTTGAAAGTTTGTTGATATCCTATTGTTTTTCTTCGCACCATTTCTTTTCGAAATGTCTTTTTACAAATTTTTTTTCTTAAAAAAATAGAAAAAAAGCTATTTGTAATTAAAAGTTTTTTTTTTTTTTAATCATTATGTTTCTTATAATTTTACATTACAAGGCTCTATTTCTTAACACTGATCACTTTAAGTGTTTATTATATCGTGATATAATGAGTATAGAGAAAATTAAAAAAGATCACAACAGGAATGTAAACGTTTTAAAATTGACTCCTAAAATTAAATTATACGCCATAGACGTATTAAACTTATTTCTTCTAAGTCAAATTAATGATATGATACATGCATAACATGTATCGAATTTCACTGTGCATAAAGTGAAAATTCCGTTTATAACTTCAGCTGAATATATTTATATCTTTACAGCTCATATTCAAAATATTAGAATAATTGAGAAAAAGTAATAAGAAAAAATTATTTGTCATTTATTTATTTTTTTATACTAAGTAAATGCAATTAAATTTCTTATAAATTAATTCTGGAATGTTTAGATAAGATTTTAACATTTATAAAATATAAAATACAGCACAATAAATTAGGTATACAGCTTCTTTAAACACACCAGAATATTAGAATAAAATTTAGATTGGTTCAAAATATTAGAATATTTTATTTTACGCAACAATATTACCTTATGAATATGAAGTAAATTGTAGTTAATATTTTGTAACATCCCCTTTAGCTTTCATAACAGCGTACAATCGATCTTGCATACTATATACAAGGTGTTTACAAACATTTCTATCAATATTAGCCCAAATAGACTTTATACGTGCTACTAACTCAGTTTTACTTGAAGGAGGATTTTCTTGAAGTTTTTTCTTCATTATACACCATAAGTTTTCGATGGGATTAAGATCTGATGAAGTTGCTGGCCAAGGAAGTACCTTAATGTTGCGTTGGCGGAACCAATTCTTAGTTGACACCGAGGTATGCGGGGACGCTAAATCTTGTTGAAAGATGAAATCATCTTCAAATAAATCTTCTGATGATGGAATCATGTGATATTCTAAAATTTCTTGATATATCAGAGAGTTAACCTTTTCGTAGACGATGCATAACTTTCCATGTCCTTCTGCACTCATACAACCCCAAACCATGACACTAGCAGCAAATTTTACGGAACGTTTAAGGCATTCTTTATCAAATGCTTCTTGCTTCATTCTCCAAACTCGAATACCTTGATTACCATAACATACTTTCATCACTAAATAATATATTTTTCCAATCTTCATTGCTCCATAAACGTCTTGATTTACACCAATTCAATCTTATACGCTTTTGTCTTGCAGTCATGAGAGGTTTTGTTTTCGGTACACGAGATTCAAATTTAAATTTATGGAGACGCCTTATTGTTGTCGATGTAGAAACTTCAACTGCTTCTTCTTTCCATTTTCGGTGCAAGAATCGCACACTTTTAAAACGGTTTTTCTTAACTATACGCTTCAGTATCCTGTCACCTCTAGCAGATGTTTTTGGTTTTCGGCCACCATTTCGGCGATTATTTTGAAATTTTCCAATTTTTGAATATTGTGTTAGTATTTTACTAACGCTCGATTGCGAACAATGTAAATAATTCGCTATAAAACATTGATTTTTACCGTGCCGATACAAATCAACCATACGAAGTTTAGTAGATTCAGGAATATCACTCACACGGCCCATTTTAAGACGAAAAAGAAACAAACTGCAAAAAAGAATACTGATTTTAAATAAAATAGTCTGAATTTAATCAATGATGCCACCAGTTAAGAATTGGTAAATAATTAAAGGAGAATTAATGTGAAATATTCTAACATTTTGAACCACTTGAAAAAATATTCTAATATTTTGACTTTTCAAAATAATTTTTTTGCAATTAATCTTTTCAAAAATGATATTAAATTTAAGATAACAAGTAAGTTTAATCAACAATAAGTTCTTAATAAAAATATCGTTTGCATATTTTCATTAAAAGACATTAAATTACCAAACGATATTTTAAATTTCTAAAAAAAGGTAATTATTCTAATATTTTGAATATGAGCTGTATAACAAAAAATATACAAAGTTCTAATGTAATGGAAGATAAAAAAATTAAGAAAATTTTAGCAGTTTTTACTATTATTAGATTTAGCTTAATTTTTCTTTAACTTTCGGGAGGGGCTTCAGCCCCCTTAGCCCCCTCCCTGGCTACGTGCCTGTACAGAATAAGTCCTATATTTCATCTATATAAGTCGCTTCCTATATCAAGCATAAGATTTGCTTTTTTGAAGGCTTTTAGCAGATAACCCATGCGCATTTCATACACTGTTAACAGGTTAAAATGACAGGTGTAGCTAATTGCGCAATCTGAAATACAAATAACTTTCAGAAACTGGGTAAAGAGATCCAATAAACGAATACAAATGGCTATTAACACCCTCTGCTGCTTGAATTTTGTTTTAAAGAAAAAAGAAAGTGAGTGTTGTTCTTTTTACAACGGCGTGCCCGACGGAAGGTTAATTGATACCTGATCATAATATTTTACCGAACATTCTACATCTATTCTATAATTTGTTTAATCATTTTTTCATAAAAATTCAAATTACGTAACAATCTATATGTCTCTACAAAAATATATAAGTCGAAACATAACTCTGTCGACAAATGAAACAATGGATATATAAGTCTTCATTGCTGATATCGGTTTGTTATATCATGCTTGCCAACTTCTGGCATAATAACTTTCCTAATTGCTTAAAAAATAATGAAATCATACAGTAAATGCACAAAAACATACTAAATTTATTACACGTAAAAAGTAACAAACATATTAGTTAAAGCAAATTAATACTCAATTAAAAGACATGTACTATTAATAGTACACCAGATACGAAAGGGTTAAATTTTGTGCAGTGAAATAGGAAGGTAAAATACATTATAATCTTCTGTGTAGTAAAATAAAAAAAGGGATCACACAAAACTTGAAATAATACTTTAACTGAACTTGTGATACTAAAATATTTTTTCACATATGACAATAATTCATTAAATAAAACATATTATAGTAATTTTCAAAATAAATACACACATATAATCTAACTAATAACCGATAAGTATACCTCTTTGCGAATTTTTCTTATACAAAATAATTTACAAATGATCTGTGAAACACATAAATATAAAAAATATATTTATTTAACTTTAACAATTTAAAAAAGGAAATCTAATGCATATAGTTGTATAAAAATTTTACCTATTTGGAAAAAATTTAAATATGAGTTACGTTACTGTTTTCGTAACGTAAGAAAAATCATACGTTATGCATAAATTATGAAGCACTTTCCAACACTTCATGAAATCTTTAACAAAACTTTGTTATTTCGCAAAATAATACTGTATAGCCCAATAAACCCAAATATTGTATTCGAGTACTTTTGAATAGCACTGTATTTCATCTGTCAGTCGATATAATGGGAAAATTTACTTTAGCAAAAAAAAAAAAAAAAAAAAAAAAAAAAGAAAAGAAAAAAAAAAGCCCAGTAGCTTGAAATTTCTTTTTCGGCAATTTATACTAATAGATGGAAACATACTTTTGTTCAACCCTGTAGTTTACCTTGTACCTTTATTACACGTCAGAATTGAGCTAAAATTTATTGTAAACTAAAACACTTTTAAAACAACTGAAATCACATTCTCATAAATTATCATTCATCGGCGTCCATGTACCGAATTCTTTGCGTGGCCCTTTATATCCTTTTATTTATATTCTGCAAACATTTCTCAGTAAATTGAATGCAGTTCAGCGTAAAAATGCTTAACTTTTTTACGATCCAAGTTTAAGTAATTTACGGTCTTTTTCAGTAACGTTGGAGAGCTCTTTTGGGTAGCTCTGTATATCAACTCTAACATTTATATACACCATATAATGTGCATATATTTAGTTAAACCTAAACACGCATATCATAATTAAAATGCATTTCATCCCTCCATCAGCCATCATCGGACATATATACGGTACTACGGTAAGAGTATACTATTTGAAATCTTTTGTGTGACCCTGTAAATGATATGTACTTTATATTATGCAAGACAGGATCGTATAATTTATGTTAAGCTTCAGTGACATATATCAATTTTATTATACATGAAACAGTTTAATATAGTTAAAATATGTCGCACACAATTCCCCCTTTACCATTATCTAAAGAAATTCTTTTGTGCGGCCCTGTAAATGAATAATAACTATATTTTCACTGCATAGATTACAGAATGCACATTTTAGTACACTTTGCGATTCCATATGAAAATGAGTATGTTTGACAGAGTTTAACACCTTTAAAATTCATTTGAACGATTTTTCCCCATCGGCTGTAATGTAATGGAAAGATTTTGTCTCTCCCTGTAAATAAACTAAACATGGTAGAAACTTCTTTTTCAATAGGGTTAGTGCTAGGGTAAAGATCAATAACGTATAAAAATTTCATAGCAATCAGAGTATATTTACGGGAGTTAGAGCGCGGATAGACGGCCATCCGGCCAGATGGCCAGATCGCTTTTCAACTTTGTTGGAAAAAGCTAAAAAACAACCTACAATTTGTTAATGCACATTTTATCTTTTAAATGTTGTTTTCACTCTTTAGTTCGTTTCTATTTCATAATGCTCATTTTAGGTATAAAAAACCGTTTATTAAACTATGTTTGTCATTATAATTCTTTGTTTACATTAAAAAATATTATATATTAAAATATTTTTTTTTCGCCATAAACCGTAAAATAGAATAATTCAAATACCATAAGTAGTTTAACAGGTACATTTTTTTTTAATTTTACGTTGATATTTGACTCAACATTCGTAAAATGTGAGTTAACTTAAATCAAGTTAAATAGGTTTCTAACGAGAATCTTTCAGATGTATCATTAGTTATTTAGTTTCTAGTTTACATGTAGAACTAGTTTAAAATAATTTCTAACTAATAGTTATCTTCAAAATATATTTAGCTTACTTTAAATTAATTCACATTTTACGGAAATTAAGTAGGAAGTTGACAAGTTTGCTATATAATGTTTGTAATCATTTGGATTTTAGAACATTAAATAAAAATGTAAGAATAACGCAAAAAAATTCAAACTCTCAATATAAATTTAATATGTAGAATTAAAAGAAAATCGCGATATAAATTCTACCATGAAAATAAATCAAATTCAAGGAAAGCTGAGGAGTATAAAAAAAAAAAATCAGAATTTTGTCTTTGAAGAATGAGATTTATGAAAACAAATTCTCCTTATTATCTGTGTAAACGATAGATATTTTTTTCTATTACTTTTTATAAACTACAGGAAAGGAAATACTTTATTTTAATATTTCTTCAACTTTAGTATTTATTAGTACATAATTATTCCATTTTTTCCTTTATGTAATTATGTTAAGTTGAGCTTTTATTCATTCTGCATCATTTGCTTAATAATTTTATTTATGTAAACTCCAGTTACATAAAAAATTAACTGTCACTGGAAATTTTATTAGAAATTTGATTCTATCACCAATGATCTATATCCTTTTCGGGTTCGGTGTACTATTAATAGTACATATTTTTTCATCGAGTATTATTTTGTTTTAATAATTACCTTTTTACTTTCTCATATAAAAATGATTGTACATGGTTATGAGTTTCTTATTACGACTTCATTTATGTTTTGATATTTGGTACGACTACTAATAATAAAAGTATGCTTAACTCTGTTTTCATCGTTGGTGATTTATTTATTTTATGCATATACTAGCAGCCTTCGCCCGCTACGCTGGTCAGTTTTTTTTTTTTTTTTTTTTTTTTTTTTTTAAGAAACTTTGAATCAAACGAAATTTTTATATCATAGTAATTTTTAGTTTTATATCGTACTTTAGACTGTCTGTCATCGGTGAAAAATCAGTCATCTAAACGGAAAGTTCAATGTTAGTCACCAATGAATGACGTAGCGCTCAACATGTTAACAATTTTAATCACATAAAAATTCATTCAGCGAAACTTTTAAAATAAAGCCAAACTTTTGTAATTGAGTTCATCTGATAAAAAACATTCCCTAGACATTCAATTAAACAACGTAGAATGCTATATTCCATTTGTTACAAAATTTCTGAAAAATTATCCAACTAACAATGTAAAATCCATAAAACCTATCTTGTAGAACTTAAGTTATAAGTGGCCCCGATGAAATTTCACTTTGCGTTTTACATACATTGACATAATTTAATATAGCTTTCATATAATAATCATGTTAACCTGATTATAGAACTCTCTTTCAAAATTATAGGTTCAATAGATATTTTTGTGCTGTGATTAATACGAAATCCAGACTTTCTTTTATATATAGTGTTCTCTGATGTGTTTCTATATATATAAAAGAAATCCAGACTTTCTTTTATATATATAGATAAGGTGAAAATTTTCAGGTTTTTGCGCCGAAGACACCGCCAAATCAGGAAAATGTGAAGTATCTCGCGAACTACTGAACTTAAAAGAATTTGCTTGGTACCATTCGATTCAGCATGAAAAAATACACTAAATTATGTTATGAGTTGAAAAATTACTACAAAAGCCGATTTTTAAGGAATTTTTTAAAAGTTCGTTCCTATTTTTAACCCTCTTAGCGGTGGAATTTTCGAAAATCCCTTCTTAGCGGCACTCGATGTTATCAGAAATATTTTTACCCCAATTTTCAAGATTATAGGTTCGGCAGATATTTTTGTGCTGTGATTAATACGAAATCCAGACTTTCTTTTATATATATAGATAAGGATTGAAAATTACAGGTTTTTGCGCCGAAGACACCGCCAAATCAGGAAAATGTGAAGTATCTCGTGAACTGTTGAACTTAAAAGAATTTGCTTGGTACCATTCGATTCAGCATGAAAAAATACACTAAAATATATTATGAGTTGAAAAATTACTACAAAAGTCGATTTTTAAGGAATTTTTTAAAAGTTCGTCCCTTTTTTTAACCCCCTTAGGGGTGGAATTTTCGAAAATCCCTTCTTAGCGTTACTCGATGTTATCAGAAATATTCTTACCTCAATTTTCAAGATTATAGGATCGGCAGATTTTTTTTGTGCTGTGATTAATACGAAATCCAGACTTTCTTTTATATATATAGATAAGGATTGAAAATTTCAGGTTTTTGCGACGAAGTCACCGCCAAATCAGGAAAATGTGAAGTATCTTGCGAACTAATGAACTTAAAAGAAATTGCTTGGTACCATTCGATTCAGCATGAAAAAATACTCTAAAGTATGTTATGAGTTGAAAAATTACTACAAAAGCCGATTTTTAAGGAATTTTTTAAAAGTTCGTTCCTTTTTTTAACCCTCGTAGGGGTGGAATTTTCAAAAATCCCTTCTTAGCAGCACTCGATGTTATCAGAAATATTTTTACCCCAATTTTCGCGATTTTAGGTTCGGCAGATTTTTTGTGCTGTGATTAATACGAAATCCAGACTTTCTTTTATATATATAGATTAATTAGTATAAGTAAAAAATATTTCTGATTCATTTTAAATATGACGTCATTATTTATCTCGCTTCATTAGCTATATGATATTCATACCCCTTGTATTTTTAACGACTGCTATAAAGTACCTGTTTTATTTCAACTATGACGTCACATTTTCATGAGTGAACCATTTTATTAAAAATATAATTCTTTTTCATTCTTTTTACTTTTAATTTATGTCACCATATTTTACACAAAAATTCCCATTAACTAAACAAATATCCTTGATAAATGTATTATAAAAAATACACCTTTTATTTTTATTTCAACCATAACGTCATATTTATTTTCTTTTAAATTATTTTATTATAGTTTTTCGCGTGGAAGTCTTCTATTAAAAATTCATTGCCGCTGAAAAATTAGTATTCCAATTTTTTATTTTCTTGGCAACAGGAAAGGAAAATGGTTAAATTTTATCTGAAAAATGCCTATTGATTTTGTATGAAAAATAATTAAGTTTTGAATTATTAAGGAAAATATTTGAATAAAATAAATAAAAATTACCCTATTATTTAATCCGGACTTCTAACTTTACGTCTGCAAAATTTGAAAGCAATCAGTTCAGTAGTTACGGCGTGAAAGCGGAACAAACAAACAAACAAACAAACTCACTTTCCGATTTATAATATTAGTAAGGATTTCAGTCTTTAAATATACAGGGTGATTCCAAATTTTTTTTACAATAAAAGAGGGGTGATAGTACACATCAAGACAAACAATATTAAATAGGAGACCAAGGGTCCAAAACGTTTTCCTAAGGAGATAGCCGCCATTAAAGTTTAGGGACCAAAATTTCAAATAAACATAAAAAACGGAAAAATCGGTCGATTGATTTGCGGTTTTCACTAAAATTATTCTTTATGTCGGCATTTTCTTGAAATTAAATTATAAAGATAAATTTCAAAAAATGCCGATAGAGGGCGCTTTAGACTTTGGAGTAACGAACAACTATTTTCTGCCGGTATGTTTTGCATCTCATTAAATGTTTTCGTAAGTTTACACTCAAACTTAAATTTTGAGCTCAAAATCTGTAGTTGGGAGTGGTTAAGTAACAAAAACTGAGCTGTGTTCAGAGGGTTTAAATTTCAAATGATTAAAAAAAAAATGAAAAATTGGTCGATTAATTTGCGGTTTTCACTAAAACTATTCTTTATTTAGGTATTTTCGTGAAAATAAATTATACAGATAAATTTCAAAAAATGCCGATAGAGGGCGCTTTAGACTTTGGAGTAACGAACAACTATTTTTTGCCGTTATTGTTTGCATCTCTTTAAATGATTTAGGAAGGTTAGACTTAAACTTAAATTTTGAGCTGAAAATCTGAATAGTAGGGAGTGGTTAAGTAGCACAAACTGAACTGTGTTCAAGGGGGGGGGGGTTCAAATTTAAAGTAATTATAGAAAATGGAAAAATTGGTCGATTCGTTTACGGTTTAAAATAAAACTATTCTTTAAGTCAGTATCTTCTTGAAAATAATTTTTAAAGATAAATCTCAAAAAATTCCATTAGAGGGCGCCTTAAACTTCAGAGTAACTAACAATTCATTTTAACCATTATTTTTTGGTTCTAATTAAATGCTTGCAAAAGCATTTTAAATGTTCTCGGAAGCTTAGATTTAAACTTAAATTTTGAGCTCAAATCCTGAATCGTTATGAGAAGTTAAGAAGCGCAAACTGAAGTGTGTTCAGGAGTTAAAATTTAACCCTCTTTCCTCCTCGAGCACAATTCAATTTTTCGCTACTTAAACACTCCCAACGATTCAGAATTTCAGCCCAAAATTTAAGTCTATGCATTTGAAAGCATTTAATGAGATTTAAAAAATAACAGTTAAAAATATTTGTACGCTACGCCAAAGTCTAAGGCGCCCTCTATCGGCATTTTGTGAAATTTATCTTTAAAAATTATTTTCAAGAAAATACTGATTGATCAAGAAAACTGCTGATTTAAAAATTAGTTTCAGCAAAAACCGCAAACGAATCGACCAATTTTTCCTTTTTTTACAATTATATGAAATTTGAACCCTCTGAACACAGCTAAGTTTGTCTACTTAACCACTCCCAGCTATTCAGATTTTGAGCTCAAAATTTAAGTTCAAGTCTAAGCTTACGAAAGCTCTTAATAAGATGCAAAAAATAACGCCAAAAAAGAGTGTTTCGTTACTCCAAAGTCTAAAGCGCCCTCTATCGGCATTTTTTGAAATTTATCTTTATAATTTATTTTCACGAAAATACCTAAATAAAGAATAGTTTTAGTGAAAACCGCATATCAATCGACCAATTTTTCCGTTTTTTATAATCATTTGAAATTTGAACCCTCTGAACGTGAACACAGCTCAGTTTGTGTTACTTAACCACTCCCAACTACAGATTTTGAGCTCAAAATTTAAGTTTGAGTCTAAGCTTACGAAAACATTTAATGAGATGCCAAAAATACCGGCAAAAAATAGTTGTTCGTTACTCCAAAGTCTAAAGCGCCCTCTATCGGCATTTTTTGAAATTTATCTTTATAATTTAATTTCAAGAAAATGCCGACATAAAGAATAATTTTAGTGAAAACCGCAAATCAATCGACCGATTTTTCCGTTTTTTATGTTTATTTGAAATTTTATTCCCTAAACTTTAATGGCGGCTATTTCCTTCGGAAAACGTTTTGGACCCTTGGTCTCCTATTTAATATTGTTTGTCTTGATGTGTACTATCACCCCTCTTTTATTGTAAAAAAAATTCGGAATCACCCTGTATTTCAGTCTCTAAATTTGAAATATAGCATAGCTGCCAACTTTTACGCATTTTTGCTAACACTAAAATTGTACAGAGATTTTCGATTTGTTTAATCATAAGATTTAGACGATTAAATAAGACAATATTTACTATAAAATTTTTGTAGTAGGAAAAATGCGTAAAAGTTGTCAGCTATAAATATAGGTTATTTTTCTGAACGGTTCAGGAGCCATAAAATGCAAAAAACATTAAAAAGTTTTAATATCTGTTAAACCCTGTTGTAATATACGATATTTTCCAAATATCTCCAAATATTCTTCATTAACCTAATATCATATCAATATGAATTGAATAGCACACAAAAAAGTACATTCGTTAGATTTTAGACAATAAGATAATCTTTAACCTTCCTACCCTGTTGAAATTGTACACAAACTTGATTAGCATACTTCACACCAGAATTTTTATTTAAATCCATTTAACATACTTATTTAACTTAAATCTTTGTGTTATTTATTTAATTTATTTTATGAAAGATTTTCTGGTTTGAATCGAATGAAACGTATTATAGGACTGGGTCGATTAGACCCATTCAGGGGGAAGGTTAAACTTCAATAAGTCTATTTGAATAGCTACGATTAACGTAATTTCAGTAAAAATAATTTTGCTATCAAAATGATAATAAATAAATAAATAAATAAATCCGGTCCCGGAAGGGATTTTGCTACCTAATCATTATGATAAACCAAAGATTATGAAGTTTGAGAATTGATAAAAATTTTCTGCTAAAATTATATATTTTTAATTTTACAGAGCATAACTTTCTGAAAAATTTGAAAACCGTTTATCGAACTATTAACACACATTCCTTTTTTTAAAGAAAATATTAGTTAAAAAAAATAGTTAATAATAATTATAAATTATAGAAAAAAGTTGAAATTTTCCTTTAACCCCTTAAATGTTTGCCAGAACGTGGTTCGGGCAAAACGAATTTGCTTATTTCATCATTTAAAGCTACTTTGACACCACTATTATTTTTAAGAAGCTTTTCATACTATTGAGAGGTGGAAATGTTTAGACTAAATTTTACGAATATTTTATTTAAATAATAGTGGTGTGAGTCCGCTATTTTCAATTTATTCAACGGAAAAAAGTTAACCAGTTAAGGGGGGATGTACGAAATTGATTTGATAAAATTACAATGTCATATTTACTTTTTTTCACGAGAAAAATGTTGGTGGATTTTTTATTCTTATTTATTTATTTGAGTAAAGCTTTCCGGTAACCGTAGCTGAATGCCATAGCTGCTTATCTAGAAAGTGTAATGTTCAATCAAATTGTGAAAATAGGTACACTAATTTTTCTAAATTATATAATAAATGCTAATTTATTTTACTTTTATCAAAAGAAAAACTTTTAATACAACAATTTTTATTTTTAACATTCGGAACTTTATTTCTCTTCAAAACAAAATTGTTTGCTTTTCCGTAGATCTAAGAAGAAGAATCCATGTAAATGATAGATGTTTCTTCTATTTTTATAAACGGAAAGCAAAATTCTAGTTCAATTCCTTTAAAATTTATGCACTTCGTAATATATAACGGACTTTCCTCCTATCTAATGGCATACTATATTGAACTTTCGTTCAACTTTGATCTTCTTAATGAGTTTCCCTATGTAAACTGAAGTTACATAACACGTTAAATGTCTTTTTTAAGCTTTAGTTAGAATTCAATTTATGTCGGCCATTGAAGTAAATAGTATGAAAGGCTTCATTAATGCTGCTATAATGTATGGTGATTATGTATTACAATAATCATAGTTCGATAACATTAAAGATACGCGTTCCAGAAAAAGGAAAATGAATTTTTCGATCTATTAATATATATTTTGAATTTAATTGCAAAATTAGAAAATAACGTCTTGCTTTTGTAAAAATTCTTTTGAAATTATATACATAAATTTAGATTATTACTTCATGGCCTCATCTATTATGTATAAATTTTAATGTTGAATTTTTGATGCTGGCACAGCTGCAATATATAATCTAAAACAGGTTTTAAGTGTTACTGAGATTATTTTAACTACTTGATAGGAATAATTACTTGATTTTTATTCCTAAATGCCACAATTACACCAGAATGTATATGCAAAATTTTCCATTTATTCTGTAAAATCACGTAAATCATAAAATCATGTTATCATAAAAAAATCAGATACATAGAAATAAAGCAAAGAAACAATGTCCCCATTTGTGTACTTTAGGTCGATGACGGAAAATTCATGTAAGTTATAGACACTTCTCCTATATCCTTATAAACGTAAAGCAAAATTCTAGTTATTTTAAAATTTATATACTTCATAATACATAAAGGATTTATTTTCTTTCTAATGAAATACTACATTGAACTTTCGTTCAATTTTGACCTTCTTAATGAGTATCCCTATGTAAGCTGAAGTAACGTAAAAAATTAAGTCTTTTCTAAACTTTATCAGAAATCTGATCCTATGTCTACCATCAAAATAAATAGTATGAAAGACCTCATTAATGATGCTTAATATATAATGTATCACAATAATTCTAGTTTGATAGCATCAAAGGTGCGCGTTCCAGAAACGGGAATATAAATTTTTCGATCTACCAATATATATTTTGAATTTAACCCTTTGCGGCGCATGGCAAATTCATTGCTTAAGTATTGAAATAAATGACTGACACCGGAATTTGAAAGGAACTTTATTTGTAAATAAGAAAACGCTATATTTCACTCATTTAATTAATCGTAATTTTTTTAAACAAAATTCTGATGCCAATCTGGCGTTTGGAAATTAAAATTAAGTGGTATATCTATAAAACCAGCGCGCCGCAAAGGGTTACCGTAATTTCGGGTGTATAAGTCGCGGATCAAACAATTCTTTTTGGACCCAGAAATTTTATTTAGTGATTGAAGACAAATATTTACGACGATCTGAATAGTTATATTTATTTGTTAAAAAATTCTGGGTCGAAAAAGAATTGTTTGATCTGCGGCTTATACACCCGAAATTACGGTAATTGCAAAACTAGAAAATAACTTTTTAATTCCGTTTGATAAAATTCTTTTAAAATTATATCCATAAATTTAGGTTATTACTTTATGGCCTTGTTTATTACGTCTAAATTTTAATGTTGATCTTTTGATTCTGGCACAGATGCAACATATATTCATAAATAGGTTTTAAGTGTTAATGAGATTATTCCGAATTACTCTATACGAAAAACAACTTCATTTTTATTCTTAAAAGAGAATGTACGCACCAGAATGTATGTGACATTTTGAGATAGGAACGATTAATAATTTTTTGCAATTTTCCCCATGTTATGTCTTAGGAGTCGAGGCGAGATAAAAATTAAGTAAAATAATAAACGTAGAAACTTTATTAAATTCCACAATTGCTAGAAGAGATTTATTTAAATGCAAATTGCCAAAAGATATATTTAAATGCAATCATATGCAGAAGGAAAATGCTCTTGCCTTCCGAAGCAATATTCCATAAAAAACATTTGTCTAGCTTTTGAATCGTTAAAACCCGAAAACATCGAATAAAAGATTCCATCCATCGCTGGGCCTCTTCCCTCAAGTTAATAATAAAAAGCTTCTAGAACTTTCTATAAATCTCTAACCTTGATTTTCACATGTAAACAGAATTCATGTCCATCGTCGAGATTCATTTCATTGAGACGATAATTTTTAATTAAAAAAAACATTATTTAACTAATTTATAATCGAACGCCGAATTTGATATCCTGCAGACGATATTTTGAAACAAAAAATGAAAAAAAAATGAATTTATTGATACGCACAAATATCAAACGTTGAAGGGGAAAAAATAAAAAAATAAAAAGAATGATATTTTCTGAAAGGTATGATTTTGGAATAAATTTAATAGGACTTTCTTAAAAAAGATTGATAAAAACAGGGAAAAAATGAATTTTATTTGGAATATTAAGAAAAAAAGTTTAATTAAGAATATTTTTAATTTAGAGCCTTTTTTATTCACGCATATTGGAATAAATGTTTTTTAAGGCGAATTAAGAATTTATATCGTTTCCATAAAGATTAATATATTAGATCTAGAAACAAGATTTTAATTCAATAAGTTGAACTAAGTACGGAATATTGTTAAAAGGAAATTAATATAGCATAAAGGCTAATTTTGGCGAAAATTTTTTTTAACTTGCAATATGTATGTGCAAAATTTTCCTTTTATAAGGTAAAATCACGTAACTTACATAACCATGTTATCATATAAAAAATAAAAATAAAATAAAAATAAATAAATCAGTAAATCCGATACATAGAAATAAGGTAAAATTCATTATCCACATTTGTGTACTTCAGGTCCAAGAAGAAGAATCCATGCAAGCGATAGATTCTTCTCCTCTAGCTTTATAAACGGTAAGCAAAATTCTAGTTAAATTCTTTTTAAATTTATATATTTCGCAGTACATAATGAATTTATTTCCTATCTAATGGCATGCTACATTCAACTTTCGATCAATTTTGATCTCCTTAATGATTTTCCTTATGTAAGCTGAAGTTACATAACTAGTTAAATGTCTTTTCTAAACTTTAATTAGAAATATGTCTACCAGTGAAATAAATAGCGTAAAAGACTTCACTAATGCTGTTTAATATATAATGTGTTACAATAATCATAGATGGAGCGCATCAAACATAACCATTCTAGAAGGAGAATTTTTCGATCTGCAAATATATATATTGAATTTAATTGCAAAATCGGAAAAGAACTTTTTAATTGATTTTGGTAAAATTCCTTTGAAGTTATAGCCATAAATTTAGATTATTACTTTATGACCTCACTTATTATGTGTAAATTTCAATGTTGAATTTTTGGTTCTGGCACATATGCAATGTATATTCAAAAATTTGGTTTTAAGTGTTAATGAGCGTATATTTGTACCTATTTTAAAATAAAATAATAATAAATTACCTTCTTTAAAAAAAAAATTCTCATAGACGGAATATATTAAACTTTTATTTTTCATACGGCGGTTAAATGAGGTTCCTGACTTAACCCATTAGTGCCTAGCGTCCCTTTTTAGGGACGCTTCAAAAGGTGCATTCAGCACTGTTTTTGACACCGGTAAAAAAGAAAAGCAACAATTATTTTATTTAATTGAAGCATTTTCGTGATTAATGAACTAAACTTAAATCTTCTAAAAACAGTGGTGCCAACCGAATGAAATTTACGCAAAAGATGCTGGGCACTAATGGGTTAAATAATAAGGTACAGGTTTTAAAAAGTGTTTAAAGGGTTTTAAATATATGATGTATTACAATAATCATCGTTTAAGAACATCAATACGATTTCTTTTCTAAACTTTAATTAGAATTCCAATTTTGTCGATCAATGAAATAAAGTCTGAAAGACCTTATTAATGCTGCTTAATATATAATGTATTGCAATAATCATAGTTTGATAACATCAAAGATACGCGTTCCAGAAACGAGAAGACGAATTTTTCAATCGACCAATATATATTTTGAATTTAATTGCAAAAATTGGAAAATAACTTCTTAATTTCCTTTGGTTAAATTCCTTTGAAATTATATCCATAAATTTAAATTATAACTTCATGACTTCATTTATTATGTATAAAAGTTAATGTTGAATTTTTGGTGCAAGCACAAATGCAATATTTATTCATAAATTAGATTTTAAGTGTTAATGAACGTATATTTGCACTTACCTTAGAATAAAATAATATTAAATTATCTTTGTTAAAAAACCCACAAATATTCATAGATTGTACATTTTAAACTTATTTCGCGTATGGTTTTCAACTAAGGTTCCCGGCTTAACACGTTCGCTGCCTCAGACGCGCCAGCGCGTGATAAGGCGCCAACGTTAAGGGCTCACTCACGCGCCAGCGCGTGATGCGGGGTGTTGTCCAATAGCCAGTCACGCGCTGGCATGGGAAAATCTTTCACTGATTCTTTGTTATAAAAACTAAATCGGCCTCTGGGAAAAACCCACTTCTACAGTGCGGCATTAACTATCATCACATCTTCACGTAAGCGGCAGCGAACGTGTTAAATAATAAAATTCAGGTTTTAAAAAAGGTTTTTAAATAAATTTTTATTTCATTGATGCTATTAAACCTGTAAAATTGACTTGTATGACAGCGTTACATTGGTCATTATGTAGTTGTAATTATAAACAGGTAGTAAATGACTACCTCACATGTCAAGAGGTACAAGTGATAAAAATTCGATTTGGAGTAAAATGAATGTAAAAATAATTAACGTTAAATTTGAACATCAAATAACTAAATTGAAATAGGAAATTGTCGCTGGTTTTATTGTGGTTCTTGAATTCTTATTTCAATACTGTACAAAAAAGTACAGTGCAATTTTTCTTTAAAATTATCATGAATCAATATTCATTATTATTCAGCAAAAGTGGTTTACCTCTGGAACACAGCACATAATTAGAAAATTCGTTATATTTCTTTACCTGAAAAGAAAAAAGCATATTTCCAGATCATCATTGCACTTAACCCCTGCCCGAACGCCGTTCGGGCAAGACGAATTTGCTTATTTCATCATTTAAAGCTTTTTAACACCACTATTATTTTTAAGAAATTTTCATACTGATGAAAGACGGAAATCCCCAACGTGGGTGCACGCCCCACAGGGGGGCTATTTGAGAATTCTATGAAATTCGATCATCATCTTATGATCCTAAAAAGATAACTAAATACTTTTGTTTTACTAACATGAAGCAACAAATAATTTTAAAAATTGCTTTAAATTTGATTTAAAGCAAATGGATTTTCCATCATGGGTCATGCAGCCAATATTAGTTGATTTATCTGATGTTTCAACACCATAGAGAGAAGTAATCTCTGAAATTCAAAACGATGAGTCAATTAGAACTCTGTTCAATATAAAAGACAATATAGCGTGGTTTTGTGCTAAGACTGAAACTAAGTATCCTAATTCAATA
The DNA here is from genome assembly GCA_964019185.1 of Maratus speculifer. Taxonomy (NCBI): domain Eukaryota; kingdom Metazoa; phylum Arthropoda; class Arachnida; order Araneae; family Salticidae; genus Maratus; species Maratus speculifer. The sequence continues at coordinate 146,897,762 of OZ025303.1, forward strand.
CAATTTGCAAGAAAAATATTGTTACCCTTCCCATCTTCATACCTTGCTGAATGTGGTTTTAGTGCAGTAAACGATTTACTACTAAAAAAAAAAAGAAATCGACTAAACATCATTAAACGAGGGGATTTGAGATTAAAGCTGACAAAATTAGTGCCTGATATAAAATCTCTTTTCAGCCAACATGAAACACAAGGATCTCATTTATTTTATTATATTCATCTTAAATGTTATAATTTGAATTTATTTTATTATATATTTTATTTATTTATTTATTTTTACTATCAAAAATTAAAATGACAGAAACGTAATCAAGAAACATCCAATTGAAGTTATTTTTGTGTATCGAAGTTCACTATTAAATATTTGAAAATCTAATTTGTTTTTTTTTTTCATTGTTGTATATTATTATTACTATTATTAGATCGGGAAGTGGCTGCACAAACAATCACCTTATCGAGTTGATGACTGAAATTTATGATCTACTTAAAACTCGATTTGAATATCAAAATGCAACTGGTCTTCCATGTCATATCTTTGGGGAAAACACCTACAAACCCGATTTCAGTGGTTGACTAGTAGATTCACCATTTGTTTTCTTGCGAGCAGTCCTCGACCTTTTCATACTTTTGACTGCAATAAAGCACTACGATAAACTTACCGATCCATCACTGAAATCGGGTATTCAGTGGTTTCAACCAAGATATGATTTGGCAGACTAGTTGCATTTTAATATACGAATCGAGTTTTGTCTAATGCTGAAACTTCAACAATCAACTAACTCTATGAGGTGATGGTTCGTGCAGCCGCTTCCTGGTCTATATTATTAACGATTGCTTCCTGAATACATTTCTTTCGATTATGTTCATTTTTTCATGACCTTTCTTTTACATGTTTACGTTTCCTTTTCCATTCCATTTTTAAATGTTCTTTTTTTTTTTTTTTTTTTTAAATGGAATAACAGCTTAATTTTTATATAATAAGAATTATTTTTCAGAGAGAGGGGAGGGGATCATCAGGGTTTTAGATATGATTTGGTGGGGCATGGCCTGAAAAAAGGTTGGAAAACACTGGTTTAGACTACATTTTACAAATGTTTTATTTAAATAATAGTGGTGTGAGTCAGCAATTTTCAATTTATCGAACGGAAAAGAATTAACCAGTTAAGGAGTTTATTCATTTTCTTCAGTATTGACGCATATGCCCTTCGGCTTCTGGGTTCCTCAGATATTCCAGTTAGATCATAATGGGTCATCAACGTTGCAGGGTTAAATATCAAGGATGCAAATTTTGAGTTTATGCTTTTTTTCGACACTTACTAGAACTGTTCTGAGAACGCTGTGTTCGTTGTACTTGCAATTTCTAAATAACAAGTCTGCCACAGGCGACTACTTTCTATTTAGTTCGCACCAGTATTTTTCTAATATTAACTTTCAAGTTTCTTTTCCTTGCAAATGCTGTCAAACTGGTCGCAAAGTATTTCTATTGAGACAAAGTGATTCCAGTTTCAATTAAAAAATAGTCGCCTGTGGCAGCACTGAAATAATTTATAGATACTAAGATGGTAAATTAACGGCGCCAACTTCCATCAGTAAAAAGAAACAAGATTTCCCCCCTTATTTAACACTTTTGGGAGTAGTGACGCATGCATGCATCGTCGAAAAGCGCACATGGTGTTTGTTTTTGCTACCATTAGTAAACGAAAGTAATATTTGTCTTTTTTAATTCGAGCATATTTTGGATATTTCAAAAGTATGGAGAATCGTTAAAAAAAGGGTGCTAACCAAATAAAATTTGTGTAAGGGATGATGTCTCCGCGAGGTCATTTACGACAATATTACTGCAGTAATCTCGCTTTTCGGTTAATAATTTCCTGTTTTTTCTTTTTCTTATTTACAAAAGAAAAAAAAAATACTTTCCTTCTCTAAAGTTTGCTAGATTTAATTTTTCATGTTTTGTATATTAATTTATTGTAATGAATATTGACACTTTTTTTAAAAAACATAGGTCGGCAATTTTACTTAACCCTTTTAAGGACGATGATATGAAGTGTTGCAAATGGATTACTTTCTTTTAATTCAGATTTCATGATTGGCAGCATTTTTTTGGAAATGGTAAAATCCTTGTTATTTAATGAGAGGTTAATTAACGGAAAAACCAGAGAAATTTTACCATTTCAAAAAAGTGGTGCCATTCAAGAAATTTAAATGAAAAAAAGTAGTTCATTTGCAGTCCGAATATAATTAATAAAAAGTAGCCCATTGGCAACAATGATGGTATGTTTATGAAATTACTTAATTTTTAAAATTAAAATTAAACTAAATTCCACAACTGCATCACAATGTTTATGCAAAATTTTCGGTTTATCAAATAAATGAAATTTGGCGTTTTTGTTGTATCAAAAAAATTTATTTTTTAATTTCGGTGTCACATCATTTTTTTTACATTTTAGAAATGGAAATGCTTTTCCTCTAAAAGGGTCAATATCCAGCTCTTTGCTTCGTCCGGTTATGTCGTGCTTATAATTAGTTTGTAAACTTTTAATATTCTGTTAAACTTACTTTTCATTTAAAACTCTTTAGACATTATTCTATCAATTGTACTTAATTTTACATTTATATTCTATCAATTTCGTATACTTCTCAAATTTCTCTCAGCTTTCTATTTCTTGAGATTCTTTTTTCATTATCGTTTCTTAATCATAATACATCTATTGTACAAACTAAGCAATTCTTTCTAGATTATCAAAGATGCGTTAAACAATTGCTCATGCACAGGGAGGTGGAGTTGCATTGCAACTAATAAACAGGGATGCAGCAGCACAGACAATCACTTCATTGAGTTCACGGGTTAAAATCTAGAATTAATTAAATCTCGATCCATCGGTCTACCAAGTCACATCTTGGTAGAAAATACCTAAAACCCCGATCTAAGCGGATGACTCATAGGTTACGATTGCGTATTCCTACACCCAAAAGCAAGAAAACATGGAGGATTTTGAGTCGGCAAACACAATGTCAAATCTATGAGTCAACCCAGTGTTGCCAGATGGGCTACTTTTTTTTAATTCAGATTCTTGATTCGCACCACTTTTTACGAAAGACAAAATGTGCCTTTTTCAATTACATGACAATTAAGACAAAAACAAAAGAAAATTTTACAGTTTCAAAAAAGTGGTGTCAATCAAGTAGCCCACTGGCAACACTGAGTCAACCGCCAAAATCGGGTTTTTAGGTATTTTACACCAAGAAATGACTTGGCAGATCCATTGAGTTTTAATATGGTAAACGAGATTTAACTAATACTAGGTTTTCATCCTTGAACTCGATAAGGTGACTGTCTGTGCTACCGCCTCCCGTTCTGAAAAAAATTCCAAAAAAGTTATACAAAAAATCTATAAATATGGTGTGTTAAGATTTCACAAAAGTTTAGAACAACGTTCGTTCATTGGCGAAAACTTCTGAATAAAATTTTTCAATGGCGCTATATGTTTAAATGAACTAACTTTTACCATGCTTTGTAGTATACATACAAATAAATAGATTACATACAGGTCTGCACAAAAAAATAATATTTTCCCGACTATTCATGGTAATAGCAGATATTAGATTTTCAAATGTATTATGCGATTTCCAAATTTATCATTTAGACATCATCTTTTACTTAGTAAAGAGCGAAGTTTTTGTTATAGTATTCTGAATGTGTTGGAAAATGTTTCATAATGTATGTCGTACGCATGATTTTTTTGTTCTTGTTTTATTTGCATTAATTAAAACTGGAGTTGGAACCATTTTGTCATGCACTGTTGATCTACATGGTTATCTATCAAAGTTTCAACTACAAGCTTTAATATCATCTTGCACCAATATTACAAAACACTTTAAGAATATTTGCAGGGAAAATGCAGTACGAAATACATTAAAAAAATAGTGGTGCGAATAGAAAATAAAAATATTTGCCTGTAATTGAAACTTTGCGATACCGTACGTACACCAATATGTAAGTACCATAGCTGATAACTCTTATGCTTGTAAGTCACCATATTTTTCGATATCACCATATATTTAGTTCTCAAATACACAAAATATCTTTAGAATGCAAACGTGCTTCGATAATAAGTTTTTACATTGTCTAATTCAATGTCGAAATAAAAGCATACAAAACAAATACATATACTATATATATTCCCAGGTGAGAAATTGATTAAATTCATTTATGAAATGCATGTGTGCGCTTCAAGCGTTAAAGATTAAAACTCTACTCAATTTTATCAGAAAAATACACTTCATGCGTAAACTGATAAACTTATAAACATATAAGTTTATAAATCATATCATAAATGCTATGAAGATCACGAAATTGGGAGAGATCATAAAAATGCCATCCTTGTAGGAAAATTCTCTTGGTAATACTATATCGATATTTTCCATGAAACCTTATGATGTATAATGGCTTTATGCATAAGCCAAAGAGACATTTTAAGTTGATATTTATACATTCGAGACTAACCTTTAGCACCTTTGCTGCAATTTGTTACTATTTATATACATGTATGTGTTACGGTTAATTTGATAAATTCGGTAATTGTTAATAATGATAGATTATTATTAAAAAGAACTGCGTATTTTGGTAATTTGATAAATACATTATATTAATCAAATTTACCGGTTATTATTTATAACTACCGATGAAGTTCGGTCAACATGATTAAACTTAATTACGAATACATAGCCTTTGCAGAAATATGTATTATCATAAGTTTTTGAATTTAGAAATAAAAATAAATGTTAAGATGTAATAATATTCAATTAAAAGAAGTGTTCTATCAAAAAGACGCAAAGACTAAACAGTTCAATAATATTTTTATAATTACTGAATGAATTAGGTAAAAAAATTATATTACTGAGGGATGGAAGTGCTGCGCCAGAAATGACCGATTGGTACTACTAAATTTATAAATATTTCTGGCCTTATTTAATGAGAAGACTTCTAAGATTTAATAAAGCAAAAAATTCTATTAAACTTTAGTGGTTAAAATTAGGTATTTCAAGCGCAGCGCTTGCATTCCTGAACACTGAAAGATCGAAAGAATAAATTATTCTATAGCTGCCAAATTTTACGCACTTTTGCTACCACTAAAATTGTACAAAGTGTTTTCATTTCTTTAATCATAAGCTTAAATAAGGCAATATTGATTCTAAAATTTTTGTGGTAGGAAAAATGCGTAAAAGGTGGCAGCTATGATTATACAGTTTTGAAATACATATTTTTAGCAATGCATATTAAGATTAAACACTTATGAAATGAAAGTCTCAAGCTAAACGAATTGAAATTTATTATATTTATCAATCTTAATGGGTAATTATTAGTAATAACCGATTGAATTGATAGATTCTCATAAATAAATCATATTAACAGGTTTATATGGATATCATTTTGTTATTGTTAATAATAACCGATTAATCAAATTGTCCGTAACATGCATATATCTTTTCGTAATATCACTTTATTCTTAGCTTGTAAAATAACGGTTTAAAATTCTAAAATTATCTTACAATACTTTTATTAAATGATTTATTATCATACAAAATTTATAATGCTTTTTACCCCCTGAATGGTCGCATTAAATTACAGTTTAAAAATTCAAATTCATTATTGACACCACTTTTTTGAATTTTTTTTTCTTATTTAATGGCAAGTAAAATGATACAGAATAAAACCAATTACACTACTTTATAAAACGGGTGAGAATCAAACAATTCTGAATAAAAACCGTGAAGCTTGCAGCCCGTGAATGTCTCGGGCGCGACGATTAAGTGGTTATTAAAGCAAAGAATTTTAAACTTAAGTGGTTAAAAATCAGCCATTTCAAGCGCAGCGCTTGCATCCCGAATTTACTGAAAAAATAAACTATACAGTTTTGAATTGCATTTTTTTAGCAATGCACATTAAAATGAAACCCATATGAAATAAAAGTCTTAAGCTTATTATATTTATCGAATTTGATTGGTAATTATTAGTAATAATCGGTTTACTTGATAAATTCTCATAAATCAATCGTATTAATAGGTTTATTTGGATATCTTTTGGTTATCGTTAATAATAACCGATTAATCAAATTGGTCCGTAACATACATGTATCTTTTCACAACATCACTTTATTTTTAACTTGTAAAATAACGGTTGAAAACTCTAAAATTATCTTACACTACCTTTATTAAATGATTCATTATAATACAAAATTTATAATGCCTTTTAATCATTTTTATAAAAACTTCATGGTTAAATATTTCAAAAATCCTTGCGTGTTTAGAATAGCATTTTGTTTTAGCATTCTAATTACACTAACCTACTTTGGATTGCGTCACATTTTTTAGATTTTGATAATTGATAAATGGCTTATTTTTTATGCTAAATTTGATGTAAAGTTTTTAACCCTTTTAAAAAGATCTTTAAATAATTAAATTCTTTCTTTCATAGCTTCAAATTTAGATCTATTCGAGTACACAGGCTAATTTCAAACATTTTAAAAAGTTATTTTCATGTCTTTTAGATGGGCAAATTTTTTTGACAATCGCAAAAAAAGTAAGATAGTGTACAAAAAAAAATATAAATGTGAAGAAAAAGAAACTAGAAATGAGAAGTTCTTTTGCCATCTGGCAATAATGAGTTTATAGCAAAATTGAAAATGAAATAGGAGAAAAAGTTTAATCATAGAACTATTAACCCTATTTCAAATGAGAGTAAGGAATATAAATCTATTCTGACATCTTTTTAAAGTACGTTTACTTTTGAGTCATCAAATTGAATGAAAAACATGCAAACCCATACCTGAAAAAAAATCTAACAAGAATCAATCCCTCCCAGCCACTCTTCAAAACCTTTTTCTCAAAATGAGGCATTATTAAACGCCTAGGGATTGATTTTCTCGCATAAAAGAAATTTGCCCGTTTTGCTTCTACATTGGTTCCTTATACTGTTTTATACTAATTTTTATTCTAAATTTTGCATTGGCCGATATTCCGTACTTTTCTGCCAATAAAATAAATAAATAAATAAATAAATAATAAAATAAAATAAACCTGTGAGTTAAATAAATTTAAAATCTGAGAGTAAGCATTGTAAAAATAATTATAAAATTCCAATCACATTTTCATATTCGAAATCTATTATAATTATAGATAAATTATTAGGTTTTAAATCCGCTAATTCAACACTTGTAAGCATTATAAAATGAATATTGAAGAGACTTTTACGGTATATAACAATAGCCGAAGAATACTAAGTAAGTGAAGAGGTCATATTGGCAAGAAATAGTATATTAACCCCTTAAGGACGAGCGACCGGTATACATGCTCCATGAGGTACTCGAATCCTAGATTATTCTCACCAAGAAATCTATTTTTTTTTTCCTTATTTATTCCGAGTATTTTCGCGATTCAGTTAGGAATAAATTTCCATTTTAAAAAACTGGCGATAAAAGATTAAAAATTCTGGGAAAAGTGTCCGTGCCGAAGGGACTTCTAGAAATAATTTGTCAATCTGTAGCTTTGCAACAACCTTCCAAAACCAAACTTCAATTTGTTATCTTCTATCTCCAAGCAGTAAAATAATCCAATTTTTAAAATATGTATTGCTTCGTAAATTAATGTTTGATTTTCATGCGAATTTATATTTAAGCCAGTTGAATGGTGTAGAATTCATTTATAGTGTCAAAATTATGTCTTGATATTGATAAAGAAAAACTAAATTTTGCTTTCTATGTAAATGACCCTTCAAGCAACTTTAATAGACATCACTTAAAAGTAGACTTTATTTCCAATCGTTTGGTACCAGTATCTTTATTTTAAGACAATTTGTTGTAGAGTTAGTAGCAGGTGCTTACATTTTTTCCCCACGACTGTACGTCCTTCGAGCAGCCGCGCCATTTCCTTGCGAAACCCCATACATAAAATGCATGTTGGATGGCTTCGCGTTGGTATAACGACCAATATTGCTAGATATCTATGTGTAGAATTGTGATTCAAGCCAATGAAGTGCTTTCGTTTAACGAACTCAACAGTGCTAGGTACTTCCTCAACACTCCATTTCTGCACTCATATTTTTGTAAGAAGTCTTCTTACTTAGGATTCCTCGACCGGCTTTAAAATTTAACATATAATTTTGAAACACCTTGTATAACAGAGAACTTTCCTTTAACCCTTTGCGGCGCAGGGCAAATTCATTGCTTAAGTATTGAAATTAATGACTGACACCGGAATTTGAAAAGAACTTTATTTGTAAACAAGAAAACGCTATATTTCACGCATTCAATAAACCGTAATTTTTTTAAACAAAATTCCGGTGCCAATGTGGCGTTTCGGAATTAAAATTAAGTGGTATATCTATGAAATGCCGCAAGGGGTTATGTGCCGCAAGGGGTTAACTCCTTGAGAAACAGGCAATAATGTCTCTATAATATTGAATTATCACCGGAAAAATTGAAGAATTTTCTGTTAAAAGGAAAAAAAAGACACAATTATAACGTATTGCCACCAAAGTTTAAAATACAAAATTTCGTTAAAAGCTTCTGGTGATAATCTCGTTTAAGTGAGGTGGGATAAAATATCCAAGCGTCCCTTGAAGGGGGTAACTTAAATAGAAACTCATAATTTTGGAGGATTTCTATTGATTAAATACTGTGACTTTGGTATGATTCATTTTTAGGCGCGTTCGTAATTATGTAAATACGTAGCACCTATTGTTGTCGCTCAGTCCGTCTGTCTGTCTGTCCGTCCGTCTGTCTGTCCGCATATAACAACGCAAAAACTACCCAACCGAATCGTTTGAAATTTAAAATACATAATTATTACATAATTTTGTCGAGTCATTTCAAATTTTATGAAAATCGGATGGATAGATCAATTACAGGGACAATCAAAAGGATTCCGTCACATTACGGTCAATAGGGAAAAAAGTTTCAAATGCATTTTAATCGTTTGAAATTTAAAATGTACAATTATTACATAATTTTGTCGAGTCATTTCAAATGCTTTGAAAATCGGATGCATAGATCAATTACAGGGACAATCAAAAGTATTCTGTTACATTACGATCAATGGGGAAAAAAGTTTCAAATGTATTTTAATGGTGTTACACTCATTTGAACATAATAGAATTGACATGAATCTATGAAGTATGCACTAAATATACATTCTGTACAATCTGGGATGCAAATAAATATTTATTATTAAATTACAGGGCCAAACAAATGTATTCCACTAAATAATGAGTTACTGGGAAACATTGCTTGGGGCCTGTTTTAATCATACTAAACTTCTTCACATTTTATGAATAAGATATACGTTAATGAAGTATAATAAAAATTACTCCTTGCATATTTACAGGAACACAAAGATTTCGACCACTATACTGTATCCAAAGTATGTTCTACTATATCAGCAAGATCTGAATATTTTAAAACTTCGTTATAGTACGAACGCACCTCATTTGCTACGCTTCACGTGCAATTTCCAACTTGTTTAGAAAACACAAATGTTTTAAAGGCTACTTATAAAGTTATTTAAATATTAATGACTGAGAAGGTATGTTATTCAATTAGGATTTAGCAACTGCATCAACATTGCCATTGAGTGATGGCATATGGTGTCCATTTAGAGGAATAATAATTATTGAATAGTTATGCTATAATATCTGCAGATATAATACCTAAATTGTAAACAGTTAAATAGATTCAACAAACATTTACTACGTGAATGTATAATTAATTACGCTATTTGCAAATATAGGATTACTATCGTACTCTATTATGCGTCGTTTTCGAATTAATATGTCATCTATTCAAACACATTTTGAGGCCTATATGAAATTGCTTCGTATTTGATATTCATTTAATATTAAGGTATCTACATTTAAAAATAAAATATCGAATCTTAAAACTATTATCAATTAATTTTCTTGTCATTTTTTTCAATTTTTTTCCAACGAAAAATATTATCAATAGAAAAACATTCTACTTTTCTATGATAGTTCTATAAAAAAGGCTGTAATAGTTTGTTCAATCAAAGACTTGTCAAAATAAAAGTTGCAGATAATATTAATATGATGTATATTAAATTTAAACGGGTTTGATATCTTGAGAATTCACGAAGCTATAAATTTTTCCTTCTGTAGCCCAACTTTTTTTTTTTTTGGTAAGATTTGCTCCTATCAAAAACTTATCAGTACAAAGTAGTAGAACCAATAATTCTCTTCATTGTATTGATGAAAATGATATCATATTCAGCAATTTATGCTATTTATATCTATGAAATGAGTTTTTTAAACTTTAGACCTATTTTTTTCTCGATTAATAATTTTATACCTTCTTCATTAAAAAATATTGAATGGTAGTTTTTTTTTGGGGGGGGGGGGGCTTTATTGGGTTTTTGTCCGTCAGAAATAAAAATTAAGATTTGGTAAAATTTTGAACAATTTTTAAACTTCTACACTATCAGAACATTAAAAAGTGACGTGGGTTATCTTAACCAGCAAGGGGCAAGTTACCCCAAGCAACTTGGTGTCAGTTTGAGCTTCTATATTAATACTTACAGTTATTTTCTAGTTTTATTATCTTGACTTTTCGTGAATGTACACTGATAGTGGTAACATAAAAATAAATTAAAAATGTTAAATTGAATTTTTTTTTTAATGTAAGAATAAAAAGCGAGCCAATTAGCCCAAGTTGACCATAGAGCTTTTATGTACGTACTCTGCGAAGGACAGACAGAAGACAGAGACGAATAGGGTTTCATCAGATGAGCAAAATTCTACAAATAAAGGTCATTTTTGAATTCTGCACAAAAAATTCATAAGAATTAATTAGGAGAAGCTAAAGGCGCATACACCTGTGTTATAATGTCATTGCTATTTTTAAATTTTTAAATTTAAAAATTTAAAATTTGCAATTTGTAAAAAAAAAAAAAAAAAAAAAAAAAAAAAAAAAGTTACGTAATTATTAAAAATGAAGGTCGTTTTGAGTATTCGGCACAAAAAAAAATAAACCAGGATCAATTATCAAAAGCAAAAATGCATCACCAAAAGCAAATTTTGAAGGTTAGTGTATTTAGAGCAAAAAATGGAGTTATATTATAAATACACAAAGAATTTTTCAACTATATAGCATGAAGTTTTTATAAAAATATATATATATATTCATAAATTATTTTAATAATATTATTAAACGAGCATTTCAAACTCTTTATTATGATACTAAAGCATTTGTAAAAAGTATTGTAAGAAAAATTTTAGAAATTACGACCCTTATTTTGCAATTTAGGTACAAAATAAAAAGAAAAAATACATAAAATAACGAACTGAAGCAAAGGCGCTAAAGGTTAGTGTCTTGAATATATAAATATCAACCTAAAACGCTTCTTTGACTTATGCATAAAACCATTACACCTCATAAAGTTTTATGGAAGATATCGATGTAGTATTTCGTAGAGAAATTTCTTACAAAGATGTCTTTTTTATGATCTCTCCCAATTTTGTGATCTCCATAGCATTTATAAAATTATTTATTTATTTGGAACCTTATCAGTTTACGCTTTAAATGTGTTGTTACGATGAATAAGAGCTGAAATTTAAGACTTAGAGACTGAGGTATTAAACACACACACATGCACCTCTTATATGTATACTTTTAATAAACATTTATTTCTTGTACTTTCACAATATGTGCAAAAGAAATATATTAAAAAGTGTACTTTGGAAATAAAGTGCTTTCAAACAGAATATGAAAAGCAAACCATGTACATATATAAAGATTGGATGGCTATATGCCGAGATTTACTCACAAAGGGTTTATTTTATAAACAATGTTTACACTTATATAAATATACACATATATAACCGGAAAATATGTAAACTCAAAAGTTACATTTGTGATGTACACAATTATGTCGAATTTAATTAGTAATTTATGAGAATAATCATTTAACCCTTTGCGGGGCAAGGCAAATTCATTGCTTAAGTTTTGAAATTAATGACTGACACCGGAATTTGAAAACAACTTTATTTGTAAATAAGAAAACGCTATAGTTCACGTATTCAATAAACCGTGATTTTCTTTAACAAAATTCCGGTGCGAATGTGGCGTTTGGGAATTAAAATTAAGTGGTATATCTATGAAACCACCGCCCCTCAAGGGGTTAAATATGTTAAAACATACAATACAAGACCAAGTTACTCAAATTTCGTTGGAAAAATGTATATTATGCACTAAGGTACATTAAGTATCTTAATGGCATCCCCTGTCTAAGTTAAGAAGTTTTTTAATCTAAAAACATTTTCTTTTGAAAAATTGTGGTCATAAAGCTATTGTATATTTATTGAACATTTATTAAAGGTTAAAATTATTCGAGATAAAGCAAAATATGCACGTTACAAATAATGTCGAATCTAAACTAATTAAATATACAAATGTTTTTGAAAATTAAAGCGACTACTATTTATGAAATTGATTTTTAATTCACGAGTTCTGACAATACTTTAAAAATTATTAAAGATATGGCTTTTATGTAGTTTTTATTTCGATACTGAATTAGACAATCTAAGAATTTAACATTAACAAAATATATTTTCATGCTAAAGAACGTATTTTCTATATATGTGAATTAAATATACCAGTGTTGCATGTAAAAACGAATTAATAATAATAAATAATAATTAAATAAAGCATACGCCTGCTACTCTGTTTTAATTAATGCAACAATTAAAAAGAGGTATCATTTTGATACTTATAATTTCTTTATGATCAGAGTTGGTGCGCTTTCGGCTGATATACCAGTATTTTTATGTAGTAGAACTCGACTATTAAAAAAATGTAATTGCAAAAGCCAAGTTTTCACTAAAAAAATGCTGGTGTTAAAACAGGGAAAATATATGGCATCCCCTGACCAATAGCGACCCTGTATAATTTTCTACAGTTTCTTTTGTCCGAAAGAAATAATTGGATGTCAAAACTTGACTTTGAATTTCGCATGATAATGCAAAATTTTGATTTCTTTTCAGGGTTGCCAGTTTACTAGCGTCTACACCGCGTACTCCACAACGGCTCTTACCACAAATGCACTCGAGAAATTCCCTAACACACCGCATTGGCTCATATGATGATAAACGAAATCTCTATAGTACAGACAAAGTAAAAACTTCCCGTAAAATACGAAAAGTGTGCTGACAACTGAATTGCTACTACGTAATTTGTTTCAATTTTTTCGAAATTTGTTTTAAACTTTCCGCACAGTGATTTGTCATATGAAGTATATATAAAATCCATATTTGCGTTTTTACGGTATACGAAATCACTTTACTGTTTTAAAAGAATACAGAAATTGTATTAACATCCCGATTTCTATTAAAATTTGATGATTTTACAAAATTTTACAATGTGGATACGTGAAATTTTTTGCATTTAAAATGTGTATATTAAGAATGACTTAGCAAGTTTTTGGGGTGCATAAGGCTATCAAGTCAGTGTATATCTCTTTCAAAAATGGCGATAAACGCCTCCTATAATTGTAAATGACAGCGACACACGAAAATTAGTTTATCTTAATCATCGAACACATTTAGCATTTCTGCTTTGATTTTTTTACATTATTTTTTTATCAGGTATGAGGTACGGTGGTGTGGGCATATTTAAACAAAGAAAATCATTATTAGCGATATAAATATTAAATAGAAGATTTTTAAGTACAATTATTTCAGTAAAATGCAAATTCGAAATTGTAATGTTTACTGTAAATTTATATCTATAAGTCTTCTCTTTAGAAGTATTAACTTTTTGCACTCGAAAGGTGATTCTCATTGATCACTATTATCTCGCTTAAATGGATGCTACAAAAGATCTGGGCGTCAGCATTTTAAACTATTTCTTCGCCTTATCTAATCGCCGTATAATTTGTGAGAAACGATGACGAATTAAACTGTAACATATTAGTGGTGTTCAAAGCATTAGGTGTCCCGAATTACGGGGGACACCTGGCAGCATTAGTGGTGAGTGTGAGTCATCTCTCGCGTGCAAAGGGTTAATAAGGTGGAATGAACATATCTTAAATATAGTGAAGCTGTAACCACTTTTACCAGAGTTCACTACCGGTGGAGTAAACTGCCATCAGTAAATTTCAATAGAAAATGTCTCATTATCTAAACACCTAATTAATGCAGAATTTCTGTCGTAATTATGGCGACAAATATTTATTTAGTTTTATTAGGTAAATTTACTTAGGCTGTAGTCAAGTTCAGCCTCTCCGTCATATTTTGATAACCCAGATCACCTCCTACCATAATCAGTGAGAAATATGATAATACCGGGCCAAACTACCACCAGTAAAAACAAATGTAATTTTTTTACCACAATTATGAAAGAGAAATTCCTCCCGAATAAGACGCTTAGTTAAAATGTAATTTCCTAGTCAAATTTACAGGTAGAATTTAGCCCCCATGGAAATCTGAAACTGTTTATCCGTTTCATAAATTGGCCATCATCTTGTGCCAATACCTTCAATTCTTAAATTTCTCCGGTTGTATTTGATCTGGGGATCTCGTGATCAGGAAGCGAGAACGTTAGCGTAAAGCAAAAGGCCAAGCCAGTCACTTTCTGATAATATCTCGCATTATACTGATCGAGATCGCTAAAGGAGTATCCCCCCACTGAAAAAGACGTATTACTGACGTCTGACGAGCGATATGCACTCGTGAATGAATGCTGTCGTAAGTGTGATGCGTGAATGACAGGCTTTGCGTTGAGAGATTTGTGTTTGGTCCTGCCATCTGTTAATGATGAGGTGAGTTGATTGTTGTTGAAAATTGCCTGCTTGTCCGGGTTACCAATGAGGAGATTGGCGCCCGCCGGTTGTATTTGATCTGAGGATTTCGTGATCAGGAAGCGAGAACGTTAGCGTCAAGCAAAAGGCCAAGCCAGTTACTTTCTGCTAGTAACTCGCTTTATACTGACCGAGATCGCTACAACTTTATACATAATTGGTCAGTGTTGCCAGTTTGGCCTCCACATTATATCCCTAAATTTCGACTTGAGACCATAACATTTTGAAGAATTGTTACTATGAGCTTTTAATAACGGAACAATGGAACAATGTAGTCTGTTACTTAGACTTCCTAGTTGCTGTGCAGCTTTACATCCAGGTATCTAGATACAGTGATTTTCAAAGCAATGGGAGCCATAAAGTTGTTTAAACGTGGCTGGTGGCCACAGAAAAAAGAGAATAAGAAAAAAGATACATAAAAACTTAAAGCTTAACATATTACATAAAACTAGTTGGATATGCCATTCCCAAAATTTTCTTCTATCTCTTACGTACATTTTAATATTTTTAAAAAATAGTTACTCATTTTAGTGCTTTAATAATTTTAATTCAATAACATACCAACCTTGATTTTCATCTTAAATTTCTGCTTCAGTCAATTAATCGGAGTAAAAACGAATTTCCGTCTCTGCACGAGCCCATGTACAATAGAATGATAGGCAGATTTTTTTTTTCAAATTCAGGGAGGACCTACTTGCCTTATCAAAAAATAATCCTATACAAAAAATTCAGTTCAGTTCTAGAACTAACTTCATACACTTTTAGGTGGTGCAATATTGAAAATGGCACAAAAATCGCGATTGCAGCGCCCCCTTCCGGCGGATTTTTTTCAAATTCATGGAGGACCAACTAGCCATAGCCATACACTTACTCAAAAAAATTGGTTCAATTCGATGCATAACTTCATATACTTTTCGTCGGTAAAATATTGAAAATGGCACAAAAATCGCGATTGCAGCGCCCCCTGCCGGCGGTTTTTTCAAATTCAGGGAGGACCAACTAGCCATAGTCATACACTTACACAAAAAATTTGGTTCAATTCGATGCATAACTTCATACACTTTTTGATGGTAGAATGGCGACATACGGATACATACACAGAGACACATACAGACACACGGACAGACAGACATTTTCTAAAAACATGTTTTTTGGAATCTCTGACCCCTAAAACGTGTAAATCCGTCGAAAACCGGAAGTCGAAAAAATTTCGATTACAATACTTTCTTCTATTGAAGATAGAAGAAAGTAAAAAATAAAAAGAAAGCCTTTTGAAAGTGTGACTCACATTAAATAAATAGGAAAATACTTTTTGTATTTTCTGGTGCAAATCCAAGGGTTTTTTTATCATTGAATATTATTAAATAAAAACAGAGGCTAAATTGACAACACTATAACTGGCAGACGACTCACTATTTTTCTTCTCATTTTTATGCATATCTCCATTGTCTTCACTTATCCCTAAGAGGCATTTTTCTAATCTATAAAGTATGAAACAAGTACCAAGTAGCAATAAGGTACATTTTAAAATAAGACATTTTATTTATTTATTTTTTTACTTGAGGGAGGTGTTACAAAATTTAAAAAGAAATAACGTTGACATTTTCGGATCCGTCTAATAAGATCCATAATCATAATAAAAATAAAAACAAAATTAATATCATTTCACGGTCAATACGAATGACACGCGATAATGAGATATAAACAACGAAAACCCCACGCTCTAGTGTAAAAAGTTAAATTAAAATAGACCATTATTTAAAAATAATTTCCAACTTGGTTTATCGCATTTTTTACAATAGAGCGAATGGCTTTTGTTCTTTATATCTCATTGTCGTGTGTCGTTTGTATTGACCGTGAAACGATTTGAATTTTGTTTTTAATTTTATTATGATTATGGATTTTATCAAATTTTATTATGATTATGGATCCGAAACATGTTAACATTATTTCTTTTTAATTTTTGTAACACCTATCTCAAGTAATATAAAATTTTTATTAAAATGTTCATATAAAAGATAAAGTTCTTAAAACCTTGTGATTAAAAAAAAAATCTAATGGAATTACTAAACTTTTTGAAATAAGAATTTTGGTAACCAAAAATTTCTAAAATAGTTGTGTAAAAAAAAAAAAAAAGAAAAAAAAACTATGAAAATTTTAAAGGAAACTAAACATTTTGAACTATTACAACGAAAAGAAAAACTTAATTTTTTCAATGCTTCTTTAAGGCACAACATGCTTTGAAATGTATAGGAAATAAAAATTCTGCACAAAGCAATCTTTTTCAGAAAATATGAAATGGAAAACTTTCAAACGTTTTCGTTCATGTTATATAATGATCAAATCACGCCTCTAAATTTCCTTCTCTTCTACTATACCGATTTACTTGATATTTTCCATAATTCGTTGGCTTTCAAGAAAATACATTTTTATGAGATTTCCAATACTCTCTTTACATGATGCATAAATTTCCATTTTTTCTGATATATAATGCATTAGAAATTTCAATACAATTTTCTTTTTGATAACTTAGGGCAGGAAAGTTTTCAAATACGCCTATATCGTTTTATTTTTCCTACATTTAGTGTAGAAATTAGTTTCTTGTATTTATGTATATATATCAATCCATTTACCATAATTCACAGTGAATTTATTCTTAATTAAACAAGCGAAATTATAACTACTGTAAATTTTGACATATGCGTCGCCTTTGATTCCTAAAAGGCATTTTTTATAGTCAGTTAACCCTTTCAGGGGCGGTGTTTACAGTCTGCAAACACTTAATATTACTGTTCCAATTTCGAACTGGCACCAGTAAAATTTTAGTAAAATTTCGATTTTATAATATGCGCGAAAAGCAGCTCTTGGTTATTTTCAAAAAAGTTTGTTCTTAAATTGTGGTGCGAGTCAATTATTTGAACATTTTCGGAGCAGAAATACCTTGCCCCTGAAAGGGTTAAGCTGAACAATTGAGAAGCATTGAGTGGTTTTCTAATTGCAGTCGGTTTAACACCTAGTCTAACATTGAGATGGCTTATGTAAATCTGATCCTTTGCGAAATTAAAAGTGTAGAAATAAACTACTTAATAGAAAATGAAGGATTTTATAGGGGGGGGGGAATCTATAAATTTTAAGGAATAAAATTAAGTTATATATTAAGGCTTTAAACTTAAGTAAACTAGTCGTTGGGGGCCACCGTAATACTTACCCATCATGGACATGTATATGGAAATAAAACATGTGAGACTATTTATACAATGCATTGCAATTCATAAAAAAAATTTAAATATTGTTAATATACATAGTAATGCTATATTAAAGAACTGCTGATGTACCAATTTCGACAAATTATATGAAACGCCAAACTACTCAAGTAGTACCGAACTCCGTAAAAGAAACATCCTTATAACTCCAAAAATAATAACTCTATTAACTAACAATTAACTGCGTCGGATTAAGCGTCTCATTTCCAATTAAAATATACCTCTGAATTGAAATTTGAATGAAATACAGGGTCATGAAAAATCGAAGAATGTGGAAAACAGTATTACAAATATCTCGGCAACTAATAATCCGATCGACTTCGTTCTATATGCAAAATTTGTGTTATTTTATTGCCTTTTACGTCCATTCCTTAGAACAAAAAAATTCGAAAATTTTTATATACCTTTCATCAGACCGAATTTTTCGAGAGTCCGAAAAAAATAGTTCCGGATAATCGAGGTTGCTGATATTAAATAGGGTTCGTCCCATTCTTACATACTAACTACATACAAAATTTCAAGTCTCTATCTCAATTTGTTCGGGAGATAGAGCGTTTACAGACAGACAGACAGACGGACGGACGGCAAAATTTTTTTTCTAAAAATATGTTTTTCGGAATCTCCACTATCTAAAATGTGTAAATCCGTCAAAAATTTTTTTTCGATTTTCAAAACGATTGCAAGACTTACCCTATACTACGTATGATGGGTAAGTAAAAAGTGAACAGAAACTTAATTACGTCTAGGTCTCTTAGTGCAGTAGAAATAAGGCAAAAAACACCTTTAGGTGGAACTAATTGGAACACAAATGATTCTTGTTGTAAATGGCAAGTAACATGCTCCTAATCAACATACTAAAAATATACAGTCGTACTGTTGCGCAAAATGCGTTTTTTGGCGGCCATCTTGAAAAAAATGCGAAAAATTTTTAAAAATCGAAAAAGGCCATGTGGGGTATCATATCAAAGGAAATTTTGAGCTGATAAAGAATATGATATTTGTTTTTTAAAGTATAAATATATAAAAAAGTTGTGGCAAAAAAATTAAGGATTTCGGTTTTTTGAAAAACATGGTTTTATTTAAAAAATTCAAAATAAGTACACAAGAAAAGGGATTTTGTCTAAAAAATCATATTTATCTAACCAAATTTAAATAACCTCTCCATATTCATCGGAATCTACACTGTCTCCTGTGTTTGCACAGTCCTTTCCACAACAGTTTTTCCAAACTACTGAACATGCAAGTCCATATCGGCGACATGTACACTTTGCAGTGTTACATGGATCTTCAGTTGTAATTAGACAAGCACATTTAATCATTTTTAGCAGTTTGTCTGGTGTTGGGTTTAAGTCTGTTAATATCGGTTGGAAATATCCATCAACTAATTGCCAATCCCACAGTGTAGGATCAGGAGTTGGTATATTTAGATTTCGCCATATAAAACACTGCAAATGTACTCGAAGTAGGTGATATTTAGCTGCATTTTGCGTAGGAGGCAAACGAGCTATGTCGAATTCTTTTTTAGCTGAAGCTATTTTTCTCATGTACTGCTCATAACGAAGGACGTTTAGGTCACTTTTTTCGATGTTGCCGCCATAAAGAAACATGATAACTTTACAGCCATTTTCAATCAGTTCTTCCATAGTAATATCTTCGGTTGATCCATAATATGAAGCCCATTCGCATAAAATTTTCGATTGAATGATTTTTTTGAAAGCAGAAGATTTACATTTTCCAAATAATGCACTCGTGGTGTTAGACCCCGTTAATGCGTGAATAAAAAGTAAAGTTTTGCAAGCTTTCTCTCCAATAGATCCTTGCATGGCTTGAATGTCACGAACGCTTTCAGATTGTGTCGCAGACTGCATGAAAATATTCTTCGAAGAATGATATAGTAGTAGGATTAAAATGTCAGTGTCATCAGCTACTACAGTGACATGTTTTTCCTGGGCTAACTTTAGAGTTTCTCTGACGATTACCACGTCTGCATCTCCTTTTGCATGAATGACGGAATGACCCTTTTCTTGAAAATAATTCCCCAGCATTTTGATAAAGCGTTGTTTGTTTGCAGGGTTAGAAAGAAACTGGCTTTTCTTTACGATGACGGGTGAATTTTCATCAAAGAATACTACAACGGACGAGTGCTTCCAGCGCAATCTATGCTCCATATCTTTTATATTAGGTTCTTCATACCCATCAAAAACTATTGTTACTTTTCCATACTTTCTGTTTACAAATGATTCGTATTGCCTTACGACATCGCCAAATACTGCAGAAGCGGACCATGGTATCTGGTGAATTAATGCCCCACCATCAAGAAGGTAGTAAATAGTTGAATGAGACCGCTGTATTTCATTGACATTCATACTATATAATGAGTGTGCTAATGATGATTTATCTGTTTTTCTCATTAGTTGCGTACTATGGTCAAACAATGAAGGTGGTAGAATAGATAATTCGTAATTAAAAATTTCTCTTGTATCCTGAGTGCTATTATTCAAGGAGATACAAGCTAGCATCCTCTGTGTTATAAGACGAGAATCTACATGGTAAGTCTCACCAGCAATAATAATTCCTTTTTTCAATACTTTCATAGTTACTGCTTGGTCTGATTTCAATAAAGTTTCACCTTTAAAAAGTTTACCGGTAAGTTTATCTTGGATGCTTCTTCCAATGTAGTGAGCATTTTCTACAGTTACTTTCCTTTTACTATCTGTAATTCCATTAAAAATATTCCATAAATCAGTTGAAGTAGCAATAAATGGATTGTGGTTCATAAAAAATTGCATTACCTTTTTCATATCTCCGAAATCTCTCGCCATCCTTGCAACAGTTAAATCAGTATGTTGTTCATTGCCAACACGTGAAACATTGGTCATTGGCATGTGCAAACTCATTGCACATGCTACTTCACTACATCGAGAATGACTCAAAATCCAAGTTGCACGTTGACTTTCAGTCATACATCCTCCATGAGTTATACCAGAACGACTTTTGGTGCATTTCATGAGCGTTTGCTCAATGTGCATATCGGTCCAAACACCAGACCATTTTCTGCCCTTTCTTCGTACTGTAAAGTGACCTTTATTAAGCATTTTGTAGAGTTCTGGTTTCATTGTCTTTAGTTCCCGCATTTGTTGAAGGTAAATTCTTGCACATTTGGCATAATTGTTATGACCTGAACTCGCAAAAAATGGTAGCATCTGATCAACCGCCTGTAAGTGCATTTCCAAATTTCCTGGTCGCTCAGCCGAAATAAACATTTTTACAATATATACCATGTTCAGATACAACAGCCAGAGTTTAGCAGTGCGGCTTTGTGATTTCAGAAGGTTCTTCCGTTCATGTATTAGTGTTGAAAGTTTATGAAGATCAGGATCTGAAATAACTTTTTCTGCCTTGATATCACCTTTGAGCACTTTTTGGAAAAGGTGAATAAATTTTTGAAGATTAAAATCATCATTTAACTCCACTTCCATTCCGTCACCAGCAACGCGGCAACTTTTTGATGCAATCTCGCTAAAATCTGAATCTGAATCTGTAGTAACTTCAACTGGGAGGCTGCATTTCAGTATATTGGCTACGATTAAAGCAGTGAGAGATGAAGCAATTAAAAAATGTCCACGAAGATCACGCGAATATGCTTTACCTTTCAACATATGAGGTATTGAATTTTCCGCATAAACTGTCTGTAGGGCTTCTTCTATGCCTGATCCAGCCATCAATCCTGCAATAGTTCCAAGAAAAGACATCAGTGTATAAAACCCACCAAGCCGGATTACTACATTATCAAACTCTCTCTTGTGATCAGCGCATTTAATTTCCAGTGCCTTTATCCACAAGCATTGATCGAAGGTTACAATCGGAGTTTCTACATTTAGTCTTTTTGCTTCATTGCTGATGAACATAAGTGTAGTGGTTACACAGCTGTAAGAATTGGGATTTAGATCAATCATTGGCAGAAACTTAGTTACTGTTGTAACACTGTTTTCACCTTCTGAAGCAGTTTGCATATATCCTAACCATCCTGGTTGAGGCGTTTTAAATAACTTACTGGTACTCCAAAGAACATCAAAATGATTAATTTGCATTGGTGCATAAGATAATTTTTCAAACTTCAATTTATTCATCGCTATTGAGCTCGGAGATTGAATGTAGTAAAGAGGAATTTTTGCTTTTTTAATAATGTCATGTGCTAGAGGGCGAGACTTGAGTCGTTTTATTGCGTCTGTGAGCAATAAAGAGTTGTTAAAAGATTCTCCTGTTGAACACATTATAACTCCCATCCCGTGAAAGGTATTATGGCCATCTATTGTTGCTATATTATGATCAACATTGTCAGCAACCCATTGAGAAAAGTGACCTGAATGTACAATGCTTTGGTTACTTTCATCCATTACAGAAGAGTGTATGTATTTCTGTATTTCATCATAAGACACACTGAATCCTAGACTATAAAGTTCATCAATTAGAAAACGAGATCCAAAATCTCTATGAATCTGAATGCCTACACCAAGAGGAATCGGACATATCAGAGAACGAGGCCTACATGCTTGCATTACAGCTTGACCTATTGAAATCTCCTTCAGATCGTTCCGTTTACCACCAATTAGGATATCTAAAAAAGTTAATAAAACAGGGGGTAAATATGTCTTATTTTCTTCAATGGATGCAATATCTGATGAACTAGGATAAAAGTCCTTATTTTCGTACAGCAAATTTATTTCTGTTCTAATCAATTTCGCTGCAGATTCTATTAATCTAAATTTTTCTTCATCGGGATCATCAAGTCGTTTTTGCTTATGATAGTCCAGTATTATGTTTGATATAGTTTTTCCAAACGTTATCATGTCACTTTTCCCATCACTACTTGATATTATAATGTTGTCTCCAAACCTGTCTAGCAAGTTTTTCTTCAAATGTCTAGAAGTGTAAGGCTCGCTTTCCTCTGATGAAAAACTACGCATTTTTTCGACTAAGTCATTGACAGATATTGGCTCTTTACAGTTTTCTTGAAACCATTCACATGTCCTTTCAAAAGCATCAGAGTTCTCAGTGTTAGTTGGACGTCCTACTGCTGCGGACAATTCTCCACTGCTACCTTCAAATGTGTATTTCACAGGAATGGGTTTTCCGTTCCTAAAATTGATACTACACACTTGGTGATATTGAGCTTCTGCAGCAGGTAAATCTATGACTGAAAGCAAACACGTATGAACATTTGCTGCCCATAAATCATTTCTAGCACTACATACTTTCAAAACTGTATCACGAAACTGGAAAGTACGTACAGGAAAGACTGCTCTTTTTTTACGGTTCTGATTATCCGTAATAATCTGACCACAGAATAAACAATTCTCTTTGAAATTGAAGGACCCAACACTTCCTCGTAGCGTTCTTGAGCTGGTTGAACTAGCATCATATTGCCACATTTTCAGTTTTCTGTCACTTTTAATTTTGATAGGGTTGACATATACACGTCGACACTCTGTATGTACTTTAAAAGTACCTGTAGAAGTAGGATTGAAAAATTCATGAATTTTATCAATTCTTTGCTTGCTTGCATTAATAATTCCTTTCAGGCCTTTTGCTGTTAATGTGACATAGGGAGTATCGTCACAAAGTTCATTAGAACACAAAATGCAAGATTTTTTTTCCATATTCCTTATACTGATTTTAAAAACTCAGAACAAAGATTGCATATTTGAAAAGAATAAGTAAGCAATTAAAAATAAGTCTCACAGTGTCGTAACTCGTAATAATATTTCATCATCTCACCGCCTGCATTTTATTATTGCAACACAGAAAACTATTTATGCGTGAGATTTTTTTCCTCATGCAATGTAAAGAGAATATTACATAATCTTTTAAACGTACTTTTTTATTCTGCGCCTAAATGAATGGCGCATGCGCTCTTGTAGGAGGGTTGAACATTTGCTCAGGTTAAGAACAAAATTTTCAGTATTAGTTTTGTTGTTGTTGTTGTTGTTTTTGGACAAATAGAAACAGAAAATTTTAGAGCAGTTTGCTGTTCTAAAAATTTATTTGCACATGAACCTTTTTACTTTTTGTAAAATTAACATTTAGTGTAAAGATTAAAGTCTATCGTCTAACTTATGATTCTTATTTTAATAGAGACAATTTTATAGTATGACATTAGAATTATAAATTTTAAATTAATATGGTATAAACGATCCCGATCCTTTGGAAATTTGGAGATAAAAAAATTTTATATCTTATATTTCATATTGTATAAATTATTTAGTAAAAATAAAAGCTGATCAATATTTATATTTTAATTTTGTAATAACAGTTAGTGTTGCAGTGGGAGTTGTCATATGACAGTATCAGGTGTTTTCTGTAATGCAATGCAACAAAGTTACATTTAAGGTACATTTAACTATGGAGTCATGTAGGTATCATTTTTCTAAAACTTCCCGCTAGTTAATCCTTACAAACTTTTTTTTTCAAAAACCAATATCAATCTTTTTTAAGCATTAAATTTCCTGTAATTTGATACCCCACATGATTATTTAACACTTCAAATCATGATTTTCAAAAATTCGAAACCCTTCATTTTTTGCCATATTTTTTTATTTACTTCTACTTTTAAAAACAAATATCATATTCTTTATCAGCTCAAAATTTCCTTTAATATGATACCCCACATGGCTGCTTTCGATTTTTAAAAATTTTGCGCATTTTTTTCAAGATGGCCGCCAAAAAACGCATTTTGCGCAACAGTACGAATGTATATTTTTAGTATGTTCATTAGGAGCGTGTTACCTGCCACTTGCAACAGGAATTATTTGTGTTCCAATTAGTTCCACCTCAAACGCTATTTCTACTGCACTATCTAGTTACTATTATATAAAAAGTTAAAGATAAAAAATAATTAAAAATAAGCACTTTTATGGAATTCGCTCTCCCCATGCTAGGGAAGGAAAAGCTGTAAAGGAGGCTGCTAAAGCCAATTTAATAAAACTCAAAGTAGTAAAAAGTTACATTTTTAAATAAAATTTATGGTAATAATCAAATTTATTTAAGTCGCAGTTCATACAGTGGAAATTACAATAATTTTTTAACCACTTGACTCCTTAACTGCCGAAGCTTAAAAAAAAAAACTTCAACTTTTTGCCAAAAAAAAAAAAAAAAAAAAAAAAAAAATCGCCACCACAAGTTTTGGAATATAATCTTCTCTTTATTTCATGGTAAAAGTTTCTTTTTGTTAATAAAGCAAAATTTTTAACTAGAATAAAGTGGTTGTTCGATAGTTAATTTCAGAAATATGCATTTATTTGAGCGAGACGCATATATGCGTCCGGGCCAGTTAAGGGGTTAACTAATCAATATTTTTGAAAAAAAAAACTTTCAAATAATGTCTATTTATTTTTTATCGTTTATCACCGGTTTTTCAAAACAGAAAATTTTGCCTAACTGAATCAAAAAAAATTGCTCGGATTAAATGAAACAAAATTTATAATATAAATTTACTGGTGATAATAATAATTTATGATTTTAATATGGCTGACCATACGTGGTACGGGCAAATCATGATTGGCAAAAACCCGAGAAGCGATCATCAAGGAAGTGGTTAAAATACAGCACAGTTCATGTTTGTTAAGGGTGTATTCCAAAAAACGCTCTTCCACCTTCAACAGCTCGAAATTTTCCGATACAATTTCAGACATATTTTTAAAAGTAGAAACATGAAACTTGCTGAGGGGATTCTTGAAGGGACGTATGAGGTGCCGTGTGATGTCTTTTTACGCTCAATTCATTAGAATTTGAGTTATAAACAGTTACCTTAGCAGTATGACCCTTTTTTTCGTTCCCAAAACTCCCGCTTGGAAAAAATCAGTTCGAAATTCCGTTTTTGATTGCTTTTTTTGCAATATTTTCTGTCTTTATCAAAGAATCGTCAATCGCGGCACCTTGTGTACTTTCCAAATAGGAGATTTTGAAAGTTTGGTGCATTTGAGAGCAAAAATGAATTCAAAAATAAATCGGAAAATAAGCAGTTTGAATCTAAATACACCCTTAACCTGTTACTATCCAGCGATCTATTTATAAATCGCCTACAACATTTAAATACCTGTATTTAAGTATGAAAAAAAATTCATAGTCTCAAATTTTGTGCGAATAACTCAAAATTACGACATGGAAAAAAATGGTGTCAAAGAATTAGAAGATGTGTAAAAAAAAGTTGGGCGTTAACGGGTTAAAAGGTTGTTTTTATCTTTGTGTTTTGCCTGTTTGTCGTTTTTTTATGGTCCTTTTTTCCGTAGGCTTAACATGTAATAAAAATTTAAAATCGATGAGAAGTTTGAACCCAATGGATATAGTCTGTTGATTATTTATGATGGGAAAAAGTAGTTGTAGTCAAAAGTTCAATTTTTATTAGCATTTATTTAAAATTTATGCACTTCGAATCATTATTTACTTTTACAAATTGGTTAGCCAATTTACTTAATTTAAAAGTAATTTTAATCTGAAATAGCTACACATATTGTCTGTGTATAATTAATTAGGATAAAAAGATATTTTAAAATTAAACTTTTAATAAAATTAATAAGCAATAATAACAATTCATAATGAAACAAATTAATGTCTGCGTTTCACTCTTTAACTTCCTCATCGATTCAAATGATCAATACAAATTATCAGTACAATGTGCTTAAACTATTGTACAATTTTCAAAATAACTTATATTAATAAAAAATTAAAGCAATTATAATTCTGAAGACTATTATTAAGAAATAATTCAATTTATTTAACTCTTAACGGATTTTAGCTTTAAATTCATGGTTTTATTTTTATATTTTCATTGCACAACTACATACTAAAAGTAAAATTTTTAGTACGTTTCTCTTGCACATGTTGCTAGTGTACAAGTAAATGTGTTTCTTTTTTAAACAAGTTGGAAATTGCACGTGAAGCGTAGCAAATGAGGTGCGTTAGTACGATAACGAAGTTTTAAAATATTCAGATCTTTCTGATATAGTAGAAAGTACTTTGGATACAGTATAGTGGTCGAAATCTTTGTGTTCCTGTAAATATGCGGGGAGTAATTTTTATTCTACTTCATTAACGTATATCTGATTCATAAAATGTGAAGTAGTTTAATATAATTAAAACACGCCCCAAACAATGTGTCCCCGTATAACATTATTTAGTGGAATACATTTATGTGGCCCTGTAATTTAATAATAAATATTCTTTGTATCACAGATTGTACAAAATGTATTTTTTACTACATATTTCATAGATTCATGTCAATTCTAATATGTTCAAATGAGTGTAACACCATTAAAATGCATTTGAAACTTTTTTTTCCCATTGATCGTAATGTAACGGAATATTTTGATTGTCCCTGTAATTGATCTATGCATCCGATTTCCATAACATTTGAAATGACTTGACAAAATTATGTAATAATTATACATTTTAAATTTCAAACGATTAAAATGCATTAGAAACTTTTTCCCCATTGACTGTAATGTAACGCAGTATATTTGATTGTCTCTGTAATTGATCTATGCATCCGATTTTCATAACATTTGAAATGACTCGACAAAATTATGTAATAATTATGTATTTTAAATTTCAAACGATTCGGTTGGGTAGATTTTGCGTTGTTATATGCGGACAGACAGACGGACGGACAGACGGACAGACAGACGGACGGACAGACGGACGGACAGACGGACGGACAGACGAACGGACTGAGCGACAACAATAGGTGCTACGTATTTACATAATTACGAACGCACCTAAAAATGCCTCACTAAGAGATAAATTTGAATGACGTTGGTATGTTTATAAAACCACTTAATTTTAATTAAAAATGTCACAAAATAAAACCAGAATTTCCCTGTAATTTTATTGCGTTTATCATGTATGTGAAAAATAATTTTTTCTTATTTCCAAATAAATTTGTACATAAATTCTGGGATCATTCTTACATTTGAACATTTTAGCTACGGTAATGTTTTGCCGCGAAAAGGGTTAAGGGTGTCGTTAAGGATTATATATTTTTTAAGCCTTTCCGGCACGGGTACATTCTGCTATGAAAATGGGAAATTGTTGACTGACACCGCAATTTAGAAACAATTTTTTGAGAAATTATGAGCCCCTTACACTGTATAAGCAAAATTTCATTAAAATATTATTGGTGCGATCGAAAATTCGGAATTAAAATTAAGTATCCCGGACAGGGTTAACCCTTTGTACTGCAGTGTTCCGTTACATGGTATTTCAAAAATATCTCATTAATACCAGGATTTTAGTCTAAATATTTTCCATTTGTTACGCGTGAGAAATACAATCGAGTCTCTCTATAACGAAACTCCATACATCGAATTTCTCTATATAACGAATTTTTAGTAGGAACGGTTCCCTTTTCGCATGGTTACATTAAAAACAGTCTATATAGCGAAATATCGATCTCCATTTAATGAATTTTTTCATAAATTGCTCTTAATTTACTCAATTATAAAAGGCTTCGAAATCATATGGAATCAATTTTTCATCACTTATTTTTGATTTATCGTCAGTGCTGAGTTTTTTTTTATTATTATTATTACTTCTCTCCTTGTTCTTTAAATCCAACGAATTCATCCCATCTCCCACACCTTTCCACATAATTCTCAAAACAGAGTCAATTGGATTGATGCACATGCAAGAGAGGAATCAATGAGAGGCACATAAGAGAGGCTTTCAAATGGAGGAAAATGTTAACTACAATTTTTCATTCCTTGCTAAAATTTGAGCTTTTTTTGAGCGTAACAATTTTAAAATCAAAACAAAAAAAAAAAAAAAAAAAAAAAAAAAAAAAAATCACGGTTTTCTTCGTCTGAAATTAATGCAAGTCTTCCTTATTTGGTTTTCATTAATTCTTCATCTTTCATTTTCATATAAATGTTATGTTCTCTTTTTTGAAACAGCTTAAATAATTAAGAAATAAAATGTTAGGTTAATGTTTACTTTTAAACATTTCAAAATATTAATTCAAAAGATCAAAAATAATATTTTTTCAAATTTCCAGGGTACGTAGTCATCAAGAAACTCACAGGATTTTAATTCTTTTAGCATCAGAAATTTTTTAAAGTACTGGTTGTTACATCTGAAAAAGGATTTCTTTTCCGTTGAATAAAACAG
The DNA here is from genome assembly GCA_964019185.1 of Maratus speculifer. Lineage (NCBI taxonomy): Eukaryota > Metazoa > Arthropoda > Arachnida > Araneae > Salticidae > Maratus > Maratus speculifer. Next base: position 146,927,049 of record OZ025303.1, read on the forward strand.
ATTTTACATTATAAAAATTCTGGTAAAAGGTGCTTACAAGGTGCTTCCAGACTACGCACCCTGAATTTCACACATTAAATACGATTTTTAATAGCATTCTCTGTACATCGAATTTCTCTATATAACGAATTTTTTACTGGAACGGTGGATTTCGTTATATAGACTCGACTGTATAGCTTTTTCTTATTTTCAAATAAATTTATACATAAATTCCGGTGCCAGTCAATCATTTCATCATTTTCGCAGTGGAAGTGCTCTGCACTTTAAAGGGTTAATACAGAGCACACTTTGAAATGTATTGCAATAAAAAATTTTGTACATTGCATTTTTAAAAAAATATGTATTAAGATACAGTAAAACCCCGATAATTCGGATTAATTGGGACCGGACGCAATCCGGATTATCGAAAATCCGAATTATCCGAATTATTAGAATAAAAATGAAATAAAATATAACATACTAACAGAAAATCGCTTTTATGTTAAACTTATTGAATATTTGCAAACAGTAATAATGTTTACTTTGCTTAATTATTCCAAAAACATGTCAGAAAAAGTTTTTTTATTTAGAATACGACGATGAAACAAATTAATGTTATGGAAATTAGCCAATCGCTTCTCAAACTTGAAAAAAAAAAATGACCAAACCGATCCGAATTATCCGGAGATCCGGATTATCGGGGTCCGAATTTGCGAGGTTCTACTGTAGCAAAATTTTCAAATTATCTTATATATCTTATGTTTATAGCGTACAAATCATACTGCTACATTTCAATTTCTTCTATGAAGCTATTTATTTTATATTCAACGATCTCCGAGAAAATATATTTTTATCAGTTTCCTGTTACTCTTTGATTTATAATATATATATTTCCATTATCTATGTTATATAATGCAAACAAGAATTCAGCACATTCTTTCAGACTTGCATTTTTTCCATTAGCTCTAATACATAATGCACACTTATTTTCTAATATACACGTATTTATATGGAGGCGTTTTGAAACGTTCATTTTTCTCATGTTTTCTTTTCTAGTGTTCAACTAATATAATTTATTTTTACCATTATTGGTCAAATGCGTTTATTTACAGTTTTTTTATGTTTGTTGTGGAAAATAACTGTTATGGATTTTCGTATAAGGCGTTATTGTAATATCCTTATCTCCTTTTCGGCTATTTTTTTCTCATACTTTAATCATCTCATACTTGAGTTAATATTTTCTTATAAATAAATAAGAAACGGTGTTATAAATTTCTCGGATTCGCTGTTTTCTTTTACTATTTAAATGAATTTAAACTTTTATATACTGATTAATATAACATGCTATCAGGCGTTATTTTTACTAGGTAGAACCCGTTGAATTTCAACCATAGAAAATGTTTAAGAAGAAACTGTTTCATTGATTTATAATACGCCTATAAAAATTAGTTACAATAAAAAATACACCTAATATAGATAATTCTAATTCTTAAACAAATATTATTTAACATAAAAATAATAAAATCTATTTCTACAAAACTCAGTTGTAGAAATTATTAAAATTAAACTTTACTCGTATATGTAAGCAGTAAAATATAATACAAATTTGTTATTATGACAAAGTTATCAATTAAGAATTTTATGCTTAGTATTCTAAAATGAAAAACAGTAAATTGTATTCCACTTTGACCTAATCTTAGATTTTTTCCCCCATGAAATCTAAACCCGACATCAATTTCAACATCTCAAAATTTACATATGCACCTCTCATTTCCGTATTTACCTTTTTTAAAAAGATTGATACTTAAATCTGATCATTTTAATTGAAAATTCGATTTCATTTAACTGGAAATATATACTAAACTATAGGGGAGAGTGTTGTACCTTGCGACTCTTGTACCTCGGGAAATCCACACTTTCTAAAAAACTATTGGACAATGAATTTTTGTTTATGTTTAATAGTGACCTATAAACAACTGATCTCATCGTAGTAATAGACAACATCAGAAGCAATAAATAAACGACTTGGAGAAAAATTTTACTATTCGAAAGTAAATATTTTCCGCCATTCAAATTTACTTTTTGAATTATGCACTTTTACAAGAAGTCAATTGCAAATTACTTTTTTATAAAAGCGAAGATTTTAAAATGTTTTGACTATGAGAAAATAATGATAGTGCTTCTAGATTTGCCATCATTTTGATTTTATCTAAACCATGTGAAGATTGTATCTTGTGACAGTAAACTATGTTGCACCTTGAGACATTGTAACAAACAGATGGTTTGTAATAATTTGCATAAATAAATGTATTTTTATTACTTTTTTATAGAAAATTCCACAAAACATGCGACATACAGTAAAGAAAACAACTCAACTTTATTTTAGATATATTTTTATAATGACTGAACTTCGCAAATATGAATCTAACTTCCAATAAACCTTTTTCTTTCCATGAGATGCAGTGTTCTAAAGAGGACATGTTCTGATGTATTTTTCTGTATTTTGAATCAATTTTGAAGACAAATTTATTTAATGTACTATGTTGTTAATTATGGATAGCATAACAGCCATAGTTCCATTTTTACGATAGAGAAATGCCGGGAAGCTGAAATTATTTTGTTTACAATTCCCATCTATTCTTCCCCTAAACTACAGCTACTTGGCTGTATTGTATTCGGGGCGCAGAAAACATACTATAAGTTTTATGGTAATAATAGACGATATCGCATCTTGGACAGTCAATCACAACATATGTTGTAGCAGAAATTGTTGGAAATGCATTTTAAAACTTTTTCAACTCAAGTGTTCAATGAAACAGCTGAATTTACAGCAGCAAATATGTTATCAGATGTATGCATAACAAGTTTATTTTCACATTCTCAAAATGTCAACCCCCTCAGCAATGATATTGTCATTTTTCATAACTTCAGCTTGTAAAAGAAATGTGTGTACTAGAAAAAAAAGTCTCGCATTTTAAGAGGTTCTTTAGTAAAAGTTGAAATTTCCAAGCAAAAATCTGCTGTCGCAAAAAAAAAAGACAACCTCCAGAGCAAAATAGTAGTTTTATATATGTTAATGATAAACTCGTTTTATCCAGTACTAAAGATGGTGACAACATTGATTATGATCATACCACAGATGTGTTAGAAATAAAAAATCAAGAAAATAGATTATTTCCTTGCAATAGTATCTGAGAATATTTTGTTCGCTTCTACGGTTCCATGTATCTAAAGTTAGTTAATGTCCTTGCTAATGATGAAAACATGAATTTTATTTCCTAATACTTAAAAAAAGTTTCTTTGACATAAATTTTTTATTGCTATTCTACAAAATATTGTATTAGTTATTGTTCAAAAATATTAATTAGTTATATATATATTTGCTAAAATATGCAGTATGTCCCATGGTTCAACATAGTGTGTCCCAAGGTACAAAAGGGTTTTGTATCTTGGAACAGTTTGTCTTCCTTACTTTAAATGCGTGGGATTTTAATTTTTTTTTATTTCCAGAGCACCTGAATTTCTAAAACTAGATCAATGTTGGTGTGTGGAAATGCTGCCTTTAAATATTAAATCGGATTAAAATCATTGAAGTAAAAAATTAAAATGTGAAAATTGTCCCAAGGTACAACACTCTCCCTCACAATATTGAAAATGTCAAAAACGTCGCAATTGCAGCGCCACCCCTTTCGGTGGATGTTTTGAAATTCAGCGAGGACCAACTAGTCATGACTAAACACTTACACAAAAATTTGGTTCAATTCTATGCTAGAGGTCTGCACGGGCCCGGGCCTGGCCCGTGGCCCGTACCCGGCCCGGCGGAATCGTTTCAAATTTTCTAACGGGCCGGGCCGGGCCGGCAGAATCAGAATAGTTTTCTCAACGGGCCGGGCCGGCAAAAATATTGAACGGGCCATACGGGCCGGGCCGTTCCGATAAAAAAATTTTCAGGCCTACCGGCCCGTTCTGAAGATTTAAGCAGAAACGACAAAATATGATCTATTTTCAATGCAAATGGTTTTAACGAGAATAAATATAAATGTGCGTCACTAGCCATACTAGTTTGACAGCATCAATTTAAAAATGTAACTTGTACAGTGTAAGATCGGCATCGGACAGTTAAATTGTGTGTAACCCGTTTTAATATTTTTTAGCTGACTCATACCGGGCCGAGATCAAGCTTGCATCATTTTTCTACATACAGACTTGCCGGACCGGAACAAGACTTAATTAAAATAGCAAATAAAACCTTTGTGCACAAATGTTTAAAGATAGAAAACCAACGATTATAAATGCACAAATAAAGTATGAGAAGGTAGCAAATAGCTATTTTGAATCTACTAACGAGATTCTTCATCAGTGCAAAACTCAGCGAGCTAAAAAGCTTGCTCAGTTTTGCTATTTTTTAGCTCGCTGAGTTTTGCACTGATGAAGAATCTCGTTAGTAGATTCGAAATAGCTATTTGCAACCTTCTCATACTTTATTTGGGCATTTATAATCGTTGGTTTTCTATCTTTAAACAAGACTTAATTGTTCTCAAGATCTGTAGGGCAGACAACATGATTTGTACAATTATTAACAGCGATAAAGAACTTATGTTAGATTAATCTTTTGATATATACTTCTTGATGGTTTTTAAATTAATTTCTCAAAAACGCGAAAGTTTGATGGTTTTTAAATTAATTTCTCAATAACGCGAAAGTTTGACACATTTTCAGATTAATTTTTAATTGTAAAAACATAAAAGTGATAAGCCTGACTATGGAAGGTATTTGGAATCGAATAGCATTTTTCATTTTTAATGAATAAAATACTTACATAAATTTGTTCAGATACAATAATTTCTCAAATGGTTGCAGGTTTTTCTCCCTTCCCATGCTATCGCTTCCGGAAATTCTATTGAAAATGTTGACTATAATTTACTTCCTTTCAGTATTCTTAAATTGCTTGTATCAAAAAACGGTTAATGCCACTTGATTATATAGTTTCTGAATAAAGATACCTGCAGTGCGTTTCTGAGAAAAAAAATGAATTTAGAAATGTATCAGAAAGGCGTATATTTGAGTTAACGAATGAATTTGGATTTAAAATCTTTAATAAAATGATATAGAAATATTTTTATAAATCTTCTTTTATTAAACAGCTTCAAAAGTTACGATGTTTTTAGCTTTCTTTCTTTTTTCTTTTATTCCAAGCCATATTAATTTTTTGATGAATCTTTATTTGATTGTTGAAAGCCTAAAAATCTTAGTAATCACTAATGTTGCTAATGTGTATTTCCTGTAAAATATACAGTAAAATCATTCCATAGACATGTATGCAGTAATCTTTAAAGAAATCTTAATTATATGAAAAAAATCTGAATTTTTTAGAAATCGTAGAAATTGTAACGGGCCAAAACGGGCCGGGACGGGCCGGGCCTGTTTTCACTGATTTCTGTACGGGCCGGGCCTAAAATATAAAAATTTAAACGGGCCGGGCCCGGGCCGAACTTTTAAGTTTTACAACGGGCCGGGCCTCGAAATTCCCGCCCGTGCAGACCTCTATTCTATGCATAACTTCATACACATTTCTATGCTACAATGTAGAAAATGACAGAAAAATTGCTATTAAAGCGCCACTTTCGGCGGAATATTTCAAAATTGAAGAAGGACCTGCTTGCCTCAACTATAATCATACGCAAAAAAATGGTTAAATTCAATGCATATCTTTATACTCTTTTTGAAAATACAATGGCGACATATGGACACACAGACACACACACACGGACTGACAGCCATTTTGTAAAAACAAATTTTTTGGAATCTCTGACCACTAAAACATGTAAAACCGCCGAAAAATGAAACTGAAAAAAATTTCGATTACAATACTTTCTCCTATTGAAGATAGAAAAAATTAAAAGTTATTAAACATGTATTTATTTTATGTTCTTCAATGTTTTTGAAATGCAAAAATGTAAAATTAAATAAAAGCATTTTAAGAAATTGACAAAATATGGTCTTTTTGGAACCCCATGTATCATTGAATTCTATATACAAAAAAAAAAAATAAATAAATAAATAAATAAATAAAATTTAATTTTTTTCACTGTTCAACCTTTTATAATTAATTATCTGCTTGTCATTATAAATCCATAACTGAAATTTAAAAAAAGTACATAAAACCCCCTGAGATCTGAAGCGGTTAAGATGACATATTACAGTGATATAACGAATAAAATTCACTTCAACATCACAAGATTTCAAAATGCCTACCTCATCTCTCAAAAATACTTTTACATAAAATAGTTTCAAATACAATAAAATATTCACTCTTCTTAAATGCAGCACTTTATTGAAAATATACGAAAGACGAAAAAGATTTTTTCTTCTTTTAAGAATTCATGAATTAAATTAATATTAAAAAGTCCTGGGGCCGAAAAATTCTTTCCTAAAATCTCTGAAAGATTATTTTTATAAAACAGCCTCAAAGCATGTGTTATGTTTAAATGGTCTCGTATTTCTAAAATTGTATCAGAATTTGAAAAAAAGGAGCATAAAAACATTATGCGGTAAGATTAAAATAATAATAATAATAAAATTTATTGAACCATAAAAATGCCTATCTAAAACAATTCAATATTTGGCAAAGAACAGGTTGCGACAAAACCCGGGCGATGGGTCGTCCTGCCGATTAAAAAGTTCCTCTTGGAGGCTAACTTTATTACCTATGTATTGAATTTACTAATTAATTTTACGTACTACAAATTTAAATGGACCACCTTTAAGGATATCAGTAATGAAAAATCAATTGATATATGGTATTTCAAATCATAATCTCAAAAGCATTGTTAATTTATTATATTAATTTATTATGTAATTTCTTGTTGAAAATTAAAGCAAAGGATATTAATCCTTTGAGATGTAGAAGATTTCAGTTTTTAAACTAATGAAATAATTGACTGACACCAGAATATTCAAACGAATATCTTAAAAATAAAATCATAGTATTTTGCACTTATAAACATTGATGGTAAAATCGGGAAAAATTTCCCGCATTTGAGTGGAAAACAGTGCTTTGTGGAATAAATGGAACTTTTGTGATTTTGTAAGAATTTCGACGCGTTTGAGAAATTTCTTCCTTAGCTTTTTTTCCCCGAAATGAGCGGTTTAACATTTGTGCTGGTGAAATTACTGCGTGTGTACAGTTCTCAGAGTTCGCACAATTTTACCACAAAATCTTTACTGTATTTTCAATGTATTTTACAGAAGAAAAATATTGCGAAAATTAAGAATAAAGGTGTTGGATTCATTTTCTATTTCTTAAAAATTAAATATAATTTTTTTTATCTTTTATAGTGGTGCCGAAGTCCTTAAAAAGTATAAGGAGTGTGCGAACCCTGGTTCTTAAGGCGCAACGCTAGGCACAGAAAAAGACCCGGATGATAATGTAAAGTCTATGGGAGTGTTCTTTTCAAATATTTCGCCCACATTTTTATATTTTTACATGATTTGTTTGCACAAGATAGCTGAAATGTGGATAGCTGATCCACAGCCGGCCTAGTTTTTATTTTTTCAGTTTTGGTTTCAGATTTTTTTTAAAATTACTTTAACTTTCGATATCGGTTTAAACCGGTTCTGAAATTGAAGCTATCGTAATATGAAAAATATATGATCAAAATCGAAAAAGTAAAAACTAGGCCAGTTGTGGATCGTCCTCAGTTATCTTGAGCAAAAAAATCATATAAAAATATTAAAAGTTGAGCGAGATATTTGAAAAGAACGCTCCCATAGACTTTACATTATCATCCGGGTCTTTTTCTGTGCCTAGAGTGGGGCATTAAGGCCAAACACTACTTAACGCAATAAAAAGAATCATAAGTAAAACCTAATCTTTTTAATTTCAGATTTTTTTTTGCATATATACATTCAAATTGCTTTAATTCATCCAGCAAGTTACAGCATACATTCTAAAATTGCTTTTCGCTGCTTAAGAATAAACATTCCACGAGAGATCATCCTTTTCTAAGTGAAAATAGAAATTATGTGACATTTTAAAATGTTATGTTAAGAGATGTAACATTTATATCCTAAAATCACAGAACTAATTCTTAATTAAATCCCATTCTAAAGCTTTTTTTTTATATGTATAATTTCTTCCTTTCGTAAAAGCTTATACAATAATAAAAAAACTTAATCTTTTTAATTTTAAGATTTTTTTTTCTTTTTTCATATATACATTCAAATTGCTTTAATTCATCCAGCAAAACTTTTTCAAATAAAAAATCTTTCACACAAACTCAAACAATATGTGCAAAAGAAATTTACTACAATTTTTTTTTTTTTTTTCAAAAATAGTGATGCAAATAGAATATATAAACTGCCGCATCTAAAAGCCCTCCAGTAACATCTACTAAATTTTCTTCCTTTTTTTCAAGGTTTTCTTTTTATTATTTAATTTCTTAACATAAATAGCTAACTTTGCAGGAATCCATTTAATAGCAAAAATTAAAAACTTGTAATATGCAAGACAAAAATGCATTGTATAAAATAAAAAATAGGCGTCACATAAATTGCCGGTATCTCTAAATAACTGGTTTGCGACAGGCAGTCCATTTAATTTTAAACTCCCCACGACGGAAATTTTCTAACCATACTTTTCTCGACAAAATTCACTCTGTAACATTTCTTGCATTTCCCTAAATGCTCTTCATACAATTTTTTGGCCGTCTTGTAAATTTCACTCATTAATATCTCTTCAAGTACTTTATGTCTTAACCCTTTAACGTTCACTGGTTTCGCCACGAAACCACAAAATTTTAGTTCCGATATGCAACACTGAAACCGGTATTTTTATCTAAAAATAGCTCTTTCATTATGTATGTGAAAAATCACGTTTTCTTATTTAGAAATATATGTGTTCTTAATTACCGGTGTCATTCATTTATTTCGACATCTTAGCAATGAAAATGCTTTGATCGTTAAAGGGTTAAACAAGGTTCGCACACTCCTTATATTTTTATGAACTCTGACACCACTATTAGTTATAAGAAAATTTATATTTAACTTTTAAGAAACAGAATTTCTAACCACCAACTTTATTCTCAAGTTTCGCAATATTTTTTGCAGTGAAATAATTTGAAAATACTGTTAAAATTTAGTTTTAGGACTGTGCCAACCCACTTAAAAATTACATTATTCTTCACTCAGCATTCAGTCTTGAGCTTTTTCATAACCTCATTTTACTATTGCACATTGAAATATCTAATAATGATTAGAAAATGTTTTTCTTTGTTTTTTTTATAGTTTCCAGAACTTAAGGGATGAAAACGTCTCATTTTAATAATCTAGAAAATGTTTATCAATGTCACGCAAAACTTTCTATAAAGCTACATTCTAAATATTTTCATAAGGCTTAACCCTTTGAAGGGCAAAGTACTGCTATGCATAAAATGCTAAAAGGATGGAGTTACACCAGAATTTAAAAACAGATTTATTTCAAAAAATATAAAAGTTTTTCTTTACATACTTAACAAAATTAAAACTTTCTTTTCAAAATTCTGTGTCAATGTGGCATTTCGAAATCAAAATTAATTCGGATATATTTTATCCCACCGCCCATAAAGGGGTTAACCCAGGGGCAAGGAACTTTTAATCGCAAAATTCAGAAACGTGCGACTGACCACCAGAATTTACAAACAAATTTATTTCAAAACAAGAAAAGGCTTTTGCATCCGTATTTAATAAAAAGAATATTTCATCCCTATATTCTGGTGCAAATGAGACATTTAACCCCTTGAGCTCTGCTGATAGAATTTTCTACCACATAATTTTAATTCCGAAATTTCACAATGACACCAGAAAATTTGACTAAATTTACATCAAAAAGGTTTAATGCATTTTTTTCGCGTTTATCGTTAACCGTTTTTTTTTTTTTTTTTTTTTTTTTTTTTGTTTGCAAAATACTGGTTCCAATGTGACATTTGGAATTTTGAAGAAATTTACACACCAGAGCTCAAAGGGTTAAGAATTAAAATTAGGTAGTCGAAAAATGAATCACCGCCCTTGAAAGAGTTAAAATCACATGGTACCATCTCTTTCTTGAACTCTTCTCCATATGCCTAAAAAGTGAAGTTTTTTAATAATCATGGTTATATTTTATTAGAACGGTTTCCTGGACTCCCGCAGAAACTCTGCAGCTACGCAAAATAGTAAAATAATGCGAATCAGATAAACTTGCGCTTGAAGTGTTGTGTTATCATAACATAAGTCCGTTAGCCGAGAATTCATTAACCTTTTATCTACCGACGGTACTTATAAAGTACCATAAAAATTACTTATTATAAAATTCTTTTAATACGTCAATTAGTTGTAATACTATTTAGAAATAGCTACATATACATTGCTTTGTTTTGTTCCAAAAGCATTATTGGTTAAACAAAAGAAAAATATTTTAAAAAGGATGATTTCTTTTGCCTTTGTATTGCCTTTGTTCTTTTTCCTTCTTTGTCTTAACCCCTTTGAGCTCTGATGGTAGAATTTTCTATCACCTAATTTTAATTCCAAAGTGTCACAACGACAGCAGAAAATTCGACCAAATTTATTTGAAAAAAGGTTTAATGCATTTTTTTCGTGTATATCGTAAACCGTTTTTTTTTTTTTTTTGCAAAATACTGGTGCCAATGTGACATTTGGAATTTTGAAGAAATTTACCCACCAGAGCTCAAAGGGTTAAGCCAAACATTGATACCACTAGTGGTTGTCTCTTAGGTTTTGCATTGTGTTAGCCGTACAATCGAAATTAGGAAAACATGGAAAACTGAGTGCAGAAAAACCCAATGCTAATCCTACGAGTCAACCAATAATGGTATTGATTTTTGACTTATGCACTACTTCGCTACCGGCAGACAAGGATCATTAGTTTCCTCGATTAAGGATTTTTTCTTGTGCTCGATGTCTTAGGGTTTTTGCAGTCGGCTCTTGGACTAGATAGACTTGACCCTTCCGTTCATCGGAAAGTTTAGCACCGCTACCAATGGGCAACATATTTGAACAAGCGCATTCGCTGTCATCTCATCTCCTATATCTATATCAATTACAACACCGGTGATTACGGTTTCTGGTCAGACTTGGTCAGCCGTTATTACAGCAAAATCGGTCTCATAAACTTACGGCAACAAAAGATCATTTTCGTTGAAAAGTCCGACAACACGACTAATGTTATCAAAATTCGACCAGTTGAGTAGTTCTGAGCGTATCCTATGTCCAATGTGTATATTAAATCAGGAAAGCTGATAACATTCAGAAAAAGATCAATCAAATGGTCTATTTTAAAATTATAAATCTAAATTTTACACAATGTCTAGCAAAAGTATAAGTGATAATGTCCGATGAAACTGTTTAACTGAAACTTGATAAAAGCTTTAAAGAGTAACGTAATCATTAAAATTACCTTTCAGTGTATATTTCTGTTCTTTGTCTTGTTTTTTTCATAGCGTTTCAGTCAAGAAAACACTGTGAGGATTTTAGAAAACAGTTCTTACTATCAAAATAATGTCAAAAATCTTGCTCACAGTCTTTCCAAGACTAAAATGTAATTTTTCCTCTTTGCGACAAACCACATTTAAAGAAATCCTTACAAGATCCTTCTCCCTTTTTCTCTTACACAGGCGCTTATTTAATATTGTTGCTTTGAGATGTCTCCATCCTTCTGCAGACTACTTTTGAATTCCACCGAACGCCAAGTAATCAAAACAAAAATCTGCTACATGCACTTTGGCGAAAATGCAAGAAAAATGTACCATAAAATGTATCTTTTTAGAATAGTGATGCGAAAAAAATATAAAAAATGTCAGCAGTGACATCCTTGATTTTTTGTATAAAAGATTAAAAAAAAACAATAACATTCACTAACCCCAAATATAAGGAATTTCTCAAAATATTCCAGAATTCCAACTATACTGCCATTTGAATATCGATTGTATTTAAATCTGATTGAAAAGATCTCAAAGAATAAAAAGGTGAGTTCAGTTGTAAAAAAATATTTCGCATTGAGAAGTCGAAAGGATTATGACATTGTCTGAATGCGATTTATACGGAGAATTCCAAATCTTTTTTCAGGAAACAACTGCTCTAGAGAATTCAACTTGAATAAAGGGAATTCAACTTGAATAATTTCATAATAAATGTTTCCGAAAAATAGTTTATACAATAAATATGTTGGTTGACAAGAATAAATATCAATTATTTCTCTGAATATAACAAACTTCAGACATCATTATTGAGTAAGAACTTAAATATGCAGGGTGTATCTCACAAAGTGAACAAAGCTATATAGCGTAACTAAACTCAACTATGTTAGCAAATTTCGTCAAAGAATGTATGGTCAAAACGTAAGCAGTGAGAAATTAAAAGGTAGTTTTCATTTATCGCAATTAAAGAATTAGCATAACAATTAAAGAAGATACTCCAGAAAACATTTTATTAACAAAAATTTTATTAATGTACATGCTCAATGAAATTGCTAAAAAGATCTTACGTCACCTGTAAGGCATCCTTCACACCTGTGGGATAGGAAGCAGACGCACATATGCAGACATCGGGCACTTACCGAATATCGCCAACAACAACGGCAATCCTGGCGACTGGATCCATATTGGTTCCAATGAGGCATTCTTAGATTAAGCTTTTCATATGGCCCCATAGAAAAAAAATCCATATACGAGGGATTCAGCGGTCTTAGTGGCCAAGCTATGGGACCACCTTCAATCCATCACCCTGCAGTAGAAGAAAACTACTTTTAAACTTCTCACTGCTTGCGTTCTGACCATATATTATGTGGCGAAATTTGCTTGTGTAGTTACATTCCATCAAGCTGTAATGTTTTGCTCACATTTTCAATACTCTGTATTTTATATTAATTTTTTTAGCTCACAGAAAAATATTTTTCACATATGCAAAACATTTTCCATTTCAATCTTCAAGAAGAATTTCTATTAACCTAGCAAGACGAGCGCTCCATGGATTAAGTATGGAGCGTACTTAATCCAAGCCACCATGGGCCCCACCCCATATCTATTCATGCGATCGGGTGAATAGGCATGGGGAGGGAAATTCACTCCATGCCTGAAAATATTCATCAGCTTTCTCTTCCTATAACCCGAAGTGGTCAGGTCTATCAATACTTTCTTTCAAAGTTACCTTCCGTGCGCATTTTTGCCGATCCCACCGAAGCTAGCTTAGGGGAGAAAAATACGGCCTTCTGATTGGTCGAAAAATTGTTTGCAAATAGATCATCCTGAATTCTAATGTACTTATTAGGAGCGTATATGGGTAAATCATTAAAATAATAATAATAAGAAGAAGAAATAGTAATTTTTTTTTTAAAGTAACATAGAACAATTGAGTTTGACGCCGTAAAATGAAAATACTGTTGTTTCTAAATAAATTGCTCTGATTGTGTATATACGTGCATATCATGTTAAAAAAAAACAGAAAGAAGAAATGGCAATTCTTTTTTTATTATTTTCTAAAAGTAATACAGAACAATTGTTAAACATCCTGATTAACTTCTTTAATTATAAATTCCGAATTATCTATTAATAAATATTTAAAAACAGAAGGAAAATCCAGCTTTCAAAAGCTTTTCAAACAGAAATTGATGATTAAATAAACGTAAACTCAAAAATGAAGGAAAACAAAGTTATTCAACCAATCAGAAGCCCGTATTTTTCCCCCTATACTAGCTTCGGTGGGACCGGCAAAAATGCCTTCCGTGCATTTTGTATGAAAAAAATCGAATTCACATACTTTTTTAATTTAACAGAACGATGGTGTGCAAAAAATCGAAACTCAAAACTGACACTCAAAAAGTCGAAAGTTTCTGATATATGTGTACCTTAATTATTATGAAAATTTATAAATCTCAGTATTCTAATCAACAATAATGTATACTTTTATCATAATAAAAAATTATAAAGAAAAATCTTTAAGTGCTACATAAGAATGAATAAGATTTTCGAATAAAGAAAATAAATGTGTGTGTTTTAATTTTTTAAATTTAACAATAATTTAGCACTTAAGCTACCATTTTTCACGAGAAACAGTAATTGTAATAAATTTCATTAACCCTTTGACGGCTGGTGGTATACCTATGAAACCACAGATTTTAGTTCGCAAACGTCACTTTGGCACCGGAATTTTGGTAAAAAAAAATTACGGTTTATTGAATGCATGAAATATAGCTTATTCTTACTTACAAATAAATTGTTTTCAAATTCCGGTGTCAGTCATTAATTTCAACACTTATACAATGACTGTGCTCTTTGACGCAAAGTGTTAACAGATAAACTTCTAAAGATTTTTTTCATGTTTATACCGTTTAATATGGTTGGAGTCTGCTGGTAACCCATGCCCGTTCTAGTAATATGTTTCACGGAGCCCATCCAGCCGGGTTAAATTTTTTCAAACCTAAAAATATTCACTATGACAAAAGTTATTAAAATTTCGCTCAAAATAACAAATATTATACATAAAGTTTAGGTCAGAAACGCCAGAATGTAAAAAGATCAAATTTGAAATGTCTTAAAATTTTATACAAAAATATGTATGAGAAAAAGATTCAAAAATTCTCGTATTTTAAAAATGTCTATATGAAACTTCAAAAGCATTCTTAAATCCAACAACATTAGCTATGCTAAAATATATCGAACTCTTCAACATTTATAGAAAATTGAAATACACTCGCTATTGAAAACTGACTGCATTTAAATCTTATTGAATAGATTTTGAAGCATGGAAAAGTGGCATTTAGGTGTCGAAAAAGATTCCTGAATTTTCAGAATCAACGTATTCAAAGTTGACACTTTTCATTGTGCCCCCATTTTTCTTAAGATACCGTTGGTACCATGCAAACTATCCAATACGCAAACTGTATTGCCACAGGACTATTTTTTTAGAATTCATATTTGTTGATTAGCATTACTTTTTTGGTATATAGTAAAATGTGCCTTATTTAATGGTATTTAAATTAAGGTGAAAACAAGACGAATCTGGTCATTTCAGAAAAGTGGTGCGAAACAAGAAATCTGAATTTAAATAATGTAATAATACAGTGGCTATTGTTTTCATATTGGATATTATGGCATAATACCAACGATAGATCAAAAATAGAAAGAAATTTTCTCAGAAAGTTATAAATTAAACTAAAACTAAATATTCTAACACAATAAAAATAGAATACAAAATAGAATACACGACTAGAATACCAAACAGCTCTCAAAGAATTTTTATAAAACATTTTTCAAGTCAAAAGCATGTGCTTAAAATGTATCGACATTCCATAAGTATACCACATTTAGGTGGGGAGTGAGAAGGAAAGAAGTTTCCAAAATACCAGAAATTAAATTAATTATAATTTTATTTCAAATTGCCAAACATTAAAATCGTCTACCGGAAAGGCCAAAGAATTTTTCCAACAAACATTTCTGAATTTATAAGCATTGCAAATCAGCATTACTCCCAAGATGGAAAAATACAAAGAATAATATCATAGTTAACTAGTTGGATGTGCCAATCCCAAAACTTTCTTCCATCTCATACATACATTTAATATAAAAAAAAATAATTACTCATTTTAATTCTTTAATACTTTTACTTCAATACCATACCAACTTTGATTTTCATTTTAAATTTCTTCTTCACTCAATTAATCGGAATAAAAACGAATTTCCATCTTTGCACGAGCCGATGGACAATTGAACGATAGGAAGATTTTATTTTCGAATTCAGGGAGGACCTACTTGCCTTATCAAAAAATAATCATATAAAAAAGTTTAGTTCAGTTCTAGAACTAACTTCATACACTTTTAAGTAGTGCAATATTGAAAATGGCATAAATTTCGATATTGCAGCGCCCCCTTCCGGCGGATTTTTTTCAAATTCAGGGAGGGCCAACTAGCCATAGCCATACACTTACACAAAAAAATGGTTCAGTTCTATGCATAATTTCACATACTTAGGTCGGTACCATATTGAAAATGGCACAAAAATCGCGATTGCAGTGCCCCCTTCCGGCGGATTTTTTTTTCAAATTCTGGGAGGACCAACTAGCTATAGCCATACACTTACACAAACAATTTGGTTCAATTCGATGCGTAACTTCTTATACTTTTGGTCGGTACAATATTGAAAATGGCACAAACATCACGATTGCAGCTACCTTTTCCGGTGGAATACTTCAAAACTGAAAAATAACCTGCTTGCCACAGCCGAAAACATTCACAAAAAAGTTGGTTCTATTCTGTGCATAACTTCATATACTTTTTGATGGTAGAATGGCGACATACGGACACACACGCAGGCCAGGCACACATACACACGCACAGACAGACTTTTTATAAAAACATGTTTTTTGGAATCTCTGACCCCTAAAACGCGTAAATCCATCGAAAACCGGAAGTCGAAAAAAATTTCGATTACAATACTTTCTTTTATTGAAGATAAAAAAAAGTAAAAATATACTAAAATTCTGGGACAAAAAAATTATATTCCAAAAATTTTTTTGTTTATGTTTTCAATTCAAGCCGCATTTAGTATGTCCAAATATATCAGTTTATTTTTATATATTAAAATTTGATAATAGTGAAAAAAACAACAAAAAAGGAAAGTATAAACTGCAAATTATCTCTTAAAAAACAATAATAAAAGTTCCCTAAATCAAAATATTTATGCGTAACGCACCTAAAAAATTTTTCAAAGAGTCATGGAGGAATTCAATGACATCAACTATGCTTCAATGCATAACATATCTTCCAGAATTCACATTTATAAAATCGAATATCATGAATAAAAATACTTTAAAAATAACAGATGATTTTTTTTTTCTAAAAGGCTTTTTATTAGATGTTTTAAAAGCAAAGAGCATTTAATATGTCCAGATCTAACAGTTCTATCTACATATGCTTTTCTTTAACCCTTCCTGCACACTGTGCCCTGTCTGGGATACCTAATTTTAATTCCAAACTTGAAAACGGCACCAATAATATTTTAGTAAAATTCAGCTTTTACAATAAAAGCTTAAATTAGGCGTAGTAAAATATCTAAAAAAAAAAAAAAAAAAAAAAAAAAAAAAAAAAAAAAAAAACTAACATTTCTATCTACATATGTTTTTTTTTTTTTTTTTTTTTTTTTTTTTTAACGAAACCCCACTAGCCCTTTAGGAAGATTCTACTGTCGAAATCGGAGTATTAAACTGGAATGAGTATTTCCGGAAGTTCTATTTTGTCGTTTACTTATACATTGTTACTAAAACTGTCACTCAGCCAAACGCAGCTAAACGAACTCAGCCCATCCCTATTTTTGTAAAATAAAAAAATAAAAATAAAAAAAGTGGAACAAGCACAAAAGCATGGTGCGTTTTGCATTCCAAAAAAAAAAAAAAAAAAAAAAAAAAAAAAACTAAACTTTAACTCCTTTACGACTGGAGCCTTTTACGAAATTTTTAATATTTTGCCCCCGGTTTTTAAAAACAGAATTGTGTGCTTGTTTAAATCGAGAAAATGCACCAATTAAATAAGACAAATTTTACAGTAAAATTTTACTGGTGGTAATAAACAAAGGTTCTTATCCCTTTTTGCAGTACGTATACGTGTCGCTCGTCCCCAAGGGATTAACAAAAAGAAAAAGAGAGAAAGTAACACACAACAGTAAAATATTAGCCAAAATTTCAAGAATAAAATTTCCTGAACCCTAAAAATATTTTCCCATTAAACTTTAAAGAATTCATAAATGTTTTTTTTTTTTCAATTCATATCATAAGTATTTACTATGCTTCAATTTATGTTATTCCCAAGATGGAGAAATATAAAATGAAATAGCATGATTGAAATACATTAAATCTTACGCAAAAAAGACATTTTTAAAATGTTTTCAAAGCAAATAGCATTACTTCTTTCAAATACATCATGTTAATGTGCGCGTACAAAACATTGAAAAAGAATTAGAAAAAACTATACACAATAAATATCAGCAAAAAAGGCCGTACAAATATTTCAAAATCTTAAAATTACGGATCAAAACCCTCTAAAGAATTTCCAACAAAACATTTTCAAAGTAAAAGCAATATTCCATGTGCTTAAACATATCAAAATTCTCAATACATACTGAAAATTTGAATACCTGCCAGTTAAAGATATCGCTTAAATCTCATTGAAAAGATCTTTACAAAAGAGAAGGTGGATGTCAAAAAAAGTTTCCCGGTCTTTGTACGATATCTTCAAAGCCAGGAAAATTCTAATGACCTCCCATTTATAAGCTAGAAAAATGTATTGTAGAGATTTCTGAATAAATTGAACCGTTTATCTACCGAAAAATTGATCAAGAAATTGTTTCATGTCAATAATTATGTTCTTTAATATCTGAGCATATACTGGAATTTTCAAATTATAATAATGTGAAATTTAGACATGTTTTTTTATTAAAACTGATTAAGTATATCGATAGTTATAGCTTTAAAAAAAAATACTTGCAAAAATAATCTTATTATTTAACCAAAAATACTCTTGTGGAAATATCCCAGATCTTTAAAAAACAATGTATTTAAATGTATTATGATCCTCTCTTAAATCTTAAGATTTTTTTATTATTAACATTCAAGGACAGAGATTCTGTAAGAAACTACTGATACCAAATAATTTCCCGATTTGGAAATTCTAGGATTTGGTAAACACTTCTCTCAAAAACTTTTTATTTAATGTTTTCAAGGCAAAAAGCACTTAATACGTTCATATCTATCGTATATGTCTATTTATACCAAACTTTGAAAAAAAAAGTAGAAAGTATAAAAATAATCTTCAAAAAAGTTAATAATAAAAATTCCTGAACTCCAGCAATATCGAACCAAAAACTCCAAAAATTTTTCATTGAGGCAGTTTTTCAAATGAAACAGCATTCGCTGTAGCTAATTATATCAAAACTCTCAATACATACTGAGAATTTGAATACCTGCCAAATAAAAATCAAGCTCAAATCTCAGTGAAATTATTTCGAAGCATACAAAAATGAATATAGATGTCAAAAACAGTTTCCTGGTTTTCACGTAATATCTTTAAACCCAAGAAAATCCTAATGACCTCCCATTTATAAGCTCAAAAAGTTTATTGTAGAAACCTCTGAATGAATTTAATACAGCAAAGCCTTTGAAAACGGCACTGATAAGGATTGAGAAGAAAATCCTTTTTAGACACATTTCCGTTTTAACCTTTCACAACACGATTACTTTCTATTTTTATGAAAAAACATTTGAAATCTATATACCGGTCTGAAAAAGAGAAAAATAGTAAAAAAAAAAACAAATAAATTTCAAATTTTCAGCTAAAATGTGATATTTTATGTCTGTAGTCTATGTACACAATTAGGATTTAATAGTATTGTATTGCTGTTTTTGTAATTAAATAGGCTTCAATTAATTAATTTTATCTTTTTAACACTAGAACCGCCATTAGGGGTCATTTTGCCCCCCTGCCAAATTGAAAACGGCCAATTCGAACCAGAAATTTTTTCATGTGATTTGTTAAATGTGTAAAACATAACACTAAGCTAATTAAATAAATTAGAGAGTTTTCAATAAAAATTCTGGTGTCAAACACTTTTTATAAAATTTCCATAAAATAGCCGACTGTTCTAGTGTTAATGCTCTGCAACTTTTTTATATTAATATTTTTTAAGTATTGAGTAAAAATAATAAAAGCAAATATTGTATTTATAGCTTAATCGGATTTTTTTTTTTTTTTTTTCAGAAAAACAAATTCTAAATCTGACATGCGTAAAATAAGTGTCATTTCATTCTTTGGATTTTTCTCAGGGCTCCCACTTGGTTCATTTTTTGAACACCACTTTTATTTAACCCTTTGATTCCCATGATAGAACTCTTTCCAGAAATTATGTAGTTCAGAAAATCTGACTTTACACCAGAAAGTTTCAATATCTATTTTCGGTTTATTTAAATACGGAATGAATGTTATGAACTAAAGCCGATATTGCTATTTTAATTTTTTAGTCGGAATCAGGATGCACGAGTTAAAATATCTCTGGCGGTTTGGCATCTAGAGGGTTAAGGCCCCTGTCCTCGCTCGAGGAAACGATCGCGAGCTAATGCTATTCCTATGGGGAAGCATTTTTCTAATAACTCTTTCGCATTTTGACATTTTTGAATAATTTTTTTGCATTGGACACCTGAGGTGCATGCCGACAGCGCACCTTTTTACTTTTTCGAATTTGGTTGCAGATATTTTTTACAAAGTTAGTTTCATTTTCAAAACCGGTTTCAAAACTGAAAGTGCTTTTAAAAAAAATATCTGCAACCAAAATCGAAAAAGTAAAAAAGGTGCGCAGTCGCCATGCACCTCAGCTGTCCAATGCAAAAAAATTATTCAAAAATGTCAAAATGCGAAAGAGTTATTAGAAAAATGCTTCCCCATAGGAATAGCATTAGCTCGCGAGCGTTTCTTCGAGCGAGGACAGGGGCCTTAATCCTTTCCGGCACGGGCAAAATCTGTTTGTTAAATAAGAAAATATCGACTGACACCGGAATTCACAAACGAATTTTTTCGATATCTTGAAACCGCTAATTGAAGCTTTTATTGCAGAAGCAAAATTTTACTAAAATATTACTGGCGCCATTTGCAAGTTTGGAATTAAAATTAAGTATCCCAGACCGGTCAGAGTGTGCCGGAAAGGGTTAAAGGAAAATTTTAATTAAAAATTTCGTAGAAACTTACCAGTAGCAGCGCTTTTCTTGAAGTTGCTGGAAAAACCTACCACGAATTTCTTTCAAAAAAATTAGTGGTTTTCAAAAAAAAACGGCCGAGTGGTAGTCCTTTTCTTGATGTGTTACAGCGATCATGGTGGCCAAATGCATGGCACATAATGAAAATTATAGTGTTTTAGATATGTTACAGATATGGCACACGGTGTAATGAAGGGTTAACAAGTTGACTGCCATGGCAATTTTGAGAAATATGGCCTAAAATGACAATTTGATTTAATCACATTACAGTGAAACCTTTAAATAAGGTACACAACTTCTATTTAACCTTCCTACCCTGTTCAAATTTTACTCATTCTTGATAAAAACATATCACACCAGAATTGTTATTTAGAATATTTTAATATAATTAATTGACTTTTTATCTGAATTTCTTAACTAATTTTTTTTATGAAAAAAGTTCTGGTTCGAATCGTATAAAATAAATTATAGTCATGGATCGATTAGACCCATTCAGGGTAGGAAGGTTAATGGACAAAACTTCCGATCATAGTCTTCATGTATACGACGTGTAATGAATGTATTTACCTCTGAATAAGGAACATTTGATTTAAGGGACAGTTGAAAATGAGATCAGAATGACTGGTTTTTGCATTTCAGATAATGAAGTAGTCTAAGGTGAAAATGAAAATACAGATTTTTTAAATTTATAAAACAGAGACACAGTCATGTGGATACACAGGCATACGACACAATTGACAAGCATTTATTTACACAAATTCTGATTCGACATCAATGCGTTTAACCCCTTTGAAAGTAATGCTGAAAATTTTGAGGATGAACCTGAAAGTGAAGAATAAAAGAAAATAATGAACTTTACGGACGCTTTTAGATTGTTCTCAAATTTAAAGGGCAATTTTTATGACATAAGTTTTAATTTTTTTACGGAAATGTCTATAACTAGCAGGCATTGTTGTTCAGAATATTGATCTATGTAATCAAACCTTTTGTTTTCAAATGTAATAATTTTACAAAAAAATGTTATCAAAATGGGCGTTTTGAAACGAATTTCATTTGCGAACGCAATAGATTTTACAGAAAATATTGTCAAAGTGGGTGTTTTGAACCGAATTCCCACGCGAAAGAAGAATAACTACTCAGAAAAGGTGAAAAACTTATTTATAACATGATCAAAATCGCTTATACAGTAAAACCTTCATAACGGACACTCCCGAATTGCGAACACCTCTATTTAACGGACAATTTTCCAATCCCCACTCCCAAACCCTAAATTTTTGTATGTTTAATCTCTGAATAACGGACATTCCGAATAGCGGACACTTTTTACGGCGATAAAGGATGTAAAAGAATATTTTTTAAGGAGAACAAAATAAAAAAAGTAAAAAGGCCTCTAAAAATATCAGGGAATTTTGCGATTATAGATAAATGGGCTGGGGAAATCCCCTCCTCCCCTATGTTCAGTGTTAAATTGAAAATGGTTCCCCAGGAGGGATATCTTCCAGAGCATTGAAATATCCCACGGAAAATTTTGTGATTTTATGCTTTTAACAGTCCAAAAGTGCAATCCCCCTTCCGCCCGGAACTCTATAATATCCAATAATGTCACTCTGAAAAACAATTACATGTAATCACAAGCAAAAGTTAAATTTTGCAACAGGTTTTTTTCATAAGAATTTAATAAACAGTGGATAAAGGTGTGTACAGTTTTATTTCAATCCCATTGCTTAAAAAATAATTTTAATTTCTGACTAATAATATAAAAGAGATTTTAGGACATATAAAAGTCAATTAATGAAATGTTAAGCATTTCTTAGTGGATTTTAAAATTCTGAGGTTTTTCCAATAACGGACACCTCCGAATAGTGGAGAAAATTTTTCGCTCCCGAGGTGTCCGTTATTTAGAGGTTTTACTGTAACACAATCTTTTATCTTAAGGCAATTTATTTACTAATACAGTGAAAACACATTTCGATTCCAAATCGCTTCCACAATCAGGCATTCCAGTTTTATACATTTCCAATAGAAAATGAATTTGTAATTGTGTCAAAACTTTTTTCACTAGCTGAACACAGCAGTTGAGAGATTTGTTACCTTAAAATATGCAAAACAGTTGAATACTTTTTTTTGTAAATACTGCTAATAACGAAGAACTAAAATTTATAAATACGGTAAATGAACACTTGAAAAATTTGTAGTGAAGAAATGAAATTTGCACAGTTACTTCTAATTGATTATTTCAAGTAAATTTTATAGTTAAATTTTTCAATACTTTTTCCTTGTACAGAATTTGCATATAAAATAAAAAACAACTATTTTACTAATGATTTAATGATTTATTAATCAATTGAAAATTTTAATTCATTAATTCTCTATTCCTTTGGTATTGACGTAATTTATACACTTCGGGTACATTTAAACATCACCTTTGATGATTTGTTATTTTTATATCCTTCTGATCAATTAATTAACAATCAAAACTCCGAATAAGGGAACCTCTATTTAAGGAACAAAAGTTCCGGTCCCATGGGTGTCCCGTATTTGAAGGTTTCACTGTATATTATTAAAAATTCCCACCAGTATTTTTCTAAAATAAATACTAAAGCCGATTTCTCTTGTAAATGTTGTTAAAAGCTGTGTCAAGAATTTCTGTTTTTTAAAAGTACCCTAATAGCATGCATGGTCACAGTGACGTCACTTTGGCCACATCACATCTGTGACCAAAATACCACCAGTCAGTGACGTCACATTGTGACTGAGATGTGACTTTTTTAAAAATCTTTGGAAATTTATAAATATCCTTCAAAACATGTTATTTATTTTAAAAAACATGTTTCTGGCAATTTAAATATCGTCGCTTTTGTCACAGTTTCGTGACAATGTTAATGTCAAGTAGTCACAAATGACACATTTTTCACAAATTTGTCACATTGTGAGCACTTTGTGAAAGTCACAAAAGAGCTCTAAAACGGCCATAACGACTTCACATTTTAGTCACAGTGACTTCACATCGATGTCACGTGACGTCACATCGACAATCGACGGTCACAAAGTCACAATGTGACTTCACAACGACGTTGCATTGACGTCACCATGCTTTACGGGTAGTGCTGTTGAGAAAAAATAGAATTAACACATTGACTTCCGACTGCGAGATAACTTGTAGTTGGCTTCCTAGAAAGGAACGGAACCTACTAGTTATCTGGTAGTCGGCAGTCAACGTATTAAAGTATGTGTTTGTCTTTTTTCAGTTGCAGTCTCTCAATTTCTTAGGTGCAAAAAATACCGTCGTCGAATCCCTACGGAATGTTTCAACTAAACATTTCTAATTTAAAAACATCAACTACACGCATAATAATACTTGTAAAATGAAAGAATATGAAATTGAATATCATAATAAAAAATATATTACAACTCTAATATGAAAAAGTATTTTTTTCTAAAAGACCTTTCAGTGAACGTTTTCAAAGCAAAGAGCATTTAATACATTCAAATCTATCAGGTTTATCTCTCTACACTAAATTTTTTTTTAAGTGAAAAAAAAAAAAAAAAAAAAAAAAAGCTATAAACAGTGTTTAGCAAATTCAACAAGAAAAATTTTCGAACTACAATGATATCGACTTAATATCTTTAAAGAAATTTTTAAAGTAAGATTTTCGAATTTAGAAGCATCACTTATGCTTCAATGCAAAATATTACTCCCAGATGAAAAAATAAAATAAAATAAAATAAAATAATTGAAAATCAAACGAAAAAAAGGGGTTTTTTTTAAACATTTCTCTAAAAATCTTTTGTTTTAAAAGTTTTTAACTAACTTAAACTTACAGTTAACACACAAAAGTGCACTAACTTTTTGTTTTAATAGTTTTGTTTTTGGGCTCAAAGCTAACAGTAAAAGTTAAACTATAAAAGAAAACTACAAACAAACTGTAAACTAAAAACTATTTTCAAAATTGCAAAATATGAAAATTAATTCATATGAATAAAAACATATTAAAACACTCAGATTAAAAATATTTTTTTCTAAAAGTTTTTTTTTTATTAATTCTCTTCAAAGCAAACAACATTTAATGCGTCTAAATCTGTCGGATTTACCTATCTATGCTAACTTTTTACTTTCTTCTATCCTTACAAGTAAAAAGTATTGGATTCGTGAAAATTTTTGAATTCCGGTTTCCGACGGATTTACACCTTTTAGGTATCATATATTCCAAAAAACATGTTTTTACAAAATGTCTGTCTGTCAGTCTGTCTGTAAGTCTGTTTGTCTGTCATTCTGTCTCTAAGTCTATCTGTATGTGGCATAAATTTTGTGGGTGCTCTATCTCAATAACTAATGCACGGAACATTAGATTCAGTTAGACTTTGATAGAAAATAAATCTTAATAATTTACAGTGTATATCACTCAACAGGTGGCGCTGTTATGCTGTCTTTTTCACGATTCCCTCAATAGCTATCCCTCAAGAGCTAATGCAAGGATTTCTAAAAAACTTCAGATTCTGTTAGTCCTTGATACAATATGTTTCTGATTACGTTTTGGTGCAAATCGCCCGACATGTGGAGCTGCTATGCGGTATTAATCATGATTATCACAATAGCTCTATTTCAGGAAGTAACGTACGAATTTTAATCAAACTTAAGATTTAGTTGATCCCTAAATCTTAATGTTAATTTATATTATAAATTAACATCCTTTAGTTTTTGGAGTAAACTGCCTAACAGGTGGCACTTCTATCCCGTTTTTTTACGATTTTTGAGATTATTCTATCTGAAATACTAATACACGGATTTCCATTACATTTCAGATTCCATTAGAGCTTGAAATAAGTTGTTGCAGATTAGATTTTGATGTAAATTACCTGACCGCTGATACTGCTATGTTTTATTTCTTTTCTGGAAGTATTAACGTATTTACGTGTATGAGATATAAGAATATTTTAGGATTATCACATCCGATTAATTTAATCTGTACTAAACTTTTTAACATATGAAATTTCTGAATACGTGTTGAAAATTTGAATACTTGCCAAATTAAAATCGAGCTTAAATCTCATTAAAAAGATCTAGAAGCATAGAAAAAAAACTGTGTAGATTATGGTTGACAGGCAAATACTTAAATTTTATTTTGAATTTTTTGAACAAGAAAAAATCCTTTATTTTATGGAAGAGTAGTAATAGAGGCATCTAATGATCCATATCTGCCGGAAGCGAAGTCGTGTGTAAGCCAAAAATTGATAGCACTAGTAGTTGATTCGTACACTGTAAAAAATTTGACCCATTTGCTGCAGCGTCACTCCACCGCTTTTATAGAAAACGATTACTTTACTGTGTTATGAAGCATTCTCATTGGTCATAAAAGACATATTCTATAAAAGCTGTGGAGTGACGCTGCAGCAAATGGGTCAAATTTTTAACAGTGTAGGCTCTGCATTATGTTTTCCTGCATCCAGTTTTTCATCCTTCTGATTGTACTGTAAACACAGTGCCAACCCTACGAGTCAACCAATAGTGGAATTAACTTTTGGGGGCCTCCGTGGCTGAGTGGTTAAGACATCACGCCGCTAATCGTGAGGTTGTGGGTTCGAATTCCACTGGCTCCATTGCACACACTCTTTGTGTGGAGCTCCTGGTTGTACTTTTCTTGTGTTGTAATATTTCCTTGTGTGCTATCTCGTCCCTGTATACTGATGATGGCTTATAAGCAGGCTTCATGTCGAGCACGCAAGTCAGATGTATGTTGTTCAATAAACAAACAAACAAACAAACAACTTTTTGCTTATGCACCACCTCGCTTCCAGCAGACATGGATCATTAAATTCCTCTATTACTACTCTTCCATAAAATAAAGGAATTTTTCTTGTGCTCGATGACTTAGGGTTTTGTGCGGTCGGCTCTTGGACTATAATATGATATACAGATTAATCCATGACACGATTTTTCAGTCGGTAAATTAATTATAAGATATGTAAATTTTCCATGTGGGTGAAAAAATTCCGGGCCAGGATTCCAACCAGGGATGTATTGGCTGAAGCCGCCAATGCTCTTCTAACTGAGCCATCCCGGACACGAACACTGGAGGACTATTTCACCCAAATAACCTCAACGATTATATAATCTGGTCTGATACTACGGATCAGCTCAACAGAATAAATCGAAGGTCAATATATCAAAACTGCAGAAAACGTTGCATACGAAATTATACTATATTAATTTATGGCACGATTTTTCAATCAGTAAATTAATTATAAGCTATGTAAATTTTCCATGTGGATGAAATGGCTATTTGGGTTATTTGGGTGAAATAGTCCTCCAGTGTTCGTGTCCGGGATGGCTCAGTTGGAAGAGCATTGGCGGCTTCAGCCAATAGATAGCCTGGTTCGAATCCTGGCCCGGACTTTTTTCACCCACATGAAAAATTTACATATAATATAATTGTTCACGGAATCAGTCATTGAGTCGGAGGGCCCATTTAACTTCGCAAAAAATTCGAACCTTATTCTCTATGGTACTGAATCACCTGACCTGGATGCTGCGTGGAATGAATTCACGAAGATTTCAGATAATATACAGCTCATAACAGCGCATATAATCAGCTCAATACCTGTTATTCCCAAAGTGAGGCAAAAAGATGAGGGGTTGTATCCATATATCCATTGAATAATGGCAATATAGAATACACAATATGGCACGTTCCACTATATTTGGATAAAATCCCTGATTTTTCAGTACTTTTCAACAAAGTTGAAAAGTCTTATGCATTCGGTTTGTCTGTCCGTCTGTCCGCGTTCTAACTCAAGTTAATATATTCGGATTGTCCGCAAATTTTTGGAAGATATTAACGTTTACCCCAGCACGAACCCTATTGAAAATGCAGTTTATATCATGATTAGTTTATTTACAGGGAGAGTCAAAAATTTTCCGTTACATTACGGCCAATCGGGGAAAATCGTTTCAAAGGAATTTTAAAGATGTTACACCCTGTCAAACATGTTAAAATTTATATGCATTCACAAGATAGCCTAAAATATGTATTCTATAAAATATGCGGTGAAAATATAGCTATTATTCATTTACAGGGACACAGAAAAGAATTCCCTTAGCTAATGATAAAGAGAAAGAATTGTGTGAGACATATTTTAAATGTATTAAATTGTTTCATGTATAATAAAATTGATATTTGTCACTTTTGCTTAATATAAATTATACGATACTGTCTTGCATAAAATGAAGTACCTCGCATTTACAGGGAGACTCAAAAGATTTCAAATAGTATATTCTTTCCGAAGCACAGTATATGTATATGATGAGGGCTGATGGGTGGATGAAATGCATTTTAATTATGACATGTGCGTTTAAGTTTCACTAGATCTATGCACATTACATGGTGTGTATAAATGCTATAGTTGATATATAGGGCTACCCAAAAGAGTTCGCCAAAGTTAGTGAATATGAACATAAATTACTGAAAGGTGGTTCTTAAAAAAGTTAAGCATTTTTTACGCTGAACTGCATACAATTTACTAAGAAATATTTGCATAATATAGATAAAATGATATACAGTGACATGCAAAGAATTGGGTGCATGAACACCTATGAATAATAATTTCTGAAAATATGATTTCAGTTGTTTTAAGAGTGTTTTAGTTAAATAGGTTTTAACTTAATACTGACGTGTAATAAAGGTATAAGGTTAACTAAAGGGCTGAACAAAAATATTTAAGTATGTTTCAATCTGTTAGTCTTAATTGCTGAAAAAGAAATTTCAAGCTACTGGGCACTTTCTTGCTAAATTAAATTTTCCCATTATATAGTATGTATATCAACTGACAGATCAAATACACGGCTGTTCAAAAGCGTTGGAATACGTATTTGCCTGTAAGCCCTTATTTCCCTAAATAACGAAGTTTTATTAAAGATTTCATGAACTGTTGGAAAGTGCTTCATAATCTATTCTTAACGCTTGATTCTCCTTACTTGTTTGCTTTATTTTGGGAATACGGATTTTGAGTTGATTCTATAGACGATCACTTTCAGAATTTTCAAGCTATGTTTTTGAAACTTTTACTTCAGTTGCTCTATATAATTAGCTAACACAATATGCAAATGAAATTTTGATATCGTTGACGCATGCGCAATGAAAATTTACTTACTAAACCTGCTCATTTTTCATAGAATTTTTATTATTTTTTAATTCTGATTACGGATATTGTGTACAATGTTATTTTTCATATTTTCACAAAAAGAACTTTATTTTAAACTAAGAACTCTAAAAATTATAAGCAAAAAACTTGGAAAAATTTGGGACTGTCTTTATCAAAACCTTAATTTCTCTACAAGTATACATGCTATCCACATAAAAATAAACACAGTATATTACAATAAGCCACTTAATCATAATCTACAGTTTGAGCGCTTTCGCTACATCAGTTTTGACAGAGTTATCCAAAAGATATTCGTTCTTCTTCAATTTATTGACGATTCCCTACAGAGTTTCGAAAAAAAAAACATTCACAGAAATGTTTGATCTGTACTATTATGTTTACACACTTAGAGTTTCAGAATAATTCCTCATGCAATTTTCTAGATATTAACAAAATGTCTAAAATCGCAAGTGACCGGTCATCTTTGACCATATAGTGTATAATAATGATATTAAACAATGAGGTGCGTTCGCAAGATAATGAAGTTTTAAAAATATCACCCTCATATATCAATCTCATAAAATTGTAAATAGTTAATTACAATAAAATGCGCACCAAACAATGTTCTCCCTATACTCATTTAATGGAATACTTTTGTGTGGCCTTGTAAATCATTAACAAATGTTCTTTGCACCACAGATTATGCAAAATATCTATTATAATATGTACTTTATGTTGCATATCAATATTGTTATGTTCGAATGAGTGTAATACCCTTAAAATGCATTTGAAACTTTTTTTCCATTCACTGTAATGTAACGGAGTACTTTTGATTGTCCCTGTATTTGACCTATGCATCCTATTTTCAAAAAAATTGAAAAGACTTTACAAAATTATGTAATAAGTATGTGTTTCAGATTTCAAACGATTAAAATGCATTTGAAACATTTTTCCCCATTGACCGTAATGTAACGGAATGCTTTTGATCGTCCCTGTAATTGATCTATCCGTCCGATTCTCATAAAATTTGAAATGACTCGACAAAATTATGTAATAGTTATATATTTTAAATTTCAAAAGATTCGATTGGGTAGTTTTTGCGCTGTTATATGCGGACGGACGGACAGACAGACGGACAGACAGACGGATGGACGGACGGACGGACTGAACGACAACTATAGGTGCTACGTTTTTACATTACTACGAACGCACCTTAAAATGTAAAAATTTTATCCTCTTCCCTGATTTGCCCATAAGTCATACTGGCAACGTGTTTTTCCGTTGCATGGTGCGCCAATCATGATTTGTATGCACCACGTAAGCGCATCTATATTTGAATCATGATTTATTATTCTCACGAGTAAATTTTTATTACAAATATTGCAATGTTTATTCCGAGCAGTTTTCTGATTCCATTAGGCAAAAGTTTCTGTTTTGAAATCCGGTGATAAAAAATTGAAAATGCTAAAAAATAGGTATTTTTGAAAGTTTTTTCAAAAATATTGATTCGTTAACCCCTGGGGGACGAACGACATGTATACGTATCGCAAAAAAGGCTTAAAAATCCGCGTTTATCACCACCAGTAAAATTTTACTGTAAAATTTGTCTTATGTAATCGGAGCATTTCCTCGATTTAATAAGGTACAAATTTCTGTGATTAAAAACCGGTGAGACAAAGCATTAAAAATTTCGTAAAAGACTCCCGTCTCGAAGGGGTTAAATAGTCAAAATTACCATCTATATTCTCAAAGAAATGTTCATTGATACATACTTAATCCCTTCAACACTGGCGTCTCTTAAATAAATTTTAATTAATCGGCACCACTTTTTCTGAAAGAAATTATTCTCAATTATACACTATCAAAAATGCTACAATTAAATAAGAGATATTTCATTCCTTTATTACTGATGCCAAAAACAAATTTTACATAAAAAGAGGAAGAAAAAAAAAAGATGTTCAGTTTGACTGGAGACATACTCTACTCACTCGTCAAACGTACGACTGAAAAGTGTTAAAAAAACAACTTTCCCATGCTGTACTTATTTGCATTACTAGTGTATATGAGCGTGCATTTCATAAATTTATTTTTTATTAAGAAATTTCAAAATTACATCAGAAATTGTGAATAGCCTTATTCTTACCTTTTGAATGATAGAGGAAACGTATTTGCAAAAATGAACATAAATTTTCTGAAATTTCTGAAATGGATTCTGAATTTCTGAATAGCAACAAATATTCGTGATATGGTATACAGTGTGTTTCTCTACCAGATCGAAAAACTTGCAGGAGGTGGGGTCACAGATATGACTCGTAATCGCAAAGCAATGCAGGATTCAAAATGCCGTAGTTGCGAGTTATGTTAAGAAGCAATTTTGTCAGTGGTCTATTTTTTATAAATTCAGATTTCTTGAGCAGCATCAATTATGAAAAAATGGTTAAATACTCCTAATTAAATAACACATTAATTAATGTGAAAATAAGGAGAATTTTACAATTTCAAAAAACAAGTGCATATCAAGAAATTTGAATTAAAAATAGGTAGCCCACGTGCAGCACTGATACAATGAAGCAGAGAAAAAGAACAGGAACATAAACACATTAACCCTTTCCGGCACACTGGGCCCGGTCTCGGATACCTAATTTTAATTCCAAACTTGCAAACGGCACCAGTAATATTTTAGTAAAATTTTGCTTTTACAATAAAAGCTTAAATCAAGGAATTCAAAATATTTTAAAAAGTCGTTCGTGAATTCAGGTACTAGTCGATAATTTCTCATTTTAGTACAGATTTTGCCCGTGCCGGGAAGGGTTAATTTATAGAATAGGTGCCTACCCTCGGGACCAGCTTTGGGATTATGGTCAGGATAAATCCCTAAGACCAAGGAGGACATGAATGGGACAAAAACATTTTATTGAAAGATTGTACTCACAGAAGGTGGTCGAAATTATGAACAGAAGTCCATTAGGCAGGCTTGACAGCAGCACTGTATAGAAATCCTTATGTTCTGGAAGATTTCTGGCGTGTTGGATATCATCCCGGAAACTATATATCTTAGATCAGGAATAACTAAATAACGGATCTTTGTTCACTTCTCGGATTCTTGAAGCATGGGCCTCCAATATTTCATCGCCAAAAGGGTGTCTTTTTTTAACGACGATCCCTTTTTGGCAATTTTCAATTTCGTCTGCGTTACGTTTCTTTTATTATGATAAAAGAAACGTAACGCAAACGAAATAGGTCTTGGTGGTTGGTGGGGTCGAAACCGGTTTGGCGCGCATTTTCCCCACCATCGCAGTTATATGAGAAGTCTATGCTACACATATTCGAGCGACGAAGTATTCGACTGAAGGAACTGCGGGTCGCTCTCAAACTTGTGTGACAACTTCTGATTGTAATTTCAACCACCTTCTGTAGTACAACCTTCCAATAAAATGTTTTCTGTCCTTGTAATGTGTTGTTGTTTCTATCCTTTTTCTGTGCTTTTTTTTACTAGGGCTGCCTCGGGGCTACTTTTTAAAATTCAGATTTCTTGACTAGTACCAGTTTTTCAAAACTGTAAATTTCCGGCTATTTAGGCCTTAATTTATATGTTATTTTTTAAGAAGAATTTTACCATTTTCAAAAAGTAGTGTCAATTAAGAATTCTGGATTTTAAATAAGTAGCACACTGGCAACATTGCTTTGCACCATAATTTACATATATTGTATTTTAAACACTGCATGGATACGTGAT
Source organism: Maratus speculifer (assembly GCA_964019185.1). Taxonomy (NCBI): domain Eukaryota; kingdom Metazoa; phylum Arthropoda; class Arachnida; order Araneae; family Salticidae; genus Maratus; species Maratus speculifer. The sequence continues at coordinate 146,959,667 of OZ025303.1, forward strand.
TCGAGTTGTCATGTGCTCCCTACACCTCCTCCAAGTTTGTGTGTCTGGTTGCGAAACACCTACATAATAACCGTTTCAAAAGCAAGTGGGTCAAATCACTGACATCGAAATACTCGTGCCATCATTTAGATAGCACAAATATGATGTCATCACTATTCAACTGACTTCTCACTCGAGTTAGAAACTGGCGGATCAAAACTGCAATGCCTCTCTACAAAGACTATCATCGCGCATTCGCTATCTCAATTTCGTTTAGAACTTTGGATGGCTAACTTTTGGCGAGGAAGCCAAAAAATTCTTTATAAATCGAAAAATAAAAGCTAAAAAATTCTGCATAAATCAAAAAATCGGGAGCTAAAAAATTCTGCTTGAATCGAAAACTCTGGAACTAAATATTTTTAATAAATCGGTAAATCCGGAGCAAAAAATTTTGAATAAATCGATAAAACCGGAGCTAAAAATGATGTATACATAAAAAATTTCCGGAGCTAAAAATCTTATATAAATCGAAAAATCCGGAGCTAAAAATGTTGTATAAATCGAGAAGTCCGGAGTTAAAAATGTTGTATAGATCGAAAAATGCGGAGCTAAAAATGTTATATAAATCGGCACTAAATGAGCATTCGCAGTAAATCTCCATAGGAAGGCTTTGCAGTTTCGATCTGCCTGTGTGTTAGAATTGGCCCCGAAAATATTTTGTGTAGCATTTTCGTATGTGTGCATGTGTGTCTCTTTGAATATGTGGATCTCTTTGAATGTGATGGAATATCTTCCATCTTAGAAAATAGTAATAACTATTTAAACTTACTGATGCGAATTTGGAATCCTCCAGTAAAAGAGTCAACCAGATACAGTAACACTGCGTGGTAAAACGCATCACTTATTTGCATCAGTAAAATTGTTATTAAAATCCATAATACCAAATCTTATCTTCCTAAACGATTAAAAATAATTAATAAAATATTTCAAAGAAAAGGCCTTTTATAGTGATCAACTTGCAGCCTTTATCAATATATACCAAGACTTCGAAAACGCAGAAAAATCCTGTGAAATATGAGAAATAAGGTTTAAAATAAAAATTTTCAAACTTTACAAATATTTGATTGAAGTTCCTAAAAAAGTTTTTTACTCAAATATATCGATTTTGTAAATATATACAGAAAAATCCATTTTATTTAAATCTCGTTAAACAGATCTCGAAATATAAAAATGTGTATTCACTTTTCAAAAAATGTTCTACCTCAAATCTTTAAAAGTGTTTTTATTAAACTTATTCAAATCCAATAACATTCAGTAGAATGATATGTATCCAAATTTATTCTAAATTTTAAATGTTATCCGAAGTATGGAGAATATTCTATATCACATACAAAATTTACAATAGAAACTTCAAAAAGTAAAAATATTGAAATGGAATCTCCAAACAAATTTACATAAAATATATATGAAAAAGCAAAATCCAAAAATTTCGAAATCTTTAAAATATCTATCGGAAACTTCTTTAAAAATTCACATTCACTATGATCAAATATATAAGGAATTCTTGGAAATATTTAGAAATTGAAATACTCCTTTATTTGGAAGTGTATTTAATCCGAATTTACACGCAAAAGATATGATGTACCCAGACTTGACACTAGGGTAGAGCGAAAAAAATTTTTTTTTGAAAATCAAAAACGGGTAGGTGCCAAAAATTACCTTTATACTAGTACATCAACTGTGTGAAATTTTACCGCTGAAAAAAAATGGCTTGAGTCTACGCTTTTGCTCCAAAAATCGAAACTTTGGGTAAAATTTGTCATTTTTTGACATTTTTTCAAAAAAATTAAAAAATTCCTACAGAGCTGGTTAGTATTTAAAAGTGTTGCTTAGACCTTTATATTTATTTGCTTAACATATTTAAACTATAAAACAATATGTTTATTGCCTATAGCTGGAGCAAAACTGACAACTTTTAGTAAGAAAACAGCATTACCACTCTATTGGGTCATACAACGAATTATTGTTTTTAATACAGCTCTTGTTTTCAAAACTACCTTGGACATGCGTCGTGGAGGTGGCTATATTTCCTATACCACCCGGCCCAACTATTCGATCATCTTAGTACAGTGTTTTATTTATACATTGATTTTTGATTTTCTTTATAAAAATTCGGCATGTTTTCGATGCTTTCACCTTGTTCATCTGTTCTTTGCATCCACATGCTGCTGCAACTATCTTCATGTATATTTTTACAGTTTATACAAAAAAATGACAAGCAGAGTAATGCACGGGAATATTATTAAAGGGATCTATTCGGGCATCTATTATATTTATCAAACTTACATTCAGTTGATAAATAGTAATTGGAAGCTCTGTTACCACAACATTTTTTCAGTCAATTGTATTTTTTTACGTAATGATTTGCTTCAAAGATGATTTCAGATATTTCAACTATAAGTATGCCATCATTTATTCTACTTTTGCATTTTTTATATGTTGATAAGCGAGCTGTTTCATGTGATGGTGATCGTCAGAGAGAATTGCAATGAAAATTTGTTCTCCATGTGTAAAGCAACCGCTGTTGTAAATAACTTTTTTTTTTTTTGCATTAGTTTTATGCCGTTTTCTAAGTGTTGTCGTATCTAGGTAATTTCCTATTAACTTTTAGATCCCCTTTTTATAAGCGGATAACATTTGATGGTGAAATGTCCTGGGCATAAACTTATAATGCATAGTACTTTATGAGGGAATGTACGGATTCTAATCGACTATAAGTGCTCATTTAAAATTAGGAGAATTTTATTTGTCACTGTGAACCATTTTGCATGGGGTAAGCTTAGAATTGTGTATAATATTGAACCATTCGCTGCTTCAACTCCAGTGAATTTCCTCTGCGTCAATTATTTGAGAAGTCGATATAAAACGTTCTAAGCTACATGGATTCACCGGATCAATAAGGAAAATCTTTGTCTTCGTACTATTCACTTCCTATTGCAATTTTTTTTATAAAATAGAGGATAATTTTGAAAAATTATTTTCTCAAATTGAGAAAAAGATACTCAGAACAGACTAGAAATTTCTGTCGGAGATTGCAAAGCTAATTCATAAGGAAAGCTATTTCTCAGAAAGAATGGGGAATAGGAAGTTAGAAAACATCTCACACAAAAGACAGCTCATATAGTTAATAAAATTTTCAGCTTTATATAAGCACAGATTGTCAATCAGCGTTTATATGTTCACTGACAAAATGTATAATCCAAATTTATACCGCGGGATGTTTTATATTAAATGTACTACACACCTAAATAATAGATCTAAAATCTTATTAGAAATTACTAGACTACACACATTACAACACAGGAAACGACATAAAGCATACTAAAACTTCTTTAGAAATATTGTTGTTTTACAACAAGTAGTTTTTGCAAATTTTGTTTGCAATCCTCTGTGACAATCGTTATAATATTAAACAGCTAGCTTCTCAGCATATATTCAATGTAATAGGTTCAATAAATGATGACATATACTAGAAATTAAAATCATACAATCAATTTTTAGGCAAATCATTGCATATAAAATGTAATTGATTGAAAGAATGTTGTGATAACAAAACTTCCAATCATAATGTACTAATTGCATGAAATTTTAATGAAGATGACTGCTGAATAGGTTCAATTAAGAACCCAATACATTGCTCAGCTTCTCTTCTGTTATACATGGTATAAAAAATATACGTGCAGCAGGTCACACCAGCATGATCCAAATCATCCAAAGTCAGTGAATATAAAGAAGAGATAAATTACTTTGATATATAGAAAACTTATACTCGTCTTCGGGAAAAAAATAACAATTCAATACATAAATAAAACACTGGGCCTAGATGATTGGATGGTTGAGACGGGTGGGATAATGCAACCACCTCTATGAGTTATATACACAGTAGTTTTGAAAGCAACTAGGTAAGAAATGCATTCAAAACAACATTTCGTTGTATGCTCCAATAGAGAGGTTAACGCTTATTTTTCACAAAAAGTTGTCAGATTTGCTCCAATTATACAGACTACAGATATTGTTTTATAGTTTAAATATGTTAAGCAGATAAATATAAAGATCTAAGCAACACTTTTAAATAATAACCAGCTCTGTGGGAATTTTTTAATTTTATTGAAAAAAATGTCAAAAAATGACAAATTTTACCCAAAATTTCGATTTTTGGAGCAAAAACGCAGACTCAAGCCATTTTTTTCAGCGGTAAAATTTCACACAGTTGATGTACTAGTATAAAGGCAACTTTTGGCACCTACCCGTTTTTGATTTTCAAAAAAAAAATTTTTTTTCGCTCCACCCAACTTGACACACTTATGAAATGTCTTACCATTAATTTTCGAAAAGCAATTTTCAAATTATTTTCTCGATGAATTTTCGAGCAACGTCAACGATTGAATAATTGATATTTGTTTGTATTTATTGATGGCAAAATACAAATCGTAGATATCTTGGATATGAGCGATCACTACCGGATTAACCCTTTCCGGCACACTGTGCCTGGTCTGGGATACCTAATTGTAATTCCAAACTTGCAAACGCCACCAATATTATTTTACTAAAATTTTGCCGTTACAATAAAAGCTAAATTTAAGGAATTCAAAATATCTAAAAAATTCGTTTGTGAATTCCGGTGTCAATCAATAATTTCTCATTTTACTGCAGATTTTGCCCGCGCCGGAAAGGGTTAACCACTTAATTGGTTCTTTCTTTTCCGTTCAATAAATTGCAAATAACGGCTTAACACCACAATTTTTTAAATAAAATATTCGTAATATTTAGTCTAAACATTTCTAACTTTAAATAGTATGAAGTTATTTTTAAAAAAAAATAGTGGTGTCAAAAAGCTTTAAATGATGAATTAAGCAAATTTGTCTTGTCCGTACGGCGTACGGCCAAATCAGTTAAATAGTTAAATATTTAATACTTCTCAAAATATAAAAGTGCATATTGAAATATCAAATAAACACTTCACGAATTTCAGGAAGGCAAATTCCGCTTATTTTCATTACTTTTATTTTTATTAGAGAAAATGTTATATTATTTAATCTAAACGTTTTCGCAATTTAACAAAACAGTTACTCTAAGAATATATTGATGTATAAAAACCGGAAAAATCATGTCTGGGAAAGGGATACAAGAATTTAATGCGATCGCACTTTCATGCTTAACTCCTATTAACCACTTAATCGTCGCGCCTAAGACATCCACGGGCAAGCTTTACGACTTTTATTCAGAATTGTTTTATTCCCGCCAGTTTTATAAAACGGTGTAATTGGTTTTATTCTGGTATCATTTTACTGGTCCATTAAATAAGAAGAATATATTTTTTTCAAAATAGTGGTGGGAATAAGGATTTTGAATTTTTAAACCATAATTTAATGTGACCATTAAGCAGGGCTCCCAAATGGTCCGCCAACTGAACATCAGAATTTTCTTACAGAAATTTGCTTTTTAGATTTTTCTTGCAAATTGTTAAGAAACCCCTTTTGGAAGTTGATTCTAGCGCAAACGTATCATGAAATTTTCTGTGCTGCATTAAGGTGCTAAATATCTTGCAATTACGAGTAACTTGTGAAGTTTTGATGCAGGCCTTAAACATGATGTTTTAATAGATAATTAAAACCAGGAGTCAGAGCATATAGGAAAACTTTTTTGTTCTTCCCAAGGTATTTTATCAATAATTTTCAAGAGATATTTTTATAAGACATGCAATAAGAAAATATGATGTAGATTATTGGTAAACGATTCTGTTAAAAACAATAAAATTTGTCCTATAGTTAAAACTATTAAATCGCAAATTATTGAGCTATAAGTGTTAAAATTATCATGTGAATTTTTAAAAAGAATTAATAAATATCTCTTAATATTAGATCTTCACGGTTTTATAAAAGCACTTAGTTAAAAAAAATTTTAATAATTTCAGCTACTATATTTCTTTTTTATTTAAAATGCCATTTTTTTAAAAGCGCTTATCAGTTAAAACTTATGATGAAGTTTAATTTATAATTGGGCAGTCGCAGATTAAATGGATGATAAGTAAAATTAAATATTTATTTTAGAATAATAAAAAAACATTTGATTTACTCATGTATTTACTGCAGTTGTTGTATTAAAAGTTATTTTTCTTTAGGCAAAAGCATTTTAATGCTAAATTCACTTTTAAAAAGGAGCGACAGAAATAGGGGTAAAAATATTACTGAATATCAGGAATAAATATTGTAAAAATTCCCAAATCCTCAAAATTTTGTACTTAAATCTCTAAAATATTTTCAATAAGCCATTTTCGAATTCAGAAGCATTTGCTACATTCATGAAATTTCTCTATATTCAGTACAAAAATTTTCATTTGATTGTTCTAGAAGTAGAGAAAAGTTTATTAAGATGTCAAAAAAAGTTTCGCGATTTTCAGGATCAAAAAGTGAAAACAAAATTTCGCACTGTATCTAATCATTTGATCATGCAAATTTGTCAGCATAATAAAATTTATAATACAACTCACTTTACAACTCATATTATATTCATATTCTAAAATGAGAAATTACTTATCTCATTTTCCCATAACTAAGTGAATAAATAAAATAAAATTTCAAAAATCTTCGGTTGAATATCATACATTGAATTAATGTTAAAAAGCGTTAAATCAAATAAATATTCTCTTAATAAAAATACATATAAACTTTTTTTTTTAACACAAAAGCATTTTTATTGCTAAAATATATCTCAACACTTAAAATGCTTTTTTTTTTTTTTTTTTTTTTTTTTTGCATTACCTTTAAAAAAAGTGAGAGAGGAAGAAATAAAAAATATTACTGAATATGACTACTAAATATTATGAAAACTTGCAAATCCTTTAAATTTTGTAATAAAATTCTCTAGAAATTTTTCAATGAATCATTTTCAAAACCAACAGTTGTATATAGCTATACTAATGAAATATCTCAATCGTCAATTAAAAAAAAAAAATTTAGATATTATCGAGATGGTTTCAAAATAGAGAAAGGTGTACAGAGATGTCGAAAAAAGTTTTGCGATTTTCAAGGCTGAGGCACCAAAAAAAGAATGCGGCACTGTGCCTAATACATTGTTCATATGTTTTTTTTCTGAATAAATGGAATTATATTAACCCCTTAACTGATTTGCCCGTACGCCGTTCGGGCAAGACCAATTTGTTTAATTCATCATTTAAAACTTTTTGACACCCCTATTTTTTTTTTTTTAATGGGATGGCATACTATTCAAAAGTAGAAATGTTTAGAATAAATATTAGGAATATTTTAGCTTTAAAAAAGTGGTATAAACCCATACTTTCAATTTATTGCTCGTAAAAAAAGGAACCAGTTAAGAGGTTAAAACTCTCATCAAAAGAATATCTCGTACCACATTTATATTTTAAGGGAAAAAATTTTTTACACTTGTCTTCATATTAAAAAGAAAGAAAGAGGGAGAAGGAAATCTAAACTGAATATCATAAATTCATATAAAAAAAACTTCAGACACCAAAAAATTCACTTCAAATTTTCAAACACAAAAATAAACAAATTTCGGAACTCTTTTTATCCCGAAATTCACAACATGTTAATGTGTTATGAAACGTTTTTAGTGTTGTGATTATGTTCTTAATATGTTACAAAACTGTTGTTCTTTAGAAATGTGTTTTTAATGTGCTATAAAAGTATTGCTATCTAGAAATGTGTTCTAAAAATCGAGTTGTTAATTGTGCTTTAATTGTATTGTAAACAGTGTTTATGAAAATAGCTTCTTAAAATAGTGTTGTGTTGCATAATACTTTGTCCCCAAATTAACAGCACATTGTAAACGCCACACAATTAAGAGCACTATAAAAACAACACATGTTAAACAAACTTTCAAATTATTTTCTACATGGTGCCTTTAAAATCAATATCATATATATATGCCTCAATGTCATATATTAAGCTATTTTCCCTTACCATACCTTTATTCACCTTTACCATCAGGTAATAACTTAAATAAAACCCCTTTTTCAATTCAAATAATATATTGCCTATCCAATATAAATGTAATTGTATTCAAAGATAACGAAAATTTATCTTTTTCGGTGAAAATACATTCCCTATCTTTTTTGTTGCAATTTATATGTGATCCCTCCTAAATTAGCCGTTGAGAACCATCTCCCAAGATTTTAGTTTCGATTCGTTTCTGATACCATTTCCATAATCTTATATGGTATTCTCTATGGCCTTCGGTGTTTGCTTACTAGGCAAAAATATAAACGTACCCTTATTTGGCCCACTATACTGCGGTCATGAAATTCCAGTATAACTCTTATGCCCTTTGTATTGTCTTCAATTCAAAATCCGTTTCCATATATCTCACATTCAAAATTGCGCGTTAATTATGCAAAATAGTACAGTTCATATAAAACAAACTTTTCAGAGAATGCGCCAAATTACATGTATTGTAACCATTTTTGGCGGGCTATATTGGCGATTATCAACTTTGTTCCAGTGTATCGTATTTGCATCGGAATCTCGCTAGCTTCCTGGAAGTCAAATACGCCTTCTCTGCATGGGGGCCTCCCATTATCGAAAAGGACTAAATAAAAGATTTACTTAAATTTAACGAACCGGGTCTTATCCTTCATCCCGGCTACATTTGTATCATCTGCCTTTATTCATTTTTCGAATTTTATCACAATTGAAAAACAATTTCTACAAACGCCACTGTTATGTTATGAGAGGATTAAATCAATACTACAAACTACTTAACTGATTTTTTTTCTACGTACAATAAATTGAAAATGTGGATAGACACTCCTCTTTTAACATAAAATATATTCGCAATACTTAGTACAAACATTTATGACATTAAGTAGTATAAAATGGTATTTAAATAAGCTGGAGGTGTTAAAGAGCTCAAACAAACTCTTCTTGCCCGTACGACGCGCGTCGTATGAGCAAATCAATTAAGGGGACAGTGCACCTTTATTTAAGGAAAATCTCTTATAGCAAAATAATTGCATAGAAGGTCTTTTTCTGTAGTATAATAGCGCCAAACCAGTTTTTTCTTATTAAAATATCCTTTATGAAGGTTTTAAGAAGTAAATAATAAAGGTAAATGTATTTATTTACTTTAAATCTGTTTTTCTCAAAATTAATTTTTCAGCGTTTTTAGATTTCTGAAATGCTTTTTACGACATAATTTTTGATCAATATTTTTGAAATTGATAAGGGAGTATCCTGATATTGTTTAGAAATAAATTGTATATATATTTTTTAATTCATCTTCATTAAGATAGTCAAATTTGATTTTTTACTTATTAAAAGGCAAAATTTTGATGAAAACCGCTTTGGAATTTAGAAAAAAAAATCTGTAAAATATTAACTATTCAAAAGACTAAAAAAATCTTACACAAATTCGTTTATAATAAAGTTTTAAGTGATAAAAACGCAAAAGCGAGAATCTATCTCAAAAATTAAGACACAAAAACATTTTAAAATTTCGTAAAAAAATTCAAAAATTTAAATAATATTGGAATTTTTTTTAATGTGTTCTACATGCTTTTGGTGAAATGTATATATGAACATTTCATATTTCTATCATGAAACTTAAAATAATTATAATAACATCCACCGTCCCCTTAAATGGTTAAACAATAACATTTTACCGTAACTGTCTCTTGCAAATGTTGTCAAAGCTTATGTAAAAAATATTTGTTTTTTTAAAAATGGTGTTAATTAAAAAAAAAAAAAAAATAGTTGCCTGTATTAGCCCTGCAAGTTAAAGTTAGCCTTAAATGTTTTCCTTTAATGAAGAGAGAGATATTTCCGATGTCAATATGTACTGCATTTGTTAAAATTCTTCTTTAAAAATAAAAACCCCAAACCCCTAAATTTTGTGTTCAATTTCTCTCGAGAATTTTCAGTGGAATATTTTCAATACCAAATATATTTACAACAATCATCGAATTCTTTATTTTCGACACCGAAATTTCAAGTATATTTAAATCTCATTGAAGTGGTTTTGAAAGGTGTATAGAAATGTCGAAAAATGTTTCTTACTTTTATTGATCGGGATGTCAGAAAAGAATGGGCACTGTGCTAAATCAATTCAGGCAAATTTATCTGCACAGACAAATTAACTTTACAGCACACATAAGCATTAATTTATCTTTCTCAGCCCTGAAACAAATTTTACATGGCACTACAAAAAACCAGTTTAAAATTATTATAAAACATCTCTAAAGATACATCAGTGTATAAATGGATGATTCTAATATGCACACATTTATTTTTTTAATTATCTTAGAAAATTAATTAATTAATTAATTAAAATGAATTACTGAATATTAGTACATACAGTCGAGTCTCTATATAACGAAATCCATCGTTCCAGTAAAAAATTCGTTATATAGAGAAATTCGGTGTATAGAGAATGATGTTAAAAATCGTATTTAATGTCTAAATTTTGAAAAAATATTATTTTTGATCTTTTAAATTAAGAATTTGAAATGTTTAAAAGTAAATATTAACCTAACATTTTATTTCTTAATTATTTAAGCTATTTCAAAAAAAAAAAAAAAAAAAAAAAAAAAAAAAAAAGAACAGACATTTATTTGAAAGCTTAATGAAAATCAAATAAGGAAGACTTGCATTAATTTCAGACGAAGATATCTGTATTTTTTTGTTGTTTTTTGATTTGAAAATTGTTACGCTCTAGAAAAAAAGAAAAAAAAAAACCTCGAATTTTAGCAAGGAATGAAAAATCGTAGTTAACATTTTTCTCCATTTGAAGGCCTCTCTTATGTTCCTCTCATTAATTCCTCTCTTATATGTGTAACAATCCAATTTACTTTGTTTTGAGAAGGATGTGGAAAGGTGTGTGGAAGGTGGAGTATAGTAATATAAATAAAAACTCAGCACTGAATAATAAATCAAAAATAAGTTATGGAAAATTGATTCCATATGATTTCGAAGCTTTTTTTTAAAATGAATAAATTAAGACCAATTTATGAAAAAATTCGTTATATGGAGATAGATATTTCGCTATATAGAGACTCTTTTTAATGTAATCATGCAAAATGGGGACCGTTCCTACTAAAAATTCGTTATATAGAGAAATTCGATGTATGGAGTTTCGTTATAGAGAGACTTGACTGTATTTAATAAGGGAATTATCACATTGCTAGTACAATTATCACATTGCTATATGAGTGACAGATACCATGCTGGGTATTGTCTTGGTATCTAAAGTAGTAAAGCACATGAAGCACTAATCCAAGGGTTCCGGGATTTATCCCCAGCTTTCATATTTTTTACTATTTTGATTCTACGCTAAGCTAGTATAAATATTTAATAATTTCATGCATAATTTCTTTGCTGAAAATTAATTGAAAAATTAATTAAATTTATAAATAAATAGTATTAATAAATAGTATGAAAACGTTCAAATCCTGAAAACTTTCTATCAGAACATTTTTCAATGAATCATATTGAAATCCAACAATTTTCACAATTGTTATCGAATTTCTGAATCCTAGAAAATTTAAATGTAATTCGATGTCATTTGAATGATTTTAAAGTAGAGAAAGGTGTAAAAAGATGTCTAAAAAAGTTTCGCAATTTTCAGGATCGAGCCGTTAAAAAAAAGGGAATTCGAAACTGTGCCACATCATTTAATTAATGCAAATTTTTCATCAAACATTTTTATAATTATAGGTCATAAAATATCATATCAAAATTTTCTTCTAAGGCAAGGAAATATTTACCTGTGGGACAATATTTTCAAAATAATTAAATAATTAAAATCAACTTTTAGAAAAATTTATGTTGAATATCATAATCAATTATTAATGTTAAACAGCACCAGACAAACTCCCCCCCCCCCCACTACTTAATTTTAAAAATTTGAAAAGTTTTCTATTGTTTTCTAATGTTTATTTTTAAGACAAGCGTATTTCCAATTCTAAAGTGTTTTTAATTTCATAATTTCTAAGTTTCTCAACTTGTTTAAAATTACTTAAAAAAAAGTGATAAAAATATTAAGGTAAAGTGCCCTATTATCGTCCCCCAGTTGCTTTTAGGCCCCTAGAAGTTTTAATTTTCATTGAAAATCTACTAAATTTGGGTTTTGTATAGACTAACTATTCACACATTTGGAAACATGGGCATATGTTGTATAAAAAAAACCTTAACAATACAAAAAATTGTTTTTTCAAAAGTATTTCAATATTAAAAAAATAAAAAATAAATTCCCAATTTCATCCCCCTAAAAAAAAATCCAAAAACCCAAGGATTAACTTATAACTAAATCAAAATTTATTTCAAAATATATAATTAACTAAATTTACCTGTACAAAGAAACGCACTATGAATACTAATAGTAAATAATAACACCAATAATACCATAAAAACATTATTTATCCAAACATTAAGAATATATAAATTGTGTATTGTTTTTGTCTCCTCAGAATGTTTCGTGTGACCATGTGCAGCACTGAAGGTGTTGAACCCATTGTTCCCCATGTTTATCATGAGAAAAACGCTTCAAGCACGTAGGACACTCTGCATCATTGTATTCATCATCGTTTGTATTATCATGAGAAATTTCAACAGAAGAACCACTTTCGTCATCAATGATATTAGGTAGGTTCTGTTTGGACTTTTTACATGGTGGATTTTTTGCCTTTCCCTTGAGAGTAGTAGTTGTCAGAAGTTTATTTTCAGCCGAGGTTTTTTTTTACCCCTGGGAATTTTTAACTTTGTTTTTATACGGAGATCCAGTGATCAATGTTGTTGAAACTCCTCTGCAGAAGTTGCTGGTGGGATCAGTGACACTTCCCTGATCTCTTTAGGGCTGATGGCAGCAACAGTTTGCTGAACCTGACCGCTTGACGAGGGTTGATCAGATGATAGTTGAGAGCGCTAAAAAGCATTCCTAATTTCGTCCCCGGTACGAAAATAAGAACTGAAAGTGGGACGAAATTGAAACAACGCTACTCCCCAATATGGCGAGGCTCCAGTTCTTGTAAAATAAACTGAGCATTGTAAAACTCACAATATAGTACTGTGGGCATCTTACCTACGTAGAATACATGAAATGAATAGGAAATAAATACGTATGGTAAAGTAAATATGTTTCTACAAATGATGTAGCAAGAACTTAGATCTTCTAAAAATAGGAAATCCGACATTAATAATACACGGATTCATCTTGGCGAGTGAATTTTTCACTTCTGTATCCGTTTATCTTCTGTTCATTTTGCGTTGCGTCACCAGTGGCGGCGCTGTCAGAAAAGCTGACAAATGAATGGGGAAGAAATTTGGGAACTTTACTTTACTGTATATCAAAAATAAATAATATAAAACTCTCCAATCCTTTAAATTTTGTACCTAAAATTTTCAATGACACATTTTCAAAAATAATAATTTTCACATTACTCTGAAAATTTCCCAATCTTCGATATAAAAAGTTCAAAAGTATTTAAATCTCATTTGAATGGTTTCGAAGTAGAGAAAGAAGTATTGAGATGCCTAAAATGTTTCGCGATTTTCAGGATCGAGGCGTCAAAAAAGAATGTGGCACCGTATTTAATCAATTGTTCATGTAAAATTTTGTGCAAAAATAAAATTTATAATAAAAATCTCATCACAATATTTTATAGTATTCATATCCTAAAACAAGAAAATTACTTATCTCGTCCTCCCTATAAATAAATATGCTAAAATTTATCGATATTCGTTAAATACTTCTTTTTAAATATCTTAAAAATAATTAATTAATTATTAAAAATAAAAATAAATTACTGAATATTTGTAGTATATAATATGAAAACGTCCAAATCCTGAAAACTTTGCATCTAAAACGCCTAGAAATTATTCAATGAATCATTTTGAAGTCCAATAATTTTTACAATACTCTTCTAATACCTCAATCTTTAATACAGAAAGTTCCAGTGTATTTAAATCTCATTCAATGGTTCTGAAGTAGAGAAAGATGTCGAAAAAAGTTTCGCGAGTTTCAAGATAGAGGTGTCAACAAGAAATGTGGCACTGTACTTAAACAATTGTTTAAGCAACTTTTTCTGCATTGACATAATTTATAATAAAACTCACATTACAATATCGTATAATATTCCAATTCTAAACCAAGAAATTTCTGCTCCCAATAATTAAACATGCTATCGAAAATATATTGATATTCTTTACATACATATTTTAATTATCTTAAAAAGTAAATAATTAATTAGTTAAAATAAAAAATAAATTTTTGAATGAAATGTACAGGGTTCGCACAGTTCTACCGCTAAATTTTAAGAATATTTTCGAAGTGTTTCACTGCAGAAAAATATCGTAAAATCTGTGAATGAAGGTGGGGATTACGAATGTTGTGGTTTAAAAATTAAATGTAAATTTTCTTATTTTTAATAGTGGTGCCAGAGTCCTTGGAAATTCCAAGGAGTGTGCGAATCTTGAATGCAATAAATAATGTCAAGCCTCCAAATCCTGAAACCTAGCTCCTAAATCCCCTAAAAAATTTTCAATGAATCATTTTCAAATCCAATAATTTTTACAATACTCATCGAATTTCTCAATCTTCAATATATGTGTATTTAAATCTCATTTGAATGGTTTCGAAGTAGAGAAAGATATATTGAGATGTCGACAAAAAAGTTTCGTGATTTTCAGTATCGAGGCGTCAAAAAGAAATGTGGCACTGTACCTTATCAATTGTTCAAGCAAAATATTCTGTATAGATAAAATTTATAATACAACTCACAATGCTGTATAATATTCATATCCTAAGAAAAGAAATTACTTATCTCTTCCTCCAATAAAATAATATGCTAAAAATTATCGATATTCCTTAAATAATTCTTTTTTTAAAAATTAATTAATAAAAATAAAAATAAATTACTGAATATTTGTTGTAAATAATATGAAAATGCCCGAATCCTAAAAATTTATAACCTAAAACCTTCAGAAATTTTTCAATGAATTGTTTTCAAATACAATATTTTTTACAATGCTCATCGAATTTCTCAATCTTTAATACAGATAGTTCAAATGTATTTAAATCTCATTTGAATGGTTTCGAAGTAAAGAAAGGTGTATTGAGATGTCGAAAAAAGTTTCGCGATTTTTAATATCGGGGCGTGAAAAAGAAATGCGTCGTAGTACTTAATCAATTGTACATGCAAAATTTTCTACATAAGTAAAATTTATAATAAAACTCACATCACAATATCTTAAAAAATCCATATTGTAAAATAAGAAATTACTTTTATCTCCCTTCCAACATATAAATATGCTAAAGTTTATCGATGTTCTTTAAGGAATTATTTTTTAATAGTCTTAAAAATTATTTAATAAAGATAAAAATAAATTACTGAACATTAGTAATAAATAATATGAAAATGTCTAAATCTTGAATACTTTGGACCTAAAACCTATAAAAATTTTTCAATGAATCACTTTCAAATCCAACAAGTTTCACAATGGTTATCGAATTTCATAATCCTCTTTGTTGAAAATTCAAGTGATTTAAATCTCATTTCAATATTTTCGATATAGAGAAAGGTGTATTGAGATGTCGAAAAAAAAGTTTCGCGATTTTCAGGATCGAGGCGTGAAAAAGGAATGCGGCACTGCGCCGACGCGATCGATCTGGAGGACCCCCGGATAGATTCAGCGGACTGACGATCGCTGAGAAGTCCGGTAGGAGCAGATCGGTTCCATAGGATTTGGTTTTCCCTCGCTTTTAACATAGCGGTGACTTCAAGCAAAGGGAGAAACCGGGAGTATAG
Source organism: Maratus speculifer (assembly GCA_964019185.1). Classification (NCBI taxonomy): domain Eukaryota; kingdom Metazoa; phylum Arthropoda; class Arachnida; order Araneae; family Salticidae; genus Maratus; species Maratus speculifer. The sequence goes on from OZ025303.1 coordinate 146,975,481, forward strand.
TTAGATGTGGCCGGCCGGATTTTAATCGCGTGATCCGGGAAGTGGAAAAATTTCCGGTAAGGGAACTGATATATTCTTTTTCAGAAAATAGGTTAATGATTTGATATTGACATTGAAAAGAAGGTTTAGAGGGAAATTTTTGTGTATGGTGTATGTTGAAAACTGGAAAATATTTTGACAGTCAACAGTTTTTTTCATATGTGCCAGGCTGGATTTTTAACTGCGTGATCCAGGAAGTTAAAGTTATTCAGGTAAGATGATTATTATTTTATTTTAAAACTAATTGATTGTTTTTGTGTAATGTCTTCATAAATATATATTTTTGAAACGTGTCTTTTGTTTTGTGTTAGGTAAAATTTTATATGTACTATTACTAAAAAATGGTCTTTGGAAAACTTTTCCTGAACTTTATATTTGTAGTTTTGCTTAGTTTTGCTCTATATAAAATTATACATGTATGTTACTACCCATATTTCAAAACTCAAAAGAAAACACAAACAGAACATTTATAAATTCTTCATCAAATTGTTTAAATCATTGTAGGAATATAATTTATTTGTACACTCTTTTTTAAAAATGTTATGTACATGAATAGCTGCCACTTTGTATGGATTTTTAATACCACTAAATTTTAGGCTTTGTAAATGTGGTGCCAATAAAAAAAAATCTGAATTTTAATAACACATTAACAATACTGCGCTCTTCTTAAAAAATACATATGTTATCATTCGTATTGGAAAACACAAAAAAAATTCTAATCATAAATTAAATAAATTCTTTATCAAAATTTTTTAATAAGTGCAGCAATATATTTTTAGGCTATTTTTTAAAACGTTAAATATATGTTACTACTAATATTTGAATATATAAATGAAACCCAAACAAAAAATTTATAAATTTTTCATAAAATTGTTTAAATCATTGAAACAGTGTATTTCTTTTTAAAAATATTGTAATATTTCTTTTTAGATAATGAAAACTGTTTTCAGAAGAAAATTATATATATGTTATAAATGGAAATCTGAGAAAAAAATATCTGACAATCGTCACTTTTTTTTAATTCGTATAAAGCTTGTAATTTACTGGTATGATATCAAAAATGAAAATTGTTCAGTCAAAAAGATAAATTTTATCGATAGGCTTTTGACTTTGGAGAAAAAATATTGTCTATATTCTAAATTGAAAACTAAAGATTATTTTGGTAATCAGCATATATTTATGTGTACGGTCTGGATTTTTAGTCTAGGTATTGGAAATTATTTTGGTAAGGGAATTATTATATTATTTTAAAAATGAATTCATTGTTTCTGTGGATCTTCTTCATAAATGTAAATATTAGAAATTTGTCTTTTGTTTTACATAAAATTATTTAAATATTACTATTGATGGTTCCTGTAAAACTTTAAGTTTGTAGTTCTGTTTTGTTGAAACTTTTACATGCATTTTATTACTCATATTTGAAAACATAAAAGAAAACCCAGTGAAAAACTCTATACCAAATTATTAATTCATGTTAAAGAGAATGTATATATATTTTCCATAAGTAAAGATGTCATTTTCAGGAGAAAGTACTGTATAAGTTGTAATCTGAAAAACGAGTAAAAATACTCTGAAAATCGTTACATTTTTTTTAATTTGTAGGAAGCTGGTATTTGAATTGCGTGATATGGGAATTGGAAATTATTCAGTTAATAATATTGTTGTGTTTTAAAACATAAATTAAAATCGTCTTAAATTTTATAAATTCTTTACCGAATTATTCAAATCATTTTAGATAGATTGTTATATTTTCCTTTAATAATGAGTAAAGATATTTTCCAGAAGAAAATTATGTATAAGTTGTAATTTGAAAAATGAAAAAACTCTGACAGTCGTCAGATTTTTTAAATTTCATAAATCTAGGTATTTTAATCTCGTGATACGTGTAGTGGAATTTGTTCAGTTAGCAATATTTTTATGTTTTTAAAACATAAAAGAAAACTAAATCACAAACTTTATAAATTTTACACTAAATAGTTTAAATAATTTTAAATTGATTGTAATATTTTTCTTTGATAAGTAAAGATGTTTCGTTTTTCTGCGGAAAATTATGTATAAGTTGTAAATTTGAAAAATGATAAAGCTGACAAGTGTCAGACATCTAAAACTGGTATTTCAATGCGTGAACTGTTGAACGGAAATTATTCACTTAATAATATAATTATGTTTTTAAAACATAAAAGAAAACCAGGTTATGAATTTTATAAATTTCACTTTAAATCATTTAAATAATTTTAAATAAATTGTAATAATTTTTCTTTCAGGAGTAAAGCTGTTACTTTCAGGAGAAAATTATACATAAGTTGTAATTTGAAAAATAAAAAAAACTGTGAAAATTCTCAGATATTTTATTTTCTATGACGCTGATATTTTAATCGCATGATACGGAATATGGAAATTGTTCAGTAGGAAATGTTATGTCTTTTAAACATAATAAAACAAATAAAATAAAACAGTACTTAGTTTTAGCCTTTTTAAATTCTACACCAAATTATTTAAATAATTTTAAATATATTGTAATATTGTTCTTTGATATGAAAGTTTCTAATTTTCAGGAGAAATTTGTGTATAAGTTGTAATTTGAAAAATGAAAAAAATTTGTATATAACTTGTATTTTAATCGCATGATGAGGGAAATGGACATTGCTCAGTTAAGGATATATTCTTATTCTTTTTATTTAAAAATGGATTTTATAGTTTTCCGTTAGAATTTGAAGAATAAAATTATCCGTATATTGAAAACTGAGAATTAAAAAATATTTTGGTAAACAGCAAACTTTTGTATGACCATTCTGGACTTTTAATCTAAAAAGGAATTTTTACTGGTAAATTTTCTTATTTCTTTTTAAATATATTAATTATATATATATATATATATATATATATATATATATAGGGAATTTAGTGTGCCTCTCATTTGAGGGAAAAAAATAATGCAGAATTCTAGATTTGTACCATAAAATGTTTTATTTAAAAAAAAAAAAAAGCCTTGGAGGTTAATTCCATATTTACAACATAAGCATCATCCAGGACTCACAGCGTTCCTAATTTTTTTCTGCATTTCCTACCTCTATTTTAAATCAAAAATATTAGTGGTACATTTCCCAAACATCTGCAGTAGAAATTAAAAAATATATTACTATTTTTAAGTGAACGCTGCATTGGCGTTGAAAAATATGTACAAAAAAGTCGAAATCTCTATCTCAAATACATAGAAGCTTTAGTACTTTTAAAAATGAAGATGAAGAAAATATGATCACGGTTAAAAATATATTTAAATTCTTAATTTGTGTAATTGGGCTGAGTGTATTTACCGTTTGCCGGGCAAAACTATTCCGTTGCTAAAGTATAGAAAGTAATGAATGACACCGGAATTTAGAAAAAAAAATCTTCGATAAGTAAAAGCGTGTTTCACACTTATAATAAACCGAAATTTCTTTTTAAAAAAATCTTGTGCCAATGTGGCCTTTGCTAATTAAAATTAGGTGGTTTTATAGTCATACCAGCGCCCCTCAAGAGGTTTAACAAAATTTAGAATATCTCGCGATATAATTGCCGTATGCGTAAAAATTCAATGTCAAATTACTCATTAATTAAACAGGCTTTCACACACACACACACACACACACACACACATATATATATATATATTTAAATCGATTTTTTCGTCACATTTAAGATAAATTGTCTCCTATAAAGATATTCTGATAGGTTCTTAAACTCAATTCCCAAAACAATTCTGATATATATATTCAAAATAAACATATACATAATGTTGAAGTATAAATTTTATGCAGAAAATTTTAGAAAAAAATCAATGAAATGTTAATTTTATTAATCATCATGTATTATTATATTTTGAAGATAAATGCACTTGTTCATTGAAATTTTATTTGTAATCATTTAAAACTGCAATAAGTAATTTTATAAGGGATTCGTCATTTTCTTTTTCTTAATACGTGGAACCAGGTTGAAGAAGGAATGGCTTATATTCTTTTTATAAATAAGAGTTTAATGTTTAGCGTTTGACCCTAAAAAAATAAATGGTGTATTTGTAATTATACGAATAAAATCATTGTAAATTGATAGTTAAAATATGTTTGATAATTAACACAAGTAGGATCACAAATTTTATTCATATGATATTAAACTATGTTACACCAGAATATTTTTTTTCTATTTCAAATTGTTTTATCTAATTGTTAGCCTGTCTGCACGAGCACTCACTACTTTGTAGATTCGCCACACCATGTAATTGGAGGTAAGTTTTAAACCAAGGCCAATACTGATGTGTTAAACTTACAATTTCGTGTTAAATATTTAAGCTACTACAGATAAAAAGTGGTTTGAATCGAATTACTTTCAGTCATTTAGTAGGAGTCAAATTGACCTTCATGGTTTTAGTGTTAAATAGTGTGATTGTCTGATCTGTGCTTTAACCCCTTGAGGGGCAAAGCACTTCTGTTCCTAAAATGTTCAAATGGTTAATCGACACCGGGATCCACAAACAAATTTATATGATAGAAAGTAAAAGGTGTTTTTCGCGTACATTGTAAAAAGCAAATCTTAATACTAAAATTCCTGTGCCAATGTGGCATTTGGGAATTAAAATTAACTGGTATATATAATATACCGGAGCCCTTCAAGGGGTTAATTAATTTTATAAAATTTTTAGAATTTTTTCTAGTAAGGATTCTGGTAATATTTTTTTCAATGTATTACTTTAAAATATACTTGGATTGTTTTGGAATAGTTGGTAGAATGTTTTGAATGTAATGAAACGTATACGTATTTTTCCAGATAAAAGAACATGTCAGTTATTACTTTAAAACGTTAAAAAATTGTAAACAACAATTTTAGAAAAACATGACTAAATTGTTTTAAGTTGATGAATTGGGTAGTGGTTATGCGTATGTTTTGGAATAGTTGGTAGAATGTTTTGAATGTAATGAAACGTATACGTATTTTTCCAGATAAAAGAACATGTCAGTTATTACTTTAAAACGTTAAAAAATTGTAAACAACAATTTTAGAAAAACATGACTAAATTGTTTTAAGTTGATGAATTGGGTAGTGGTTATGCGTATGTTGTAAATTGGAAACTAAAAAAAAAATGACTACAATAGTTCTTGCAGATGGATTTTTAATTAAGGGACCAGCTAATTGAAAACTGTTTAAGTGAAATAAAAATAATATATTTTCTTCTGATTTGGCTAAGGAAAAAAGATTTTGAAAAAAAAAAAATGTTTAAAAAAGAAATTTGTGCATATAATATGTGCTAACGTGTGTGTATTATAATGTTAAGAATTGCAATTTATATTAGTAATTTGCAATTTTCTTTTTAACCCATTAACGCCCAGCGTCCTCTTTTGAGGACAGTTACAAAAAAAGCAAGAAAGTGGTATTCCCACCAGTAAAGATGAAGATAAATATATACCTTATTTCGCGAGATAGAATCCTCGATAAATTTAAATAAAAGTTAATTTGCTTTTAAAAGTGGTGGGAAATACAAAATTTAAATTTTAGCGAAGAAAATAATTCGGGCGTTAATGGGTTAATGTAATCAAAAGGATTTTATTTGCGTAATCTGGGAAAGGAAAACTATTTCGCATGAGGGAATTTTTTTTTCTATTTAGAACAGATGGTAAAACTTTCAAAATTGAAAAAGAAATGTTTTGTATGTTGCCAGTTGAATAAGAAACAGTATTTTTTCTCAATCAACAACTTTGGATAAATCTTTAACCCTTTAACGTTCACTGGTTTCGCCACGAAACCACAAAATTTTAATTCCGATATGCAACACTGACACCGGTATTTTTATCTAAAAATATTCCTTTTATAATGTATGTGAAAAATCACGTTTTCTTATTTAGAAATATATTTGTTCTTAATTACCGGTGTCAATCATTTATTTCGACATCTTAGCAATGAAAATGCTTTGATCGTTAAAGGGTTAACTGCTATATCCAGGAAATTGCATTTTTGCCGTGAGAGAACAAAGATTAACAAATGGTTATATAAAAGAAGGTTTTAAAAGAAAATTACGTTTATGTTATGTGTATAAATAGTTTAGATGTCGAGGAGTGAAGATTATTTTAGAAATGTGGAATTTTTATTAAAATGTGATTAACAGGACCTTAATTGCGTGATTCGAGAAAAGTAAACTGTTTCCTGGGACAGTAAACTTCTGTTTTTTTTCTTTTTCTTTTCTTTTCTTTTCTTTTCTTTTTTTTTAATTAAAGTATAATGTTGAAGTTGAAAGAGAAAATTGCGCAGATGTAAATTCAAAAATATTTTGTCTATCAACAGTTTTTGATGTATCATTAACTGCAATATTCAGGAAATTTCTTTTTTGCTGTAAGAGAACTGATAATGAAGAAAATTTAGAGAATATAAGTTTTTAAAAGGAAAATGTGTACATAATAAGTGTATAGCTTGTGTACATTACAGGATTTTACCGGCTGATTTTAAGCACTAAAGTTTAATAATATTCCTCCCTTTATTACGAGAGGGATTCCGAAAATACGTTTTCCCTGTCGACTACGGTCAGAGGTATATATGAAAGTTAAAAAACTGAATGACACATTGAAGATAAGATTTATCTATTTTTCCACCTAATTACCGTGTACGTTGAGACATTTGTCGTAGCGCTTGATACGCATCAAATAGCGCTCCAGGAAAAACTCAAAGCTTTGCATATGGAAGAAGCGTTTAACGTCTTGTCCAAATGCAAAGTTTTGATGTTTTCCTTGAGGGCATTTTGCAAATGATCAAGTGGTATGGCGAATTTATCAACGTTCTTGGTACAGTTAAACCCCGTTATAACGAACTTCAAGGGACAGGAGTTTTTGTTCGCTATATCCGGTGGTTCGCTATATCCGAACCGTAAAAAAGGTTAGAATTCACAAAATATGTCTATAATTACCTGATATCTATATGTTCAATAATGATGTGTTAAGACAAAAAACCGTAAATTCTATTAGATATGATTATTAATGAATTAAATTGACTAAAATTGATTACATTAAATACACAAAGACACAATACTAAATAAATTAACTAAAGCGTAAGACAAATAGAAATACAGTAAAGCGCCGATTATCTAAACATTCGACATCAACCCTAGTTCGGATAAATGTTAGGATAAATGATCAAACAATTTAAGGAATGATCCTGACTATAACAAAATCTTTATCCAGGCTTAAGATGACTAACACTAATTATTGGCGCGTTAAAAGTCGTTTTATTTTTATTTTGTTTGTCTACTTTTTTTATCATTTAAAATTTCTTTTTTTTCAGCATCTTGTGAACACCAGAGAGTATAATAATTAAAAAAAAAAGCTTTTGCTTGCTTCAAAGAAGACGTTCTTTTCAATGCTGTCACATCTCGAATTATTCTTAAATACATTTGTTAAACAAGTTAGCTTAAATGCGTTACTGAATTGCTGTGAAAGAGTAATGGAAAATAACTGACAAGTGGGCGTGATCACACCTGCAGAATGGCTACCATAAAAGAGAAAGAATGCAAGTCTTACTACTCTTTAATAAAAAGTCGTTAATTATCGTTGATTTGTACCATGCTTTACTAGCCGCCATGCATTTCTTATAAAATTAGAGTCGAAAATCTTTTTTCACATCAGCGGAAAAGTAAAAACAGAAAAAAAGGTCAAGTTTGATTAGATAAAAAGTTTCTTATAACCGATTCTTTTGATTCCGGCGGTTCGCTATAAAAGAGTAAAATAGCATTAAAAACGATAGGAAAACGGCGGGACCAAAAAATTTCGTTCGTTATATCCGGGAGTTCGTTATAAACCGGGTTCGCTATAACGAGGTTCAACCGTATTTATGTTGACAAATAATGTTGTGTCCCATCTTTCACGTCTCATTATATTGTTTGACTTTCATACACGACTCTGTCCACAGACGCCAGTGGAAACTTATTTTCGGATTCCCCCTCGTTAATTTCAGAAATCTTGTCATTAAGTAAGACGAAAAATATTGTTAAAAATTAGTGGTAGCAATCGGTCCTTTGTGGCGCAGCGCTTGCATCCCTGATATATTAGATACTCAGTTTAGCAATGCGCACTTTCATTAAAATAATATCAACAGGATTTTATTCGCGTGATCCGGAAAGACAAAATTTTTCTATTTGAGAAAATTCCCTTTGGAGAAAATTCCATTTGAGAAAATTTAACCCCTTGAGGGGCGGTGGTTTCATAGATATACCACTTAATTTTAATTCCCAAACGCCACATTCGCACCGGAATTTTGTTAAAGAAAATTACGGTTTATTGAATGCGTGAAGCATAGCGTTTTCATATTTAGAAATAAAGTTGTTTTCAAATTCCGGTGCCAGTCATTAATTTCAACACTTAAACAATGAATTTGCCCTGCCCCTCAAAGGGTTAACTGCAATATCCTGGAGGTTGCATTTTTGCTGTAATAGAATTGCAAGTTAAAAAAATGTTTAGAGAAAAGAAGGTTTAGAAAGTAAAATATGTATGTAGTATATGTATAACTCGTGTATATTAGATGCTAAGTTTAAGAGTGGACAACTTTCATTTAAATGTTATTAACAAGATTTTGTTCGCGCGATCCCGAAAAGGAAAACTTTATACTACAATGCTCTCAAATGGACCACGAACTGAACATCAGTACAGTCGGCTCTCGTTAATTCGAACTCGTCGGGACACCAAGAAATGTTCGAATTATCCGAAGTTCGAATTATGGAATGTATGAAATAAGAACATGCTTAATATGGTACTATTACAAAGAAATTAATGTTAAAGTGTTTTTTAAATTTATTATGTTTGCTATCACCAGAATATGACTTAATATTAAATTATAATGTATAAATATATAAATTAATTAGAAGATTAGAAACAAACACAATGGAAGAAAAATCTGAAGCGTCACTGATGGATAGACGGGACACTAAGAAAGTGGATATCAAATGCATGGGATTATATGTATACTCGTTCAGAACAATTTTCACAAAAATAAAAGAAAAAAAGTTATTTAAATGATCTGAAATCCGTGAGAAAGAAAGAAAGAATGAAAATTCAAAAATCTCGTTAGTTCGAATTAAACGATGTCAAGAGAAAATGAGTTCGAATTAATGAAACGTTATTCTGCCATTGAAAATTTCGGGACTTCATGTTTAGTTCGAATAAAGCGAAGATTCGAATTATCCGATTTCGAATTTATTTTTTAACAAAAAATTTCATGACAGGATTCTACAGAATTTGCTCTAAAATTAACATCCGAAGGTAGTTTCTCGGCAATTTGCAAGAAAAATCTAAAAAGAAAATTTGTGTAATTAATTCTGATTTCAGTTCGCGGACCATTTGGGAACTTTGATACTATGAAAAATCCCTTACTTTTTTCCTAACTAGAGTATAGTGTTTTAATTTTGTATCTGTAACAGAAAGTTGCGTACGTCATCATTTAAAAACTCAAAAATATATTTCGTCTATCAACAGTTTAGGGTTAATCTTTATTTGCAATATCCAGAAAGTTGCACTTTTTACAGTAATAGTAAAAACACTAAGAGTAAAAAATGATTAGAAAAAAAATTATTTAAAAGAAACTTAAGTATATATTACATGTATATATTGTGTGTATTAGATGTTTAGGAGTGAAATTTAGTTTGGTAATGAACAATTTTCATTAAACTGTGTCAATTTTTATTCGCGTCATCCGGCAAAAGAAAAATTTTCCCTCTGAGAAAAATTTTACTTTTTTCTAACTAGAGTGTAGTGTTTTATTTTTGAAGCTGAAAGAGAAAAGTGCGTGTATGCGTTCTGCGGAAAACTCAAAAATAATTTGTCAATCAGCACTTTTGGATGGAATTTTAACTGCGATATCCAGGAAGTTGCTTTGGTTGCGTTAAGAAAACTAAGAGTAAAAAGTGTATTGAGAAAAGAAAAATTGAAAAGTAATTTATGTATATAATACGCATAATTTATGGTGACTGACACGGTTTAAATGGAAAGTTCAGTGTCAGTCACTGTGGCACTCAACGTGTTAACAAGTTAACAAATAAATAAAAATTCGGATTCTTCGAATCGATTTTACTGATTTTAAAGTTCACCTTTTACTTTTAAATATATTGATTGTTTTTGAAGAGAATTAGAAGGATATGAATAGCTGGTAGACTATAAAATCGATGGAATATGAATAGTTTATGAAGTATGAATGCTTTAGTACTGACTCTTTTTTGATTTAAGAAAAATATAAATCTTTTTAAGTACGTTGTACGTTGAAAATAGTTTAGCTCTCGAAGATTTTAAAATAACATGAGTGTTTCAATTTTTCCTTCAAATAATATATTTTTTAAAGTTTTATATCATATTTTACACATTCAATTACCGGTGACTGACACGGCTTATAACGAAAGTTCAGTGTTAGTCATCGTTATATTCAACATGCTAACAAGTTAACATAAAAGCAAAAATTCGGATTCTTCGAATCGATTTTATTCATTTTAAAGTTCACCTTTTACTTTTAAATATATTGATCGTTTTTGAAGAGAATTTAGACAGAATATGAATAGCTGATAGACTATAAAGTGGACGGAATATGAATAGTTTATAAAGTATGAATTTTTTAATACTTATTGTTTTGATTTTATTTATTTAAAAAATATCTGTGTTTTTAGTATGTTGTTAAGTTAAAAATAGTTTAGCTTTCCACGATTTTAAAATAAAATGCGATGTTTCAACTGTGCAATTACAGAAAGTAAATTTTTCAAACTGGATGGATGCGATATAGTCTTTCAAAAGTAAGAATGTTGTTTTTTAAGAAATATTTTTAGAACATGAATAACCATAATAATTTAATAATGTCGAATTTTTTTATAAATATTTCAATCCCAAATGTATTAATACATTTTGCTACATATTGAAATATATTTGGCCTTTAATTAAAAAAAATTGTGTCTTAATATAAATAGTAATTAAAAAAAATATTCATAAATGCATAGATAGATATATACCGATTTATTATAAACTACTTCCCTGTTTTGCCCGTACGTTATACGGGCAACGTGTTTTTTTCAATAAATCGTGATTTGAAATTTGTTTTTGTCAATCATTTTGCCAATAAATCATGGTTTCAAATCATGATTCATTATTCTCACCAGTAAATTTTGCATTATTTCATCCGAGAATTTTTCTGATTCAATCAGCAAATAATTTCTGTTTGAAAAGCTGGAGATAAAAGGCAAAAAATTCTGTAAAATACTTAAAAAAAATGGTATAATATTGAAAGGTTTTTCAAAAATATTGGCCAGTTAAGTGATTAATTTAATTCATTGCAAATTGTATCATTTTCACATTTTAAGGGTGTATATTGATCAAAACTGCTTATTTTCAGATAAATTTTCAAATTTATTTTTACTCTGAAATTCACCAAACTTTCAAAATCTCTTATTTAGAAACTACACAAGGTGCCGTGATTCTTGATTTTTTGATAAATGTAGAAAATGTTGCAAAAAAATGCTGACAAAAACGGCGTTTTGGACCAAATTTTCCGAAGCGGGAGATTTTCGAACGAAAAAAAGGGTCATGCTGAGAAAATAATTGCTTATAAATAGAATTCTAATAAATTCAGCGAAAAATTACATCACACGGCACCTTGTACATCACTCCAAAAATTCTCTCAGTAAGTTTCATATTTCTACTTTAAAAAATGAGCTTGAAAATATATTGGAAAATTTCCAGCTGTTGAAGGTGAAAAATCATTTTTTTGAATACATCCTTAATGGTTAAAAAATTAATCCAAATATAATAAAAAGAATACCGCCCAGTTAAACTGATGGCATTGAGCTCACAGGCTACGCATACTAATTGCACGTTACAGCCTTATATTTTCAAGGGTTATTTCCGATCGAAAAAAAAAATCAGCTTCCTCTTTCCCCCTTTTATACTTAATCATTGAACCTCCTAAACTAATCAGGGACATGCTTTATCATATAAAAAAATCTATATCCAAAATTCAGAGCAAATCGGAAAACTCTTAATAAAAACCCATTTATATAATTTAACAGGAGTTATCTCATTCTCTTTTATAATTAACCATTAAACTTCCACAACTATTCAGAGATTTGAACGAAATCTGATTATTCTGCATGTAAAACCAAATTGTATCAATTAAGGGGAGGGGCATTAGAACCCGCTTTCCCCCTGTTTATACTTATACAATGAACATCTAATACCAATCACTGAGGCTTCTCATTAGAATGATTTTATACCTAAATTTTGAACGAAAACTGATAATTCTGAATGAAAAACCCATTTAGATCAATTAAGGGAGGGGGCATGAGCCCCCCGTTCCCCCTCTTATATTTATCGAATGAACTCCAAAAACTAATCAGGGAAGTGCCTTATCAAGATATACCTGTATACAAAATTTCAAGTGGATAGGATACTTTTATCATGAGTTATCGCGTTACGCACGAACGTACGAACGTACATACAGAACGGACGGGCACATAAGCTCTCAGGTTATGATAGACAGTGAGCTAAATACAAAGAATATTGCCCAGTTAAACTGATGGCATTGAGCTCACAGGCTACGCATACTAATTGAACATTACAGCCTTGTATTTTCGTTAATTCCGTTCGAAAAAAAATTAAGAAGGGGAAACTGCTCTCCCCTTTCTCCTTTTTTATACTTAATCATTGAACTTCCTAAACTATCAAGGACATGCTTTATCATATAAAAAATCTATATCCAAAATTCAGAGCAAATCGGATAATTCTTAATAAAAGCCCATTTAGCATTTATATAATTTAAGAGGAGTTATTCCCCTCTTTTATACTTAACCATTAAACTTCCAAAACTATTCAGAGATTTGAACGGAATCTGGCAATTTTGCTTCAAAAACCCATTTAGACAAGTTAAGGGGAAGGGCATTAGAACCCCCGTTCCCCCTGTTTATACTTATTCAATGAACACCTAATAACAGCCACGGACTCGCCTCAACAGAATGATCCTATATCTAAATTTTGAACGAAATCTGTTAATTCTACATGAAAATCCCGTTTATATCAATTAAGGGGAGAGGCATGAGCCTCCCCGTTCCCCCTGTTTATACTTATTCAATGAACACCTAATAACAGCGACGGACTCGCATCATCAGAATGATCCTATATCTAAATTTTGAAAGAAAACTGTTAATTCTGCATGAAAATCCCGTTTCTATGAATTAAGGGGAAGGGCATGAGCCCCCCGTTCCCCCTGTTTATACTTATTCAATGAACACCTAATAACAGTCACGGAATCGCCTCATAAAAATAATCCTATATCTAAATTTTGAACGAAAACTTAATTCTGCATGAAAATCCCGTTTCTATCAATTAAGGGGAGGGGCATGAGCTCCCCGCTCCTCCTCTTATACATATCGAATGAACTCCAAAAACTAATCAGAGAAGTGCCTTATCAGGATATACCTATATACAAAATTTCAAGTGGATCGGATATTTTAATCATGAGTTATCGCGTTACGCACGAACGTACGTACGAACGTACGAACATACGTACAGAAAGGACGGGCACATAAGCTCTCAGGCTATGATAGCCCGTGAGCTAAAAACTGACATGTTACTTTAAATATAGATTAGTGGTTTTAAGAAGCCTTTGCTGTTCAGTGTTTTATTACATAAAATAACCTAATTGATTACAAAATGTCACAATGAGATCGGAATTCTGGTATAACTATTTTTCATTTATTATGTATGGGGTAAATAGTTTTTCTTATTTTAAAATAAATCTGTTCTTAAATTCCGAATTTCTGATTAAAAAAGGCTGAACTGACAGGTTTAAAACCGACTTTTTGTCTACGAAAGATAAAAACAAAGCTTGCCAGATTAGTCTCTTTTTTTATAAAGAGGTTTCACATAATAGTTTTTGCTTTATTTAAAGAGTGTCATTTCGTGGTCATATAAATTAATTGAAACAACTGTATTATTTTATATTATCTTTAAAAAAAATCACATTTTTACATCTATTGAGTCTCTATGTGATTACATTTTCATATAATTTTACAAATTAAAAGGCAAATGTACAAGAAACAATATTCAATTAATGGATAATAGTTCTTAAGATTTATTTAACAATTGTACTATTTTATAGGCATTTTTCTTATTAAAAATTTGTTTGTTTTATTTATTCGTACATTTTTATATCATTTGTCTCTTATTATCCCATCTTTCCCTAACAACATTACATTATATCCGTTGCGATTTTCATACTTCTAGCAGGCACAGCCATATTTTACACCGTGTTACTGGGTTTGAAGAACTTCTTATAAAAACAAATTTGCAACTTGGCATTATCTGAAATAAAAATTTACTTAGAAATGCACTTTTAAAACATAGTAATGCGAGTAAAATATTAAAATAAATTTTGTATTGGTTTCAAATCAGATTTAATGGTTCTTTGTCGCACCCAACAGTAAACTGTTAGTTGAAATTTATGCTGTTGCAACGTTAAGCTTTTTTTGTATCACAAAAATTAATTGTAAATTTTACCCTTTTTATCACCATAATCCGTTGATTAAACAAAACAACAAATAATCATTGTTACCAGAAAAATTTAATAGTAAATTTTAGTAATTTTTAATCGTCGTGCATTTAAAGTTTAAAGAAATTTCTGTTCCTTCTTTTGTTACAAAATTAAGCTTTCAAGCAATGGTTGTTATGCTTAGAATTGTTTTACTTTAATTTTGATTCAGCAAATTTGAAAAATCTACTTTTAAAAATATGATTTTTTCAAGTATCTTTTTTTCAAATTATTTCTTTAAATATTTTAAATTTTTATTTTAAACAGATAAAAAAAAAATGTTGACTCAAAATTTATCGTTTATACATCTCTATTTATTTAAATTAAGAAAAAAAAATTCTACAAAAAATATTTCTAGTTGTAATAATTTTAAATTACCCTATTTTTTAATAATATATTTTAAATAAAAAAATATATGAGAAGTTTTATCACATAATTTGGATTACAAATGATATGGATAAACGCCACAAAAGAAAAAGCGTAAGAGAACCATTATAAAATACATTCATTAACCAGTAAATAATGTTTCATTTCCTGCTTAAAATTTTATACCCTCAAAAAGAAATATACTATTGCATAAATAGTTTTTGATTCAGCTTATTCAGTTGATTTGATTTTGTTCCTTTAACATAAGAAATAATTAACAAATAGCGAATCGTAATGTTGTATTTTAAAATAGTTATTTTAAGAAATGATATTCATTTTAATGATGTATTTTTAATGAACCGTTACATATTCAATAAATTCGAGGAAAAAGTTTAATTAAATAGTATTTGTTCCTTTTCAGTAAAATTTTAAGTCATTTGTTTAGAGTATTTTCTTGTACTTCATTTTTATACATTATGCATATTCATCTAAGCATGTATACTTTTTTTGAAAATAAATTTTGTGGTAAATTAATTTTCTACCTATTTACAGAAAATATAATTTAATTTTGTTCAACAAACCATAACGATGTGCCATTACCCCTTAACCCTTTAACGGACACAGCATTTTCATTGCTAAGAAATTGAAATAAATGATTGACACCGGTAATTGCGAACAAATGTATTTGTAAATAAAAAAAAAAAAAAAAGTGATTCTTCACATACAAAATAAAATTGATTTTTTAAAATTAAAATTCTGGTGCCGTTGTTGCATATCGGAATTAAAACTTTGTGGTTTCACAGAGAAACCAATGAACGTTAAAGGGTTAAGTGGCGGTGAGATATATTATATCCTACCAACGTTCAATTAAGTTTTGCACCAAAAACTTTTAATTAAACTTAACTTTTAGAATTTTTGAGAAAAAGAGTTGATAAAATTGCTTTTTAGCTCATAAGCTATCAAAGCCTGGAAGCTTATGTGCGTAACGCGATAACTCATGATAAAAATATCAGATTCACTTGAAATTTTGGATATATGTATATTCTCATGAGGCACTTCCCTGATTAGTTTTTGGAGTTCATTCGATATGTATAAGAGGGGAAACCCCTTTAATTTATATAAGTGGGTTTTTCATGCAGAATTATCAGTTTGTCGTTCAAAATTTATATATAAGATCATTCTTATGAGGCACCTCAGTGATTATTATTAGGTGTTCATTGGATAAGGATAAAGTGGGGGAATGCGGGGCTCATGTCCCTCCACTTAATTGATATTTTCCGATTTGTTGTGAATTTTGGATATATATTTTTTATATGATAAAGCATATCTCTGATTTTTTTAAAGGGTTAAATGATTAACTATAAAACGGGGAAATGGAGGGATCTGTTTCCCCTCCCTTAATTTGTTTTTCGAACGGAATTAACCCTTGAAAATATAAGGCTGTATTGTACAATTAGAATGCGTAGCCTGTGAGCTCAATGCCATCAGTTTAACTGGGCAATATACTTTTTATTCTTTTTATTTATTTATTTATTTTTTTTTTTACTAATTTCCAGTATGAATTTAGCGTTATGAAATGCAATTCTTTGCCCCTCAAAGGGTTAACCCGTACTGGGGCAAGGCATTTCTGCTCGAAAAATGATCAAATAATTTACTCACATCACAATTTAAGAAGAAATTTATTTGAAAATTATCAAAGGATTTTCTTCACATATATTGTGTGATCGAAATTGTACTAAAAAATTATTGGTGCTTTTTTTGTCAGTTTGGCATTAAGATTAAGCATTTGCAAACTGCAAAAGTGGTTTAAATTATTAATTTTAACTCTTTTCGTTGTAGTGGTCCTACATCAGGACCAAGGCTACCTTATCATAATAACAGGCTTGTCATTCAGGAGAAAGTCTATGGATAAAAATGTCCCTTTAGTTGTCAGCTTATTATTGACTTTATCTCATAAGTAACGCCACCTGGTGCATACTACTGGTAACATTCCATGCACAAATTCATAGGAAAAAATGGAAAATACTTCAGTTTCTCACATTAGATGGCGCTAGCAACGGGAAAATCATGTGGTTTCTGACCACGTGTACTGTAGACAAAGGAAACTTGGGGAATGATAAGCCTGTTATTATGATAAGGTAGCCTTGATCAGGACAGTGGAGTTATGAATAAAGAGGAGGAGACATATAGTGTATTGTCAATCAGTTACGAGTGAAGTAATTCCACTCCGCGACTGGAATCTTAAATAGGAGAGAAAAATCTAGATGCCAATATAGTCTATTAAATTTCATTCATTAATTTTTGTCTAGTATTTCGTTTAATTTTCTTGCTAATAAAATTTAACCACTTAACTAATCAAAATATTTAAAAAAAACTTTCAAATAATACCAATTTTTTTCATGTCTTTTGCAGAATTTTCAATCTTTTATCACCAGTTTTTCAAAACAGAGATTTTTGTCTAATTGCATCAGAAAAATGCTCGGAGCCTGAATTCCCGTGCGTGGTACGGGCAAATCATGATGGGCAAAAACACTTTGCCATGACGTACGGGCACATCAGGGAAGCGATTAAGCAAATAAAAAAAAATTACTAATAAAATTTCGTAGTGAGAGACTAGCCGTTGGTACTTAGATTTTCAGTCCTTCAATCCAACCCTTTATGGCGCAGGGCACTTCCATAGCGAAATGACTGAATGAGATCGGATTTTAACCGCTTCGTGACGGGAGACTTTTACGAAATTTTTAATATTTTGTCATCGGTTTTCAAAAAAGAAATTTTTTTCTTATTAAATCGAGAAAATGCTCCGTTTAAATAAGGAAAATTTTACCGGTGGTGGTAAACAGGATCCTTTAGCCTTTTCTCGGCAGGTGTAAGTGTCGCTCGTCACCAAGAGGTTAAAGAGGCTGTCACAAGATGAGAAGCTGTTTCGTTTTCATCGTAACAACAGTTTCTGATTACCGCTGGTGTTAATCCTCACCAATAATCTTTAGCAAAATAGTCCATTTCATTTGGGCACCTTTTTAATGAGAAACATACATCATAAACATGCTAAAAAAATTCTATTTCTTTTTACTAGTGTCAGTTTGATTAAGTTCTATAGTCCTTTCTTTCTTTCTAACCGATGACCAGGCCCCTACCTGCCGAGTTAAAAATCTCAGCTTAACGGGTTAGATACCAGGTTAGATACTTCGGTATCGGGGCGGTGGACCGCCTAATTGCCGCGAAGCGGCAATAAATGATGAACTGCACATGGCTTCGCAAGATGGTCTCGTAATTTAGAGCCTTGATCAGATGACGAGACCTTCACCTGGCAAAACACCTCCAGAGGTATAATTCATAGGTAACTTGGAGGACTTTGCACCCACGACGGATTTTACATGCACCAGGTGCCATTAGCGTACATGATGGAATTTTACCTGGCAGAGTGGGGACGATCGACGCAGACAAGTGCCGAGGTCGGCTGATTGTGGCTAACGGTTGCTGGACTTAGTAGTTTATTGCCTTTTTGAAAGTACTGAGTTTGGCGCCGTACATCACTCCCACTTGCCGTGAAGTTCTATAGTCCTTTCACTGACACTGAGTGGAAGCTGTCTTGGTTATCACAATGTGTCGGAACTACTACGGCAGAAGTACATTCTAATCAGTAAAAAATGCATATCAGTTTTTGCCATTATTTTTGATTGAAAATTCCATTAAAGAGGCATTTAATTAAAAAGAAATTTTCTACTTGCACCATTTTAAAGATATGGAAGTTCCTTTTTCTTACTGCCCCACCAGTGGCCAAGAGGTTCTTCCCTTGAAACTGGTTCACGGGGGTTGTGGGTTTGAACCCTATTGCGCCGTTCGGCCTAATTATTCGGAGATTTCGTTTGTTTTCTTTGAACTTCGGATTTCCTTGCGTAAATACGGGTAGGTTGCCTTAGAATGACCCCCACGGAAGGCACTCCCCTGGCCTAGATCCTTCGCCGTCATAAACAGAGCCATCCTTTTTCTTAATTGTTCCATAATCAGGAACACCTAATTTTATTTTCAAACTTACAATCGGCACCAAGAATATTAATACATTGCTTTTACAATGAATGTTTAAAATTACGAGTTTTCAATTTCTAAAAAAATGTCGTTTGTAAATTCCCGTGTCAGTCACTTCATCATAATACTAATATAATTTCTCTGTGGCGAAAAGAATTAAGAAATGACAGTCTTTTAATGAACCGTTATGGATCCAATAATCATAATAATAAAGTTAATTAAGTAGTGTTTTCTTGCTTTATTTGCCAATAATTTTTTAATGTACTTTGAAATGAACATTTTGTTGTATTTCATTTTTGTAAATTTCGTGTGAATGTGAAACAAAAAATAGAAATGAATAAGAAATTTTTTTTCTTAATTCCTCAAAATGAAATGTATTATTATCTGAAGAATGACATTTTTATTAGGTTAATTTTGTTATTGAATTTATTTATCTTCAACGTAAACAACCTATTTTACTTTTGCGCACAGCAAATCGTAATGTTATTCCTTAAAATTTTTTACTTAAAGAAATGATAATCGTTTTAATGAACCACTTCGGATCAAATATACACAAGAAAAAAACTTAATTAAATAGTGTTTCCTTCATTTTTAAACAATTTTATATGCACATAACAGCGAAGAATCATACTCAAATTTTAAAAATTATGTTTTACACCAGAATTTTTATTTGAAACTATTAATACACTTTTATTTAAGCTGTTTTCTGTGTAGTGTTTATTTAATACTTGCCGGCGCAGCGTAAATCTATTTGAGATAATTTTGCGTCGGTATTCGCATATATTCAGGTATGTTATAAAAAGAAAATTTTTATTAAATTTACTTGGTGCCATTAAAATTAAAATTAGGTGTCCTTTTTTATGGTCACTGCGCCGGAAAGGGTAATTTATTTTATGAAAAATTTCTCTTTCTAATTGATACCTTTTCATCTGGTACGGGTCTTGATTTTAGATGCCAACATCTCTTAATTATTCAGGAGTGTCATTAAATACAAATTAGTTAAAAACTGGATAATGTGTATTAGAAATAGTGTCTTCTCTCAATATGGGACTTATGGGATTTCATTTCAATGTCGTTTATTAAAAATGTATTGTAATTCAAACTGCTTATTTTCTGATTTATTTTTATATTCATTTTTGCTCTCAAATGCATCAAACCGGCAAATTCTCTTATTTAGAAACTACATAATGTGCCTTCTAGTCGATTTTTTATAAAGGCAGAATATATTGCAAAAAATGCTGTCAAATTTGGCCTTTTCATCATAATTTTCCAAAGCGAGAAATCAGGAAACGAAAAAAATTGTCTTACTGAGAAAATAATTATTTATACATCAAATTCCAATTAAATAGGGGAAAATGGAATCCAACGGACTCTTATACATTTCCTCAAAAATCCATTTAGTAAGTTTCATGTTTTTATTTCTAAAAAATGACTATGAAAATGCCTTAGAGAAAATCCTTTTTGTTGAGCGGAGAAAAATATTTTTTCGAATATATCCTTAACCCTTTGAGGGGCGGTGGTATATATTATATACCACCTACGACTAAAGAAGATTTACACCAGAAAAATGTTATTAAATATCACTTTTCTGACTTTGGTGGAAAACAGTCGTGAAAATGCTTTTCCTCTTTTTGATGTAACTTTTTTACAAACTTCCGGTGGGAGTTCAGAATTACTCGAACGCAATTGCTTGCCCCTCAAAGGGTTAAATCAAATTTCAAGTTGGAAATATTTTTGTCCCCGATCATATTACGGAATAATTAAAAGATGTTGCCATCTATGATCTTGACCTGGCTTCACAGTACTAATGCTAAATAAACATTTTGCAGAAATGTTAAAATCAGACATTTTTCTCCTGGAGGAATTTATATGGCTCCAGGGAGACATTATAGAATTCCAGGGACAGGGGAAATTGCCCTTTTTGACCATTAAAAGGATAAAATGTTACATCTCTCAAGGGGAACATTTCGATACTCCGAAGCAGGATTGCCAGATTGGCTACTTTTTTAAAAATTGAGATTCTTGATTGGCATCACTTTTTTGAAATGGTAAAATGCGCCTCATATATTAATTTAGGCAAAAACAAAGAAAATTTTACTCTTCTAAAAAAGTAATGGCAAATCAAGAAAATTAATTTTTTAAAAAGTAGCCCATTGGTAATACTACTACGAAGGCAAGGAATGTCCCTCCTAGGCCACATCCTGACTTCACCACTGTTTTCTAATAGTTCATTTTTGTAAATTTCGGCAAAATGAATAAAAAATTATAATATATAGTTTTAGATATACAAAACTAAATACAATATAATCTGGGGAATGACTTTTTTTGTTAGGTTAATTTTCTCATACATTTTAAGTTTTTTCAAAGAAAAAAAATCAGTGCTGCATTTACTCAGCGAAGAACAATGTTCTACCTCAGAATTACTTTTTAACAAGGGAAATACTTTATAATGCTTCTTTCAATTAAAATAACTTTGTAAATAAAATATGATTAAACAGAGCTGCGTCTTTTGCCTGTTTTAGTTTTGCATATTTTCTTTCGAATGGAAAACATTAATATCAAAGTTTCCAATCCCCAAAAGGAAATTTATGAAAATATGAGGAACAGCATCTTTGTTATTTTGATTAATTTTCTTCAACAGTTTGTTTATCTTTAATAAAAATCAAACACAGTTCATCTGTGCCGAGCAAATCGTAAAATTGTACTTCAAAATTATTTATTTCAAGAAATGTTTCATTTTTAATGATGATTTTTCGTTTACCATTTTCGATTGAGTAACAATAAGAATAAAGTTTAATTAAACGGAGCTTAGTGTTCGCTTTTATGAGACAATTAATATGCCTTGGGATAGAAATATGTTCTTTTAATATAGTTTTGAACATTTTGATAAATTAAAATCTTAAGGGAAAGAAATTAATAACTTTGTTTTGAAACAGGTTATGTCATTATAAGATCTACTCACGAAATTCATAATAAATCTTTATTATTATTTCAATAGTTTTTATGATATTTGAATGATATTTGTTATCAAATGAAGAGTATGGTTTCATTTTTATTCGATCCATTTTAACCGTTTGAGATCTATGAAGTATGCAGCGTACATCATGCTGTTTCGTGCATTTCTGACAATGACGTATGCAGCGTACGTCAGGATATCTGGTTGGTTTTTAATTAGACATTCAGAATCTTTATCAGAATGTTTTAACTTTCATTTTTGCTTCACAAAATGATTGTTTTTCCATAAACAAATCGGATAAATTGAATCTTCGCTTAATTCGAACTTAACAGAAAGTCCCAAAATTTTCAATGGCAGAATAACGTTAAAAATTTTCATTTATTCGAACTCATTTTCTCTTGACATATTTTAATTTGAACTAACGAGAATTCTGATTTTTATTTTTCATTATTTTCTCACAGATTTTAGATCTATGAACTAGCTTTCTTTATTTCATTTTTGTCAGAATCGTTCTGAACTAGTATACACATAATCCCATGCATTTGACTTCCGCTTTCTTAGTGCCCAGTCTGTCAATCAGTGACACTTCTATCCCTTCTCCCATTGTGCTTGTTCCTAATCTCTTAGTTTGATTGTACATTTATATCTTTTAACCCATTAACGTCCGAATTAGTAGTTTCTTCGCTAAAATTTGAATTTTGTATTTCCCGAAATAAGGTATGTATTTTTCTTTTTCTTTACTGGTGGAAAAACAGCTTTCTTGCTGGTTATGTAACCGTCCTCAAAAAAGGACGCTGGTTGTTAATCGGTTAATGTAATATTAAGTCATATTCTAATCATAACAACCAAAGTAAATTAAAAAAGTACTATAACAGCAATTTCTTTGCAGTAATACCTTTTAATTCATGTTTTCTTTTCATGCTTTCCATAATTCAAACTTTGGAGAATTCGAATACTTCTTGTCATCAATACGACTTGAAAATAACGAGTGCTGACTTTAGTTCATTTTTGTACATTTAGGTAAACTGAATTAAAGTTTTTAATCGGTAGTTTTAGATACTCAAAATGAAATACATTACCATATACTCAGGAATGACTTTTTTCTGCTGCATTTTTTTTTCATGCAATTTAAGTTCTTTCAAAGTACAGAAAAATCAGTTCCGCTTTTGCCTAGCAAACAGCAATGCTCTACCTCAGAAATACTTTTTAAGAAAGGAAATCCATTTTAACGTGAACTTCTTTCAATTAAAATGACTTTGATAATAAAGTATTATTAAACTTAGTTTCGCCTTTTGCTTGTTTTTGTTTTGAATATTTTCTCTCTAATGGAAATCTTTAATATAAAAGTTTCCTATCCCCAAAAGGAAATTTATTAAAATATGAGGAATAGCATCTTTGTTATTTTGATTAATTTTCTTCAAGAGTTTGTTTATCTTTAACAAAAATCAAACACAATTAATTCATCTGTGCCGAGTAAATCGTAAAATTGTACTTCAAAATTATTTATTTCAAGAAATGTTCATTTAAATGATGAGTTTTTGTTTACCATTTTTGATTGAGTAACGATAAGAATAAAGTTTAATTAAATGGAGCTTAATGAACGCTTTTATGAGCCAATTGATCTGCCTTGTAATAGAAGAATAGTTTTAATATAGTTTTGCACATATTGATAAAAAATATTTGTCTTAACCCTTTAACCCTCTGGATCCCAAACCGCCCGAGATATTTTAATTAGTATATTTCAGTTCCCACCAGAAAATTAAAACAACAATATTTGCTTTAATCAATAACAGAACATTCTGTATCTATATAAAACGAAAGTAGCCATTGAATTTTTCTGGTGTGAAATGAACTACATAATTTCTAGAACGTGTTTTAGCATGGGAATTAAAGGGTTAATAAAAAGTCTTAACCCTTACCGGCACGGGCAAAATTTGTTAGTAAAGTGAGAAAATATCGACTGACACCGGAATTCACAAACGAATTTTCCTTAATTTAAGCTTTTAACATAAAAGAAAAATTTCATTAAAATTTTATTGGTGCCGTTTGCAAGTTTGGATTTAAATTTAAGTATCCCAGACCGGACACAGTGTGCCATAAAGGGTTAAGGGATAGAAATTAATAACTTTGTTTTGAAATACGTTATTCCATTATAAGATCTACTCACGAAATTTATAACAAATTCTTATTATTTCTTTAATAGTTTTTATGACATCTAAATGATATTTGCTATCAAATGAAGAATATGGCTTCATTTTTATTCGATTCATTTTTACTTCTTGAGCTCTATGACGTGCACAGTGTACGTCATTCTATTTTAGCCATTCCCGACAATGATGTACGTAGCTTGTATCGTGATATTTGGTTGATTTTTTATCCCTTTAACGGACAAATCATTTTCTTGCTAAGATGTTGAAATAAATGATTGACACCGGTAATTGCGAACTAATATCGTTATAAAAATGTTTTTTCACATACATAATAAAGTGGATTTATTTAACCCTTTCCGGCACGGGCAAAATCTGTAGTAAAATGAGAAATTATCGACTGACACCGGTATTCACAAACGATTTTTTTAGATATTTTTAATTCCTTAATTTAAGCTTTTATTGTAAAAGTAAAATTTTATTAAAATATTATTGGTGCCGTTTGCAACTTTGGAATTAAAATTAGGTATCCCAGACTGGGCACAGTGTGCCGGAAAGGGTTAAATGAAAATTTCGATGTGGTTGTTACATAAGGGGATTAAAATTTTGTGGTTTCGTAGAGAAACCAATGAATGTTAAAGGGTTAAATAGATATTCAGAATTCTTACCAAAATGTTTAAACTTTTATTTTTGCTTCAGTAGATGATTGATTTTCCATGAACAAATTAACCCTTTGCATTCGAATGGTGATTCTCTCTAACCACTAGTGTGTAGCCATCGTAGTGTCTAACCATAGGTGTCCCAAATGCTCTGAACGCCAGTATTTTAATTGTCTTTGCCAGAGTTGCACACCTCCGGCTTTTGTTAATTAACAAAAACGTACCTTGAAATAGACAATTTATTTAATTAGAAGTGTCTATTGTTAACTCAGAGGGTCATTTGAAATTTACTTAATTTTGTTGACTCAATAAGTTTCTGGTTAGAAGTATAATTGTTTGATTTTTAAAAAGCCGGAGGTTGGCATGTCTGCTTTGTCTTAGCAAATGGCGAAATACTACGTGGGTTGAAAAGCCCCGAGGCTAACAACGAAAAAAAGTTTTCTTTGTCAAAAATTGATTTTATTCTCCAACATAGTTTCCTTCCAGAGTGATACATTTCTTCCAGCGATCCTCCAACATTTCGATACCTTTCATATAGTAATATTTGTCAAGGCTTTCAAAATATGCATCAGTTTCGCAATAACATCCTCATTTGATGAAAATATCTTCAAATGGAGCCTTTTATCAAGTTAAGAAACAAATAATAGTCGCTGGGGTCCAGATCTGGAGAATACAGAGGATGAAAGATCAAATCATAATTTAATTCATTCAATTTTTCTATTGTTTTCATTGATGTCTGAGCCGGTGCGTTGTTTTGATGAGACAGCGCTTAACTTCTCTTACATGACCACGACTCGTAAAAAAAATCCGATGTATCATGAAACTTTGACATAAGTCATTCAATGGTTCATTCGAACAAAACATATATGGGCGCTTGATTTATTCTGCCATCTAGTGACGAGTTCTGTGACTTTTCACCCCATGTAATAGCCTGATAGAAAGGATTGTGAAATGAACTGTATAATATTAGTGGTGTTCAAAGCATTTAATGTCTCGATTGAGGGACACCTGACAACACTAGTGGTGAATAAGAATCATCTCTCGAGTGCAAAGGCTTAACATCAGAGCTTTTAGATACCAGTATTTTAATACAGAAAATGTTGCTTTTTTAATTGAAACATTTCGGATATTTAAAATAACTAGATTTTCTCTAAGATAAAAATGGTGTGCATAAAGCCGGAGACTTGACAATTCTGGTTAACACTAAAACGCCCGGAAATTTTAACCAGCGTTAATAAAAACATCTTAAGATTAGAATTTTAATTCAAAACAATTTCACTAATTTATTTAACGAGATTTCTTCAGTTACAATTACACTAATTTTACGAAAGAAATTCTGGTTCGAATCGACATTTTGACATTAAACCAGTGTCGAATTGGAACTAGCTGGTATTCTAGTATTATTGGATTCTAGTATTAACTATAAAAAACGACTGGATATTTATTGTGCAAATTCAAAATTTCTAGTAAATAAATAAATATATTTGTATATCTACTTATGCATCGTTCTATGGAGTTTCATTGCCTGCGGCTTATTCTGCCGAGCTGTCTAAATGACAGACCAGATGTTATGGCCAATAAGGTTATCTGAGCGAAAAATCCCAGCCGGTTATCGCCCGGTTAGCTTAACAGGTAAAGTATTGGCCTTGTAAGCCAAATATCCGGGTTCGATTCCCGGCCTGGGCAATTTTTCGCTCAGCTGGAAATATTCAATTCGTATCTGTTTGTGAGTCTGTAAATCTGTGACTGCCTGTTTGTATGGGTCATAACTTTTGTGGGCACTCTATCTCAAGAAGAAATGCATGGAATATAATAGAAATTTATATTCAGGTAGTCCCTGATGTAAATTTATACTTATTAATTTTTGGAGTAAATCACTCTTTAGATAGCAACACTATACTGCATTTTTATTTTCAATTAACGCAACAGTTTTATCTCAATAACTAATGCATAGATTACTACCAAACTTCACAGACATGAATTTATGTTGTTTACATTTTGGTGTAAATTGCTGAATAGGTGGTGCAGCATTGCAGTGTTTTCCACGATTTACGCAATAGCTCTATCTCAAGAATTAATGCACGGATTTTCATCGAACTTCAGATTCAGTATATCAGTGAAATGAGTTAGTTCTGCTTATTTTTTGGGGTCAATAGTCCAACAGGTGGGGCTACAATGCTGAATTTTTTTCGATTCATGCAATAGCTCTATTTGAAGAACTAATGCACGAATTTTTCCATCCAGCTTCAGATTCAGTGTAACAGCTTGATAAATTTAATTCAAGAAATTAAAAAATTATTGCTGTTTATGTTTTGGTGTAAATCGCCCAAGAAATGGCGCTTTTATCTTGCATTTTTCACGATATCTGCAATAGTTCTATTTCAAGAACTAATACACGGAATTTCATGCTGTTCGAATCCTCACGATGAGACTAGATATACATTTAATTTTGGCACTATGGTAGGGACTTTTGAAGTAAACATATATGAGATAGAAGAAAGTTTTGGGATTGCCACATCCCACAAGTTTTTATGAGAGTATAACCCTTTTCGGTACGGGCAAATTCTGTTATTAAAATAAGATTTTTATCGACTCTCACTGGAATTCATAAACGACTTTTTTAGAAATTAAGAATCCTTTAATTTAAGCTCTAATTGTAAAAGTAAAATTTTATAAAAATATTATTCGTGCCGCTTGCAAGTTTGGAATTAAAATTACGTAACCCGGACGCATATTTCAGATGTGTATATTGCTGGGACGATTACTGTTTCTAAACCAATAATAGACCGTCATTATCACGGTCAAGTACACGCCCACACAGTTTGATTGACAGGAACTCGTGGACAATTGATCGTGTGTGCTTATTATTTATTTGTACTCGAATTGTTTGAATTTGTACTCGGTAATTAAAAATTAAAGGTACGAAAGAATTTTTTTTTTTTCAAAATGACTGAATTTTATTTACTTCAATTAGAAATTATACTTCCTCTGATCCTGAAATAAATAAATAAATAAATAAATAAAAATTAAAGTAAGAATTTTGCTTATACGGATATTTTCGCAGAATACTTTTTTTCCCATTTGTTTAATATAATTTTGGAACGATATTTAGAATATTAAAAGGGTTTGAAATATTTTTTTTAAATGTCTTATTTATTAATAAAAGAGAGCCTCCAATAATTAAAAAAAAATCACCAACGTACTCTCGTCCCGCGATGGACTCGAACCCATATCCTCCGGTTTCAAACTCGACGCTCTAACCATTCAGCCAGTCAGCTCACTTTCATCCGCAACAGATTTGCGTTATAATTAGCACCGTCAATTGTCCACGAGTTCCTGTCAATCAAACTGTGTGGGCGTGTACTTGACCGTGATAATGACGCTCTCCTATTGGTTTAGAAACAGTAATCGTGCCAGCAATATACACATGTGAAATATGCAACCCGGACTGAGCACAGTGTACCGAAAAGGGTAAACACATTTTGCATAATTTCCAACATTAGCCTTATTTAAGAGAAATTCATTCACGAATTTCATAATTTTTTATCGTGTATTTAGTAAAATTTCACGTTAAAAAAAATAAATTCCTCTATTAAACAAGAATTAAAATAGTTTTTTTTCCAGTGAATTGTATCCAAGAATTTCATTTTCTCGAACAAAACACAAAATTAATTTTAGCTTCACTACGCAAATTTAGAAATTGCATCTCAAAATAATTTATTAAAAGAAACGACCACAATGTATTTAATGAACTATTTTCTCTCAAATAACTATCAGAATAAAATTTTATTTAATAGCCTTTTCTACTTTTTATCAGTGATTTATTATCCCATTTGAGAAAAATGTAATCTTTCAACTTATTCATATATATACATATATATATATTCTTTTTATTTAATTTCTTCAAAATGAACAGGAAACTTTAACTTAAATACACCGATATAAATAACTTTAATTTGGAATGGTATTTGAATAACAAGTTATTAATTTTTGTTCCCCAACTTCTTAGTAATTCAACATTGTCTGTTTAAAATTCATTTAGCCTTAAAAGAAAAACATGTTCTCATTCAAAGAATTGATTCCGTATTTTTATCTGATTTAAGAGCTTTAATTTTAATTTTCTTGAAGCATGGTAGAAAAATTTTTAAATCTTGTCCAGCAAACATATAAATGTTTTACCTCAAAATGTTATGTTTCAATAAATTATATTCATTTTAAGAAATGGTTTTTAATTTCATAATTATGAAAGATCTATTTAATTAAAATTTGTTTCTCTTTTAACAGTGTATTACTATGTCGTTTAATATAAAATCTTTTAAATTTTAAACAATTTGTAAAAATGGAATGGGAAATATGATTTAAATAGAAGTATACTTTTTTAATGTATGCAAAATTAACTCTCTATCTCCTAACCAAACGGTGACGATTTTAACCTAACAATTAATTACATATGAAGCAGTTCACGCTTGTTTTACATCTTGGCGGTCGAAGAATCAGGTATTTGTGTTTCTTACACGAATTTATTTGGTTTGCCTTATGGAACTATTAAGAAAGAGAACCTGACATGTATTTAACTTTCTTACCCTGTTCAATTTCTACCCAATCTTGATAAAAACATTTCACACCAGAATTGTTATTTAAAACATTTTAATACACTTAATTGACTTATCTTTGAATCTATTATATAACATTCTTTATGAAAAAAGTTCTGGTTCGAATCGTATAAAATAAATTATAGTTGTGGGTCGATTAGACCCATTCAGGGTAGGAAGGTTAAAGCAGTGAAGCTTCAACTGTAACCGCTTTTGCAAAGGTTCATTACCACCACAAAAAAAAAATTCCATCAGTATATTTAAACGGAGAATTTCTTTTTACGTAAATGCCTCATCAATGGACAATTTCGCTCAGAATTGAGAGCTAAAACTAATATTCATTTTGATTGGTGAAATTTTACTTCGGCGGCAGTAATCCCGCCATATAGTGACAACTGAGAAAACCTGTTGTCTGTGTCAGTGAAAGGATTATAATGTTTGGGAAAATTAACACCAGTAATAAAAAATAGATATTTTTATCAATTTGTGAGAGAAATTTAACTTCATTAAGGCGCTTAAATTAGAGGAAATTTTCTGTTCAAGTTTACTGGTACTTCTTTTCAGCAAGACGATAACGAAATACCATAGTTTAGAATAAAACTAGTCGTTGGGGGCCACCGTAATACTTACCCATCATGGATATGTATATGAAAATAAAACATGTGAAAACTATTTATACAGTGCATTGCAATTCATAAACAAAATTTAAATATTGTTAATATACATAGTAATGCTATATTAAAGAACTGCTGATGTACCAATTTCGACAAATTATATAAAACGCCAAACTACTGAAGTAGTACCGAACTGCGTAAAAGAAACATCCTTACAACTCAAACAATAATAACTCTATTAACTAACAATTAACTGTGTCGGATTAAGCGTCTCATTTCCAATTAAAATATACCTCTGAATTGAAATTTGAATGAAATACAGGGTCATGAAAAATCGAAGAATGTGGAAAACAGGATTACAAATATATCGGCAACTAATAGTCCGATCGACTTCGTTCTATATGTAAAATGTGTGTTATTTTATTGCCTTTTACGTCCATTCCTTAAAACAAAAAAATTCGAAAAGTTTTATATACCTTTCATCAGAACGAATTTTTCGAGGGTCCGAAAAAAATAGTTCCGGATAATCGAGGTTGCTGATATTAAATAGGCTTCGTCCCATTCTTACATACTAAGTACATATAAAATTTCAAGTCTCTATCTCAATTTGTTCGGGAGATAGAGCGGTTACAGACAGACAGACAGACAGACAGACACACAGACACACAGACAGACGGACGGCAAATTTTTTTTCTAAAAATATGTTTTTCGGAATCTCCACTATCTAAAACGTGTAAATCCGTCAAAAAATTTTTTTCGATTTTCAAAACGATTGCAAGACTTACCCTATACTACGTATGATGGGTAAGTAATAAATGGTTGTCATCTTGTGACAACCTTCTCAGTTACTTCATTCGTAACTAAAAGACAACACACTATATCAGAGTTGGCGAACCTTTACACATCCGCATGCCAAGTATTTCCAAAAATATAATATGCGTGATTTTGACGTGCCAACAAACAAAAAAGTTAATTAATCAAAGTTTCTTAACTTTTTAATTATAAATATGTGTAATATTTGATATTAAAAGAATTATTTGCTCCATGTTAGATAATTAATAAAATTCCAATTTAGCATCATCAATTTTGCTTATAATGCCTTATAAAGAATGTTTCCTTTTCTACAGTCCCATCAGTTGATTTTTTCTTTTTAGGCAACATTGAAAAGTATAGATTATAAAAAATATAGCCAAAATAGACTGCTATTACTTTTATTGATTGTCTTTAATCTGTATGACAACGGCCACACATTGAACTAATTGAATTAAGACAAATCTAGTTAATTAAAATTTATATATTTCGTTTACTTTCATTATTTTATTCTAGAAGTAATATCTTTGGATTTTAGAAATTAAATCTATGCTGCGCCAAAAATAATTGACCGCGTACCATAGGTTCGCCGACTCTGCACTATATGCTTACCCCTCTTTTATAATAGTTCTATTGTCTGCCCCACTTTATTTAAAGAAACATTTTTACTTGCACTTTGATAGCATGGTCAGAAAAAATTACCGAAAAGTAGACTTTATAAATATGGCAGTGAGAATAAAATATAAAAATAAAATCATATATGACCTGGTATTTTATGATGCTCGACCGCAAGGAGTTAAACAATTGTTTTGTAGAAAATGACTGTTAAAATTATGTTTATTTAATAAAATTCTGTTACGTATTCTTATCTATTGATTACTATGAGATTTGATATCAGTACTAGTTTTTGTTAAAAGAACTTAACGTATTTACTCGAATAGAGCTTAGAACTGCATTTTAAATTTCTTATCACATATTTTTCATGGTAAATTTTATTTCTTCGAAGAATATTCTGATTTTTTAGTGCAAAAAATTTAAGTTTGTTAAAAGACTTTTTTTATTACGATAACTATGGCAATTCTATTTAATTTAATAGTATTATTTTCAGTATATTTAATTTAACAAATATTTGCTAGTTTGATACCGATAGCTTTAAATTTATTTTGTTTATTGTTTTAAGGAAAAGGCGAACTCTAATCTGAGTTTTCGATTTATTTCTTAAATTTGGGGGGGAAATATTACGTTTTGTGCGGCAACTCTAATGTCACAGTTCTAAACCATTGAACAATTTATAAAAAGGGACTGATAGATCCTTAAAATAGTGAAACTACAGCTATACTAATGAATTACTTAACTTATTACCACTTAACTGATGAATTGTTTCGAATTTTTTTTAAAAATAATGTCTATTCTTCCATGTTTTTACAGAATTTTTAATCTTTTATCACCGATTTTTCAAAACCGAAATTTTTGCCTAGTTGAATGAATTGAAAATGCTGGTTAAGTAATACGAAATTTACAATAACAATTTATTGGTGAGAATATAAATCCTGATTTTAAATCAATAACCCGTACATGATACGTACAAATCATGATTGGCAAAAGCACGTTGCACGCATATGAGCAAATTAGGGAAGTGTTTAATGGCAGGATATTTTTACCAATAAATTTAAATAGTTTTTTTCCTTATTTAAAAAAATGCGCTAAATTTTAGTTAACAGATAATTATAACCGATGTTCATTTTTGATATAGGAAGTTTATTTTGGCAGTAGTCAGAACCCGCGTTTCCGCCATGCTGTGGAAATTTAGATAAACTTTTGATAGTATCAGTGAAAAATGCAATATCACTAGGGCAAACTGACATAGAATTTCTACTACATTTGTGAGAAAAATTTCCCATGCCTAGGGCATTTAAATAAGACAAACTCTTGTATTTAAAACTGGTGGAAGTTTGTTGTGCGGTAATTAACAGCTGATGATCTGATGTCCGGAATCAACCGATATTTTACCACAATTACCTATGTTACTTCAATCGCACCTGATAGAATCAATTGCATAAGTCCCATCCTTTTCATTCACAACTCCATTCGCTAAACAAACTGCTTCGAAAATTGTTATCAGTATGCATATTGCGTGTGTTTATTGTGAAATTCGTTTAGATACATATTAACTGAATCATTGTGTTTAACTGTGAAGATTTTAGATTGAAAAATTATTGTTATCATTTTTTCAGTTTTCAATAAGCACAGATTGATTAAGTATAAATAATACGATCTAAATGTATGAACTTTAACTATAAACAAATACTCTTAAGTAAATTTTAAATGCACTCTATGTCTTGCAAATAGTATCTTCTTTATTTTATTACAAATTGTATCCCTTTAATCAATTGTGATGCGTTTAATGATTTCATTTTATAATGTACTATTAAGGCTCAAAAATTTGCTATTTATTTATCATTTTATTGTCAAACTCTAATTATAACATATATTCGTCTTATATTATTTTTAAACATTAACAGATTGCTATCTGAAAAGTTCATGTACTATAAAAATGTACACTTACGATAATATATCTGATGAAAGTAAATTATAATTTTAACCTTTTAACTTTTTAACCCTTGAACTTTAGAAGTAGAATAACTGATAAAAGTTAATTATAATTTAACATTTTTAAATTCTTAAACTCTGAACTTTAAAAATGGGATATCTGGTAAAAATAGTTTTAGATAAAAACTTTTTACTTCTTAAACTTTGGTCTTAAAACTTTTTTTAAGTAATGCGACATTTATTAGAGAAAATAAAATTATCTTCTTGAATGATATTTAATTATATGTAAATTATACTATAATGACCGTTTTTATACAGTATTGATGCAAAAAAAAAAAAAAAATGCAGAAAAGAAAATTATGTTCTTGGTTGATATTTAATTATATGAAAATTATACTATTATTACCGTTTTTACACAGTATTGATGCGCATCAGGATATTAACATTATTTTAAACATTTTATTACCGGGAATTTCATAACATACTGATCAGTAAATCAAAAAAATAGATATATTTTTTAATTTAATAACCCAAATGTTCCTTTACGAATATTTTGGTAACTTGTCCTTGAAGCGAATGTACCCTGATATAGCAATTACTTCCTAGTTATTTAAATATTAGCTACTATTATGCAAATATTTTAAACTTTTTTCAATAAAACACTATAATTTAATATTATTCTTATCCGAATTGCTTATTCTAAAATCACACTTCTAGAATTCATGTTATAAAGAAAGTATTAAGAAAAAATCATGCGTCAAGCATAGATTACGAAACACTTTTCAGCACATTCAGAATAACGTAACGAAATTGCACCGTTTAACCCTTTAACGTCCATTGATTTCTCTACGAAATCACATCATTATAATTCCTATGTACAACAACGACACCGGAATTTTAATTTGACAAAATTTATTTTATATGTATGTGAAAAATCACTTTTTCTTATTTATAAACATATTCGTTCTTAATTACCGGGAGCAAACATTTTTTCAACATTTTAGCAATGAAAATGCTTTGTCCGTTAAAGATTTAATAAGTTAAAACATTATGTCTAATTCAACAGTATTTAAAGGTATTTTCTATTACACAGGAAGTAAACTGTAGCAAGCCTAAGGAACGTATATTAATTTTATTATATGTGCAATAATTTACCATAATTGAAATAAGCTACAAATAATATTTTCCTCGCATAAAATTATGTAACTGGATTATTTTCTAATGCCCTTTAAATGAATAATAAATATCATTTGTGCGGCATATTCTGCAAAATGTATATTTTAGTGCCCTTGATAAATGCATATTAATTTCATTATATTCCAACATCATATGTAACATCATTAAAAAGCATATAAAACTATTTTATTCCATCCGTCATAATACAACAAGTTACATTTGACTGTCCCTGTATTTGAACTGTACATCGGATTTTACTGAAATTTTAAATGAATCAACAGAATTCTATATAAAAAAAATATATGTAAAATTTAAAATGATTTGGTAGGATAGTTTTCGTGCAGGTTGTGTTTGTGTCGGTTAAGTAATTTTTGATATATGTGGACAGACAGACGAATAGATCAGACGACAACTATAGGTGCTCCGTATATATATATAATTACGAACGCACCTAAAAAAGAGTTAAATTTAAAAGCGCTTACCGAAATTTAAAACGTATTTCAAGCAATTATTACTCAACGACAGTATTGCACCCTATTTCTTTTGTATGCCACTCTAAGCAGTTTAAAAATGGTTTGAATGTCTTGTTTTAACGAATCGTAGTAAAATTCAGTGATTTATATCATTTGCAATACATTTGCAATAGCATAATATCATTAAAATACACTGTAAACGATTTTTTCCTATAGACCGTAATGTATTGGAATTTTTTGTTGTGACCCTGTAAATTAACTATTAATCCCACATACTTTATATACAATACAAAATATGCCAAGGGTATCCTAAATATGGTAAACCATATTTAGGATGAAAAAATGTATGGCCGCTTTTCAGGAGAATTTTAAGCATGTGTGCGCATTTAAACGAATTCTAAGTAAAAAATTCAATATTTTGTATTCTTACAAAATTAGGCATGAAAATCTGGATACAGGAGATACATCTTTATATAGGAGATAGAGCATGGACAGACCAGCAGACGAACAGACAAACGGAATGCAATAAACGCCTTTCAACATTGTTGGAAAGTGTTAAAAAGACATGTATCCCCATTTAATCAATATATATATATACAGTAAAACCTCTAAATAACGGACACCTCGGGAACGCAGAAATTGTCCGCTATTCGGAGGTGTCCGCTATTAGGAAAACCTGAGAGATTCAAAAATCGCCAAGAAATCCTTAATGTTTCATTCATTGACTTTTATATTCCTAAAACCTATATTATATGATTAATGAGAAATTAAATATTTTTTTAAGCAATAAAACTGAAATAAAATTGTGCATACCTTTATTTGCTGTTTATTACATTCTTAAGAAAAAATCTGCTACGAAAGTTTACTTTGGTTGCAATTACATATACAGTCGACTCTCGTTAATTCGAACTCGTCGGGTCCACAAGAAATCCTCGAATTATCCGAAGTTCGAATTATGGAAAATATGAAATAAAAACATGCTTAATATGGTCCTATTACAAAAGAATCAAAGCTATAGTGATTTTTAAATCTATTTCGTCTGTTATCATTAGAATATGACTTAATATTAAATTAAAACATATAAATACATAAACATATTAAATGATTAGAAACAAGCACAATGGAAGAAAAATTTGAGGTGTCACTGATAGACAGACGGAGTACTAAGAAAGTGGATATCAAATGCATTGAATTATATATATACTTGTTCGGAACAATTTTCACAAAAATCAAAGAAAGGAATTTATTCAAATGATCTCAAATCAGTGAGAAAGAAAAGAAAAATTAAAAATCGGAATTCTCGTTAGTTCGAATTAAACGAAGTCAAGAGGAAATGAATTCGAATTAATGGAAGTTTTTAACGTTATTTTGCCACTGAAAATTTCGGGACTTCATGTTTAGTTCAAATTAAGCGAAGATTCGAATTATCCGATTTCGAATTAACGAGAGTCGACTGTAATTTGTTTTTCAATGTTACGTTATTGGACTCTTACAGAATTCCGGGAAGGGAGGACGGATTGCACATTTTGTCTATTAAAAGCATAAAATCTTAAAATCTTCCGGTGGGACATTGCAATGCTGAAGGAGATGTCCATCCCGGGCAACCCTGAATTCACACTAAATGTAGGGGGGGGGGGGAGGGAATTTTCCCTAGCCCATCCTCTACATTACATCTGTCATCACAAAATTTGTGACACATTGCTCTGATAAATTTAGAGGCCTTTTTACTCTTTTTTCGTTTTTCTTCTGGATAAAAAGTTCTTTTTCATCCTTTATCGACGAAAATAGTGTCCGCTATTCGGAATGTCCGTTATTCAGAGGTTAAACATACAAAAATGTAGATTTTGGGAGTGGGGATTGGAAAACTGTCCGTTAAATAGAGGTGTCCGCTATTCGGGAGTGTCCGTTATGGAGGTTTTACTGTATATATATATATATATATATATATATATATATATATATATATATGTATATATATATATATAATGCTTTTTTCGGTTCAGCGAAAGGTGGCTCAAGTGCATGAAGTTTTCTTCGGATGCTACATACCCGGGTTCATATTCAGCAGCAAAATTAATGAAAATAAAAAAAAGTTTTAATTTTCTATCAAATTTTAAATATAATTTATTGTTAACTTCCGCAAAGCTCGTATGGCAGTGTTGCCAGATTGTCTAAAGTCGATTTCCCCAAAATTTCTGAAAATTTCCCCAAATCAGTGCTTTTTTCCAAAAAAGTCCCCAACATAATTTCTACTCAAAAAAGTAGTCTCAACAATTTTTCAATTTTCAAAATTCCACTATAAAATTTTTGTAACTATTTTAAACTCAAAAATTTTCCCCAAATCAAGCATTTTTTTGAAAAGTTTCCCAATTTACAAAAAAAAAAAAAAAAAAAAAAAAAAAAATTGTTAATTTTATCTACATTTGTACTATTTTTTTTTTCAAGGTTTCAGAGTTGCCAACCTCCGGCTTTTGTTAATTCGTGAAAACGTACTTCGAGCCAGAAAATTTATTTAATTAGAAGTGTCTAGTATTAACTCAAAGGATCATTTGAAATTAACTTAATTTCGTTGATTCAATAAACTTCTGGTTAGAAGTATAATTGTTTGATTTATAAAAAGCCGGAGGTTGGCATGTCTGCTATCTCGTATAAGTTGAGGTTTGAAAAAATTTGAGATCATGTTGGCATCATACGCTTCTATTTCACTTGATCTGATAATTCATGTTGCGATAGTCCAAGACAGGTTGTAATTCATCTGTCATACACCTAAACTATAACATTGTAAATAATGAGCATTACCACAAGAATAATGATTGATACCTCTGATTTCTGACTTTTATTTTCGTTTCCCAAATCAAAATCAAATTCGAGACAGATTCTGTTTTGTTAGAAGACTAAAAGTAAACTTTACAGAAAATACTGAAAAAAAATCCCCATGCATTTCCCCAAGAACTACTTGTCCTCCAAAAATTTCCCTGAAGGTTCAAAATTCCCCAAAATGGGGACAAAATCCCCAATCTGGCAACACTGTCGTATGGCCACTTTTCAGGAGAATTTTAAGCATGTGTGCGCATTAAACGAATTCTAAGTAAAAAATTCAATATTTTGTATTCTTACAAACTTTTCCGGTTCTATGTAGTTCTATTTGTAAAATGTTAAACTGATAGGATAGTAATACAATTTACAAAATAATTTATTAGAAATGAAGAACCTGCAAAACGGTGCAACAATCTTTAACCCTTAACTGTACCGTGTGTCATATCTGATTTGCTTAAAAACACTATAATTCTAATTATGTACCATAAAATTGGCCATTATGATCGGTGGTAATTGATCAAGAATCGTCCAAAGAATGGAATAATATTTAATTTGTTCATGTCAAATGGCTGCATTTGACAAAAAATTTGAATTTGTTCTTAAGAAACAAAAATATTTTGATCAAGCAAAGAAGGCAAAATTTACTTTTATTATTTTTAATGCATACTTGGAAATATTAGTATAAAAAAAGTTTCAGCGTGTGAAGCAGATAAAATTAATTACAACCCACTTCAATGCAAAATATCGCTATTGTGGTACTTGAAATCTCTAATTGCATATATGGGGTACAAGCTCAATATGAAATTTTGGTGAAAATTTGAAATTTATTTTTTTAAATATTTTCCCCAGTATTAGACCAATGTATCAGGGCTGCCACAGGCGACTATTTTTTAATTTTATTTCACACCACTTTTTCGAAACAGGAATTTTTTACAGACGCTTTACCAAAAATTTTGATAGAAATATTCCACAAAAAGACTTTCTTTTAAATAGTGGTCCGAACGAAATAAAAAAAATAGTTGTCTGTGGTAGATATATAGTTTTCAAATAATGTTTTTGCATAAAAATAGATAAAATCTTGCAGTGAAAGGTTAAGGGGTCCTAAATCTTGGCGCCAGAAAGAATTCTTTCACCACAAAATTTATTTAGCTATTTTTGGTATAATATTTTGTGTAAGATTTTTGAATGACTGCTATTAAATATTAACGGAAGAAAACTTTTAAATTCTATTGGTGAGAAGCTTTCCGCTTGGGCCTAGATTTTTGTCTCCATTTTAGAAAATTTGGATCTCCAGGGGAACTTTTACTGGAAAAATACTTTCCGAAAGAAATGTTTGGGAACTATCAATATTTTTAGAGATCTGTTCCGCCTGTTTCACTTTACTTAAAATTTACTTTTACTCATTTGACAACACTGGATCTAACTCAATTTTGATTTTGAAAATGAAAATAAAATACAGAAATTGGAGATATCAATCGAACCACTCGTTATCATGCTCGTCATTCACAACGTGCTTTTCCAATTTACACGTATCCCATGTGCATTACGATTAGCCTAGAGGACGATCCATAATTGATGCCAGGGTTGGATATGTGGGAGGGGGTTCGTGATATTTTGACTGTTTCTAACAAGGGGGGTAGGAGGGGTAAGAAGAAATGCGACATCACACATTTTGATTAAAATAAAAGCATTAAAAGTCAGCAGATTAAATTACAAAATTTTTATTAATAAAGTAAAGATATAAAATTAAATACATTAAATTCCATTTTCATTTCCAAATTATTACCGTTTTCATTTTTTTTCAGATTGATATTTTATTATTATTCTATGTAAATTATATTCTTGTTGTAAACCTTAATCTTATATCATACAAAATAAGTACATGAATAATTTTTTTATGCTTACAAATGTGATTTAAATATATAGTTAAAGTTAAAAAATAAAATATGAAATATTATCTATTGCGTAGTGCTTTGTTGCTGAACTGTAAGTATATGTTTACATAATATAGCGTGACATGTGATGACATTTTTTTTTATTATCAAATAAATCTCTTTGCAAATATCGATGTGAATTAATTATTTGAACACATTTTAGCAGAAATTGCTTGCCTCTGAAAGGGTTATGACATTGTGTTTATGTGAAATTATATCTAAAGTATCAGTATTTTTTCTTTTAAGAAAGTATTGCTTAAGAGCTACTTAAATGAAACTTGAATAATCGATTAATCAATAAGTTTCAGTGCTGCAAAAAGTTTAAAAATTTCTTAGCCAAAATAATCTACATTAATTTTAATAAATTACAATATATAATAAAAAGGGATTTTTTTTTTTAAACTGAAGTGACTGCTTCGAAATATTTACAAGCTAGATAGAGAAAGGAAATTTAAAAGTATTGCGTAACATTTTTTTTTCAAGTAAAAAAAAAAAACATTAATTTAATTTTTTTTTATTACATATGCATGTGTTAAAGTTTTTTTCTGAAAATATGTATTTTTTTTTACTTCATAATAATACGGTTTGAATATAACGTATATAAAATGCATATACACTAAATTCATGCAATGTTTTCAACGTTCATACCAAAAAGATCGAAATTATTTTTTCATTACAAAAAATTAATTTCAAAATATGTTAAAAATTTCAAAAATAGCACTTTTTAAGCTTTGATATCTCTGGTGGGACACCAGATAATAATCTGAAATTCTGGCCTTTGATAGTATATTATAGTAGCGTTATGTACAAAAAATTTCAAGAAGGAGATTCGACTACAAGCTGAGATGGACAATATGTAAAAACAATACTGATAAACTATTATAACCTACAATGTGT
Organism: Maratus speculifer; assembly: GCA_964019185.1. Taxonomy (NCBI): domain Eukaryota; kingdom Metazoa; phylum Arthropoda; class Arachnida; order Araneae; family Salticidae; genus Maratus; species Maratus speculifer. The sequence goes on from OZ025303.1 coordinate 147,016,105, forward strand.
TTGTTCATATCTGCAAAACTAATGGTTGATGATGCAAGGTTAAGTGTTAATTATAAAGATCGTCTTTAAATGCTGTGTGAATCGTGATTTAAACAATTCAGAATGTATGCTAAACCAATGCACTATTTGTCGTGATAAACAAGACTTACTAGAAATGCTATTCGGCCATTTCAATCGGTTCCGAACATATTTTGGTTGCTTGATCATTTTTAAAAAAAATTGAAATTATTTATAGAACAACCTTAACATGATGGAAGTCCAAAATTTTAATTTTGCAGTTTTTTTATTATTGTTATTATTTTTTTTTTTTTTAGCACGGTGGTCACTTTTGTTTCAGTGTGTGCAGCTATTACGTCACATTGATGGATTTACAGAATTGTAAATATCTCATATTTTACTTCTTCAATTCACATGGGGCTTGTAGTAAATTGTTCCGAATAAAATGCGCTAAAAGTTAGGAAATATAATAGTTTCTTAAAATAAATTCTTATTGGTAAAGTTTTAGCAGGAACTATCATACTTTTTTTTTTCAAAATCTGTCCGTTTATACGAAGAAATTTTTCTTGTAAGGAAAATGGTCAACATGACGCAATTTATTCTCGTTTATGCCCACCAGTAAAATTTTACTGAAATTTTTGCCTTATTTAATCGGTTCATAAAGCACAAATTTCAGTTTTTAAAAACCGGTGACAAAACATTAAAATTTTCGGAGAATGCTCCCGTCGCGAAGGGGTTAAACCATTAACATGAGTAACTATTTTTTTAACCTTCCTACCGTGAATGGGTCTAATCGACCAATAACTACAATTTGTTTTACACGATTCGAACCAGACATTTTTCATAAAGAAAATTAAATAACAGACTCAAAAAAATAAGTCAATTAAATGTATTAAAATGTTTTAAATAACAATTCTGGTATGAAATGTTTTTAATCAAGATTAAGTAGAATTTGAACAGGGTAGGAATAGGAAGGTTAAATATTAAAACGTTTGTATGAGATAGAAGAAAGTTTTGGGATTGGCGTATCCAACTAGTTTAATATAATATAATAATCCTATTGAGTAGAATTTTTTTCTAAATACATATCATTATTATCTCTTTTTAGAAAATTGTTTTGAATAGTTGGATGGTTAAGATTTAAATAGAAATGTTTCTCATAAAAATAGATAACATTTTTTATTGTGAGGTTATTTCTTCTTAATGAATAAGGGCACTTTTACGCTTTTTTTTATAAACTGTGGCACACTTAATCAAATCCGAATTTTTTTAATTTTCATTCCGCATCTAAATTTCATATTTACTGTAATTTGTAAAAGTAACTTCACAGCAAATGTGTGAAACACATTTGCAACACCAACCGAACATAAAAATCAACACTTGTAACTTAAATCGTTTTCGATTGTGTTGTGAAAGTGTTGCAAACGTGTTGTGCGAAATAAAAAGATTGTGAAAAAAAGGGTTGATAAAAATTACAAGAAGATAGAACGTGTTTTCAAAACATTCATTTTTAAAATTGTATAATTTTAAAGGCACCATGTAGAAAATAATTTGAAAGAGAATCATGGAGAAGGTTTTATAGTGTTCTAAATTGTGTGGTGTTAACAATGTGTTGTGAATTTGGAGACAAAGTGTTGTGCAGCACAACACTACTTTAAGAAACTATATTCATCAACAATATTTACAAGATTACTTCAACATAATTAACAACATTATTTTTAGAATACATTTATAGATAGTAACATTTTGACAAATATTAAGAACACATTTCGAGAGCGCAAACCTTTTGCAACATATTAAACCTTGGCTCTCCATTATCTCCATCATCTTTGCTTTCGAAATTTGTTTTTGGCACCTGTAACAAAAGAAGAAAAGTTCTTCCGATTTAATCCGAGAATTTTTGAAATCGTCTACTTCAAGGAAAGTTCTTTTGAAAAAGTGGTACTAATCGAATAAAATTTGTGCAAGATGCATCGGAGTACGAAGGGTTAAGAACGCAATTAAAAAAAAAAAAGTTTCGTAACACATTAATGGGTTGTGAATTTAGGGACATTAAGTGTCCCAAAATGTGTTTATTTTTGAGTTTGAGAATTCGCAGTGTTCATGAATACTTTTAAAATGGATAAAAAGTACTATAAAAAATAATAGAATAAATAACATTAATATTTTCTTTTAAAGAAATAGCTCTGAATGGTACGATCATTTAGATTTGATGAAAAACGTTTCTCATCAGAATTCTATTATTAAATAATGACAGAAACTACCTTCATGCCATTTCACCGACACGCTTAAGGACACTTTTGAAGTTTTAAATTTTCTTTTTCATCTTTTGCGCAGATAATCAAAATCGAAATTCTCCATTTCAATTCGAACTGTAAATATATCACTTTTACTTCAATTTATGAAAAGAACTTCAAAAATATCTTTCAGAATGCTAAAATGTAATATAAAACAAGTTTCAAATTGCACGCCAAGCGTAGAAAATGAGATGCGCTCCTACTATAAGGAAGATTTAAAAATACACAGATCTTGGTGTAATAGTATACAGTACTGCGGACATAGTAGATTATCTGAAATCTTTTGTGTATCCCGGTAGCATTTTCAGAAAGAATCACGTTTTGAGCGCCAGCCTTGGCGAGTTGGCGAAAGCGAGAACGTTCAGCTAGCTGTATCGCCAAACACAAAATAAACTAAGTTCAAAAGTTTCATAAAACATATGATTAATATAATTATATTTATTACAAGAGAATCTTTACTACTGTTTTTAATTAACTTCTCAATTTCTTCGAACATAGCGAGTTAAGGAAATAATATTTTTAAACTGAGAAAAAAAAAAAACCTTAGATGTTTTGCGAAATTTAAAGCATTTTAACCTCTTCAGTCCCTGAGTACCCAAATGGGTACATCAGTTTTGTCCCATTTTATTAATGATACTCAAATATAAATTAAATTTCGATATAAAACTAATATATTTCGAATTCTAAGATACGAGATAGTGAAAATAAAACAAAAATCTCGCTCTGAACTTAAACGAGAGAAGAAATAATTCAGTAATAATTAAAAATACTGTAATAATCGCCAGTAGCGAAGAGGTTAATCTGAAAAAGCTTTTTGTTTTAAACTATGTTTTTATCATAAACAACGGTGAATAACATTTCCTCATATTATAGTCTTTGCTTGATAACATTTACGGAAAAACAGATGAACAATAAGCGCGATCTCTTTGCAGAAGAAAGGGTTGCTATTCGCTAGGCGTTTGACGTCACAAACAAGAGAGGGTGCGTAACATTGACTTCATCTCCGCGCCAATCGTTGTTCTGGCGATAAGTTGCTGAAAACGTGATTCTTTCTGAAAATGCATCCCGGTAAATAATATTTGTTTTCTTTTAAACAGGAAGTAACTTATAGTAAACTTTAGTAACGTATATCAATTTCATAAAATGTGAAATAGTTTAATATTATTAAATCGCGCCCACAACAATATTTACCCCTATGCCATTATGTATCGAAATACGTTTGTGTAGCCTTGTAACTTAATAACAAATATTCTTTGCACCCCATATTGTACAGAATGTATTTTTTAGTGTATATTTCATACATGCATATCGATTTTGTTATGTTCGAAAGGGCGTAACATCATTAAAATGCACTTAAAACTATTTTTTCCCATTGGTTGTAATGAAATGGAGTAATTTTGATTATCCCTGTAATTAAATTATACAACCGATTTTCATAAAATTTGAAATGACTCGACAAAATTATGAGACAAAAATTTATTTTAAATTTCAAATGATTCGGTTGGGTAGCTTTTGTAGTTATATGCTGACAGACAAACGGATGGACTGAACAACGACAATATAAGTGCTACGTGTTTACATAATTATGAACGCATCTAAAAAGGAATAATTGAATACATAACATTATCATAGCTGCCAACTTTTACGCATTTTTGCAACCACTAAAATTGTACAGGGATTTTTCCTTTGTTTAATCATAAGATTTTCGACGGTGAATAAGACAATATATACTACAAAATTTTTGTGGTAGGAAAAATGCATAAAAGTTGGCAGCTATGCATTATCATCTTCTTTTAGGAAGTTTCTTTAAATACATCTGTGATTCATATTCCATGAATATTATACCAGTGTGTATTATATCAATTATTTTCATCTACACGCACTAAGCACTTCACAATTTTTGTATTTTTTTCAGCAAATAATCAAAACCAAAATTTAATAGTTTTCATTCCACATTTATTTTGGATTGTCACTTTAATTTCTGAAACTTGTCAAATAATGCATCTTTCAAAAGGTCAGATTTTTAAGTATAAAAAAGATGCAGATACACACTCAGAAATGAATACTTAGATTTCACGAAATTCTCCTCGTTTTTGACGAAACCGTTTCCTTGGAAATGCTTCGAACAAATATTTCGTCAAATTGATGAAATCACTTCCCTCACTCGTTAGACGATACCAAATCGTCAAAACATTTCGTCAAAAAGGGACTAGTGCTGCCATCTGTCAAATTTTTTAGAAGCTCCTGTATTCAATGACAGAAGCAAAAAAGACATGTCACACGTGGGGTTCGAACTCATAAGGTACAGTGTGGCAGTCCGACGCCCTACGTTCACGCCACAGATTACTCAGACAAGTATGATTATAAAGGCATATAGTGGATTATAGTGTGTGTTTAAATTTTTATTATTGTGATCGTACTTTTGTCGATTCTGTTATAAATCTTGCAAGTTTTAAATAATAAGACGAATTTATTATTTTGATTTTCTAATGGTTAATGAATAATTATACAGTAGAACCCCGATAATTCGGATTAACTGGGACCAGACCCAATCCGGATTATCGAAAATCCGGATTATCCGGAGAATAAGGAAAAAAAAACGGAATAAAATAAAACATACTTACAGAAAGCACCTTTATATTAAACTTATTGAATAATTACAGACAGTAAAATGTTTACTTTGCTTAATTCTTCCGAAAAGATTTCAAAAAAAGTTTTTTTTTTTTAAATTCAGAATATGATGAAGAAACAAATTAATGTTATGGAAATCAGCCAATCGCTTCTCAAACTTGAAAAAAAAAATGACCAAATCAATCCGGATTATCCGGAGATCCGGATTAACGGGGTCCGAATTTACGGGGTTCTACTGTAATATGGTTTAATTAAATAACATCTAGGGGAAATTTATTTGCTTAAGGAATGATTAAAATATGGGCTGGTTAGTTTGTTGCTCAGAAATAACGAATTATGAAGTGCTTATTGGGAGCGATTTTACTACTTTAAGCTACAACTTTATTGGGAGAGATTTTACTTTATAATATTGGTTAAGTAGGTGGATAAGATTTTAACAATTTACTGTTTATAGAGGGGAGAGAGAAAAAATATGCATATATTTTTAATTTGAGTGAAAAAAGTAGATATTGGATATAAAATAGATCTTAGAATTTTGAAATTTTATTGATCAAATTTATTTTTTAAACGGTTTTGTAGAAAGAAGTAATTTTTTTTTTGGAATGAAATCCAAACGAAATACAACTTACAAATAAATAAATAAAAATAGTAATAAACATCCCCCCCCCCCCAAAAAAAAACTAATGTAACAAGAGTAATTGCTTACATTCAGGGCCGTAGCTAAGGGGCCGTTATGGGCGGCTCAACTTATGGGCGGCTCACTCTAACGAGTGAACTTCCTAAAATATTTTGAGCTCCCCCTGGAAAAAATTACAAGGTCACTAAACGAATTTCTGCTTCGAAATTTTAAATGAAATTCTGTTCAAAAATCTAATTTAGCTTTGAGACCCTTTCACAGTTTTGCAGAATTATTAAATTGCATCTAAAATAAATAATTCAACACTCGCTCATCCTATTTGAACATATGAAGCTAATATAATGTTTAATTTTGCACCAGTTATACACTCAAAATTTTCATCATCATATACTTTTCTTAGTATAAAATGAAGTTATGATAACAGTTTAATAAGAAACAGAGTACCTACAATGTGAATATACACTAATTTATCTTTCTGTGTCAGAAAAAAAATATATATGAGCCCCCTCTATAATCTCTTGAGCCCGCCCTACAATCTCTTGATCCCCCCCCTATGGATCACTTCTAGCTACGGCTCTGCTTACATTTCATTATTTTCTGAAAAACGCTAAAAAGTACTGTTTTAAACAAGAAATATATCCTTGCTAAAATCGCAAGATTTGGGGAGGTACAATAGCGGGTCCTTCTATAAACAGTTACCGCGACAGTTTCCTTAAAATTCATCAAGTCTGGCCATGATTAAGGAAGCACTTTCGTCAAATATTTGAGAATCCACGTTTCGTTAAAAGTCACGTGATTTTGATACGAAATGATCGTCAAAAACGACGAAATAAGGCTCAAAGATTTCTGAATCGTCAAAAATGAGAGTTTTATTTCTGAGAGTGTATGACTTTATTAACATGCATTTAAAAAATTGCTTTAGATAATTCGAAGATTTGAGTTTGATGAAATTTTTTTTTCATTTCATTAATAGATAAAAGCAGTTTTTATCATCAGAATGTTTCATCCATGCAAAAAATTGCTATTATTAAAACATTTTTAAATTGAAGGGATTTTTCTGAGAATAATGCCATTATTAGATAATAAGAATTATAATTATTTTAGTTATAATTAGATAATAGGATTCAAACTTATAATTCATCTAAGCGAAGAAGATGCACAATTTTTTTTGCACAAAAAATAAAAACCATAATTTAATATTTCATTCCCAATTTCACTGTCCATGTGTACTTTAATTTTATAAAAGGCACTCCATAAATACTGTTAATAGCGATAAAAAATACTACAAAAAAGAATACTTGAATACACAACATTATTATTTTCTTTTTGTACTTCGGTGTTTTGGATTTGATAAGAAACGTTTCTCATGCGAATTCCATTATTAGATAATTACAGATTTTATGTTGAAGTTATTTTTGCAACACGCAATAAAACACTTCATACTTTTTAGTGTTTTTTTTTCTTTTTTATCAGATAATCAAAACTAGAATTTAATATTTTTTATGAATAGTTTCTGGTTATTTCAGTGCTTGAAACTTGCCAAGTAATATATATTTTGAAAAGGAGAGTTTTCTTTTAAATATTTAAAAAAGGGTGCGCACAAAACATTATTAGCATGCATTTCGTAAAATTCTTCAGATAATTTGGAAATTTATATTTGATGAGAGATATTTTTCCAGTGCATTAATAGGTAAAACCTATTTTTAAAATGGACTTATGAATAAAAAAGCGGAGGCATAAACTTTATTAGCATGCATTAATGAAATTGATTTAGATAGTTCGGATTTATTAAGGTTTGATAAGATATATTTATTTAGTGTACTATTAGGTAAAAGCTGTTTATAAAATTGAGTTATAAATAAAAAGGAATATACATATAGTGTATTGTAAGATAATTAAGGAGGTTGTCACAAGATTTCGACTGATTTTTACATTAGACCAAGCGTTCCTGATCGAAATTTTTGTCATATCTAAGCGCCTTGTTTTATGAAAAAATTCTCTCACAAATCTCTCTATTCTAAAATAAAAAGAATATTGTTCATTTAAACTGATGACATTGAGCTCTCAGGCTACGCATTCTAACTGTACATATGATCCTATATCTAAATTTTGAACGAAAACTGATAATTCTGCATGAAAAACCCATTTATATAAATTATAGGGAGGGACATTAGCCCCCTGTTTCTCCTGTTTATACTTATCCAATGAACGCCTAATACCAATCACTGAGGCGCCTCATCAAAATGATAATATATCTAAACTGTGAACGAAAACTGATAAAGCTACATGAAAAACCCATTTATATAAATTAAGGGGAGGGGCATGAGACCGCCGTTCCCCCTCTTATACACATTAAATGAATTCCAAAAACTAATCATTGAAGCGTCTTATCAGAATATACCTATATACAAAATTTCAAATGGATCGGATATTTTTATCATGAGTTTTTGAGTTACGCACGAACGTACACAATGGGCGGTAACATAATCTCTCAGGTTTTGATAGCCTAAAAAGTATCTAACGCTGTCACCGCCGATAACAATGATTTTTTTGTGAGCTAGGGTATTTCTTCGTTAATTTACAAAACCACTGCACACAAAAAATTAAATTTGAGGGTTTTATAGAGAAATGTTTGTTAAATATGCTAATGCAGACAATGTGAAAATCCAGTATTTATTTTAAGAGCTATTTAATGTTAAAATTGGCCAAAATCGTTCCATTAAAAATGTTTTCGAATATATAAAGAATATAAAGAAGTATCGAATGTATAAAGAATATTTGTTAGGTATGTATTTTAATGTTTTAACACTATTTGAAACGAGTCTAAATTGATTAGAATAATTGGGCGGCCTGAACAAGTCATAGTTGAGAATAAGGTGTACCTAACATTCATCGCTCATATTTACAGGAACACACAAAGTAATTCTTTTTTCTTTCACATTAATAGATTTACGCGTGTTTTAAATTATGGTACGGATTTTTAATTTAAGGGCATCCGGGACACATTTTAAAGTCATTATTATTTATTCAGATATAATTTTCAATACCATTGTGATGGTTAACCAGATCATTTGCAAAAAAAAAAAAAAAAAAAAATTACATGATAGAACTTCTCATGCTTACCTCTAAGTTAAAAAAAAATAATAATAAAATTTATTTTAAAAAAATGGGGTAGTTTAAAATTGTTATTACTCCAAATAGTATTTGCAGAATTTGATTTTATTTTTAATTAAACAGAAGTATCTGGATTTTAATTTTGATACAACTTTTAAAAACTTTTAAAATAACGAAAAATATTTAAAGTAAAAAAAAAAAAATGTAAATTTTATTAAAAAATCATAGTTTCAAAATAACTTTTTTTTTTAATTTATTGAATCAAAAGGTAAAATAAAGCAATGAAAAAAAAATAATACAATTTATTTAAAAAAGGGGGTAATTTAAAATCGTTATTACTCCAAATATTATTTGCAGAATTTAATTTTATTTTTAATTAAACAGAAGTATCTGGATTTTAATTTTGATACAACTTTAAAAAACTTTTAAAATAACAAAAAATATTTAAAGTAAAAAAAAAGATGTAAATTTTATTAAAAAATCATATTTTTAAAAGTATTTTTTTTTAATTTATTGAATCAAAAGGTAAAATAAAGCAATGAAAAAAGACAACTTCCAAGTTCGAAGCATTTATCTTTATCAGTAATTGAGTTGTAACAACTAAATCCGAGAAATTGTGAAAAAAATCATCATGAAGAAAAAGTGAAATTTCATAAGATGTTATTTCATGACAACGATTGCTTGAGAGCGAGATTTTGAAAACAAACTAAAAGTAATAATTAATATTTCCTTTTCTAATTAAGATAAAAACATGAATTAAATGTAATTTTAAGTATGAAAAAAAGAAGGAAAAATTTTTAATGCAATAATTTTCTTTAGAAAATCTGAAGATATTTGTGTCCCTCCCACTAAAAATAATCTTAAGATTATCTGAAGAAATCGCCACTTTCTACAGAAATTTGAAGAAAATTTGCAGACTTGGTTTTATCTTTTAAATATCTGCAGAATTTTTAAAGATATTTTTAAAAATATTTGCAAAATGGGCCAAATACCTTCGGATTTCCCACAGATTTTGGGCCAAAAAGCTGTAGATTTTCTACAGATTTTTTTTAGTGGGGCGGATCCCCTTAATCAACCCTTAGTTTGTGTCTATAAATTTTAAAGGCCATATAGGGCAACCCTATAGAGGCAGCACTATTGTGCATTTCTTTATTAAAGTTTGCTGAAATAGAATTCAAAAATTTGGTAGTCTATTTTCCAAATTTTACTAAACTTTTGCGGAATATGTTTTATAGTATATACAAATCTACAGATCATATTCAGAGTTGCACAGAGGAAATCATTTGTTACCATATTAAGCGGGGAATTTTTCTTTAACCGTCTTATGCTTAAATTATTTTCCCTTATTATTCATTATTAATATTTTTGTGATAAATGACAACACATTATAAAACAATTGATTATTGTGTAGCATGTTAGCTACTATCTGTCGACAAATCAGACCTCCATACATGAATGCTGTTTCTCTCTCTCTCTCTCTCTCCCTCTGTATATATATATGTACAGGGCGTTTCAAAAATGACCGGAATATTTGAAAAATCAATTTAAACTAAACGAGCAGCGATAAAAATACACCGTTTGTTGCAATATGGTTGGGACAACAGTAATTTTTCAGGCAAACAATGTTACGAAATTAGTTAATTTTTTCAACAACAGATGGCGCTGCAGTCTGAAAAAATCTAAAATACCATATTTGCCACATATCCAAAATGCGCATCAATAATATAACACCAATAAAATCGTCTGCAGCGCCATCTGTTGTTGAAAATTGTTACTAATTTCGAAAGTTTATCTGCCTCAAAATTTACTGTTGTCCCAAGCATATTGCAACAAACGTTGTATTTCTATAGCTGCCCTTTTAATTTTTCTTGATTTTTCAAATATACCGGTCATTTTTGAAACACCCTGTATAAAAGGCAATTTTTAAAAGTCATTATATGAGGCCCGTTAGAATGAGAATGTTAAATAATGTAGAAATGCTTTAACACTAGAACATGTAGCTGGTGTCGATTCGACACCAATAAAATGTAAAAATGTCGATTCGAACCAGTATTTTTTTTTCTTTGGGTAAAATTAGTTAAATCGTAACTAGAGAAAACTCGGTTATATAAATAAGTGAAATTGTTTAAAATAAAAACTAGGGTGTACAACTAATATTATTAATATTAAGCAAAATCTATGGGCGTGCTAATGTTAAAGTCTTTGATATCTAAGGTTGGCACATGATTTTTCTTCCTTTTCCTTTCAAATTTTATTTCATCTTTTCCAGTAATATTTCACAAAGAAAAACAATAGAGAAAGAAAGACAGTATAACAATAAAAATAAATTCACATATAACATTATTAGCATGCATTTAAGAAATTACGTTTGATGTTTCGGAGATTTAGATTTGAAGATAAATGTTTCTCAAGTGATTTACATTATTAGATAAAAGTACTTTTTATTGTTAGAGTATTTTATCCACTTCTGAAAGGGCACTTCATAAATTATGGCATTCTGTTTGAACGTACAATGACAAACGAATTTCGACATTTCCCTAGTCCAATTCTATTTTTCCATTTTATTTCAGTTTGTCAAAGTGGCTTAGCAGCAAATCAATTTTGATTACATTGGTTACATTAAAACGAAAAATTGCATTTCTCTAAATAAATGTCAATAAATATTGGCTTTAAATTAAAAGCATTTTAAAATGAACGACAATGTTGCAGAAATATTGCCTTTAGTATGAAAATATAATAATTTCAATGAGAGTGTAAAGCGAATCTATTATTCATAATAAATGTTGCTGTTATTGGTCTAGTGCTGGCAAAAATGGAACAGTCCAGTTTTAGAGCAATATTTAATTTCAGTATTAAAAAAAATAGAGGCAAAACAAAGACAATAGTTGGTAAGATATATTTAATAAAAATAGTATTTATCTAAACCAGGGGTGCAAAAATCTAGGCGCCAGCAGGCAGTCTCCCACCACTAAAATTACGTCGTTATTTTTCGTATATAATTTCGTGCAAAATTCTTGTAAGAATTAACCAAAGAAAACTTTTCAATTTTAGTGGTGAGAGACTGCTCTCTGGCGCCTAGATTTTTGCACCCCTGATCTAAACATATTATTAATATTTTTATTATTTCTATAGCCGAAGTTACAGAAATTCATTAGATTTTCCATGGTATATTGCTCCATGATTTTTGATTCGAAATTTTCAATTTAATATTAATGGATTAAAACTAGAAATAACGTTATTTAAATATAGAATTTTTGATATATTGCTATTAATTTTTAATATATTTCTATTAATTTTTAATATATTTCTATTAATTTTTTATATATTTCGATTAACTAGAATTTAAAATATAAATTACAACTCCTTGATCGTATAAAAATAACTTCTCTTTTAAGGCGAATTTTGCAAGGGTTTATTCTAAAATGTTGCTTAAGAAACAAACTTTACTATACGCTATTAATAAAAATTTAACTTTGACACATTCAAAAAACTGCCTCTTTAATGCTAAACGATGATGGCATTACAAATCTTATTTCATTGAACGATTACAAATCTTTATTTTAAACATTACTGAACTTTACTTTTTCAAAAAATTCCTTTTATTTCAAACAGTTAAGTAATGTAAAAATATCATCATATTTTCCTATTTTATTAGAAAAAATGTGAGTTTTGACTTTGGTAAATCCCACTTTTTACAGTACAGCAAAAGAATCAAACTGATAAGCTATTAATAAAAATTTGACTTTGATACTTTCAAAAATCTGCCTCTTTAATGCTAAACGATGATGGCATTCAAACCTGTAAAAAAACTACTGTAAAAATATAATGATATTTTCCAATTTTATTTGAAACTATGTGTGTTTTGACTTTGGTAAATCCCACTTTTTACAGTTTATCCCTCAAACTCGTTTTTATTTTGTGTCAGTTTCTTTTATGTTCTCCTAGAATGGAAATAAATGATTCGAAATATAAAAAAGCGAGAAGAAAAAAATTTCTTTCATTCTTTTCGTGTCTCTTAAAATAGTTTTTTCAACTACAAATCAATCTCGTACTTTTTTTTTTCTTTTTCTTTGTTCCATTAACGCAGAGTTGCTAAATTTGATGGGGTTTTTGTTTGTTTCTTTGTTTTTAAATTATGCACAGTTATTTCTTAATTTTTCTTCGTACACTTGTCTTTGTACAGCGTTTATCTGTTGCCAGTGGGCTACTTTTTTTTAATTAAGATTTCTCGATTAGCACCACTTTTTTGAAATAGTAAAATTCGTCTTATTTAGCCTTATTGAATAACATATTAATTAAATAAAAAAGAAAGATTTTTTTTTTCAATTTCAATAAAGTAGTAACACGAAAAAAAAAAGAAAAAAAAACTATTAGCCCACTGGCAATGCTGTTTGCATATTGGATAGTTTAACATGTCGCCGACGATTTCTTAGAAATCAGGTATACAGTTACTAATATCTCCAATTTGAGGAAATTTACTTTCAAGATTAAATAATCCCTTGATCCTGTAAAAAAGAGCTCGAACTGTTTTATATGTAATTTCTTTTCTAAAGGAAAAGTGTTTCTAAAGAATAAATCTTTAATATAAGCTAGTAATAAAAACTTGATTTGTTGTTGTTGTATTCACGTATTTTTCTTCCTACCGGGTGTCCCAAAAATGACTGATGGATTTTAAAATTCAATAACTTGGAAACGGTGACAGCTATTTAAAATATTTTTGCAGGAGGGTTATGTATAATGTCAGGAGTCTTTTTACCGTAATTTTTTATTTTAGTTTGCATCTCAAACAATAGGCGGCGCTGACGGCGATTGAAGGTCAGGTGATCAGTGCTGAGTGAGGCGTCGGCATGGCCTTCAATCGCCATCAGCGCCACCTATTGTTAAAAATTCGAACTAACATAAAAAATTACGGTAAAAAAAAATCCCGACATTATACATACCCCTCCTGCAAAAACTTTTTAACACAAGAACCGTCATTAGGGGTCATTATGACCCCTGCCAAATTGAAAATAGCTGATTCGAGCCAGAAATTTCCTGATAAGATTTGTTAAATATGTGCAGCACTAAAAATGGCTATTTAAATAAGTTAAATAGTTTTAAATAAAAATTCTGGTGTCAAACAATTTTTATAAAACTTGCATAAAATAGCCGGCGGTTCTAGTGTTAAATAGCTGTCACCGTTTGCATGTTATTGAATTTTAACACTAGAATCGCGGAGATGGGTCATTTTGACCCGTACTCAGAGAAAAGATGTCGATTCGAACCAGATAAGTCTTACAAAATAATTTAGATATAAGCGACGCAAAAATTATTTTAAATAAATATGTTAAATAGACTTAAATAAAAATTCTGATGTGAATTATTTTTATAAAACTTGGGTAAAATTTCCCGCAGTTCTAGTGTTAAAATCCATCAGTCATTTTGGGACACCCGGTAGTTCTTAGTTCTATTTCCATTGTTGTTAGATATGCGTAATTTGTTTATCTAAATTATGTACCACTATTTCAGAATCTTTGTTTTATGTAATGGCATACTTTCAGGAAATATTTAAAGCTATATCTGGATATAGAGCAATATTTAATTCCAATATTAAAAAAGATAGAGGCAAAACAAAGACAATAGTTTGCAAGATATATTTAATAGAAATAGTATTTGCCTAAATGTATTATTATTATTACTGTTATTATTTCTGCAGCCGCAGTTGCAGAAATTCATTAGATTTTCCATGGTATATTGCACCATGATTTTAGATTAGAAATTTTCAATTTAATATTAAAAGATTAAAATTAGAAATAAAGTTAGTTAAATATAGAATTTTTAATATGTTTCTATCAATTAGAATTTTAAATATATTTCTATTAATTTTTAATATATTTCTATTAATTAGAATTTTAAATATAAATTAAAACTTCTCGATCATATAAAAATAACTCAAAGTGTTTTAAAAATAACTTCTCTTTTAAGGCGAATTTTACAAGGGTTTCTTCTAAAATGAAAGATATGAAATGTAAGATAAACTTTAATGTAAGATATTAGTAAAATTTTGACTTTGACACTTTTTAAAATCAACCCCTTTAACCCTTTAAAGATCATAGCATTTTCATTGCTAAGATGTCGAAATAAATGAATGACACCGGTAATTAAGAACAAATACATTTCTAAATAAGAAAATGTGATTTTTCACATACAAAATAAACGGGATATTTTTAGATAAAAATACCGGTGTCAGTGTTGCGTATCGGAATTAAAATTTTGTGGTTTCGTGGCGAAACCAATGAACGTTAAAGGGTTAATGCTGAACAATGACAGCATTACAAATCTTTTCATTTCATTGAACGATTACACTCAATCACAAATCTTTATTTTAAAAATTATGAACTTAACTTTTCCCATTTTTTTTTCAAACTCTTAAGTAATGTAAAAATATAATGATAGTTTCCTATTTTATTAAAAAGTATGTATGTTTTGACTTTGGTAAATCCCACTTTTTAGAGTTCATCCCTCAAACTCATTTTTATTCTGTGTCAGTTTCTTTTATGTTCTCTTAGAATGAAAATAAACGATTCGAAATATAATGCAGCGAGAAGAAAAAAAATTATTTCAATTCTTCTCATATCTCTTAAAACGGTTTCTCAGCTAGATTCACGCAATTTTTTTTTCGCTTTTTGTTTCATTATGCAGTTTTGCTAAATTTAAATATAGGGGAGCGTGGGGATACTTGACCCACCCCTATTATCTCTACAGTTGGTCAATTTTTCTTTCTAAAACTGGCAACATGGTAACATATTTATAGTTCTGAACATGTAAAAAAGAAATCACATACCTTGGTACCATTTTGAAAGTATGGCGGTTAACCATTTGAGCTCTGCTGGTAGAATTTTCTACCACATAATTTTAATTCTGAAGTGTCACAACGACACCAGAAAATTAGACCGAATTTATTTGTAAAAGGCTTAATGCATTTTTTTCGCGTATATTGTAAATCAGTTTTTTTCTGTCTAAATACTGGTGCGAACGTTACATCTGGCTCAAATATCCCCTCCATGGGGATACTTGAGCCACGATGAAAAAGAAAAAGTAAAAATTTATTAGACATAGAAAAATAATTCAAAATTAATTGAAAGTGGTTTTCAATTGAAGAAAAAAATATCAAATTTTCATTTTCACTATTTTATTTTGTTCTAAGAAATAAAAAAAAAATTAAAAAAAAAATTTAAATTTAAAAAATGGCTCAAGTATCCCCATCTTCCCCTATATATTTTTTTCAAATTATACACCTATTCTTTTATATTTTTTTCTATATACAGTCCTTGTTTTTATGCAGTGTTTGTTAGTTGTCGGTGGGCTATGTTTTTTAAATTCAGATTCCTTGATTAGCACCACATTTTTGAAATAGTAAAATTCGTCTTACTTAACTCTTCTGAATGATATAACAATTAAGGAAAAAGCAAGGGATTTTTTTTAAAAAAATTTCAATAAAGTGAAATCGAGAAACTTTGATTTTTAAAATAGTAGCCCACCGGTAACACAGTTTTTATATTGGATAGTTTGACATAGTACCGACAATTTCTCAGAAATCAGGCATGCAATTAGCAAAATCCCCTATTTGAGAAAATTTACTTTAAAGATTAAATTACCTTTTGACCCTGTAGAAAACCCTGCTCAAACTGTTTTGGATGTAACTTCTCTTTTAAATCGAATTTTGCGAGGAATTCCTTTAAAATGTTCCTCAAGAATCAAACTTTAATATAAATATTAATAAAAATTTGACTTTGACACTTTTAAAAATCCGTGCTTTTAATGCTAAACGATGATGGAATTACACATCATTTCATTTTATTGAACGATTACACTCAATCACAATTCTTTATTTTAAACATTATTGAACTTAACTCTTCCAAAAAATTCTTTTTTTTTTTTTTTTTTTTTTTTTTCAAACTCTTAAGTATTGTAGAAATATCACGAAATTTTTCTATTTTATTAGAAAGTATGTATGTTTTGACTTTGGTAAATCCATTTTTTACAGTTTATCCCTAAAACTCATTTTTATTCTGTGTCAGTTTCTTTTATGTTCTCTTAGAATGAAAATAAATGATTCGAAATATAATGTAGCTAGAAGAAAAAAATGTCTTTCAATTCTTCTTGTACCTCTAAAAATGGTTTCTCCACTAGATTCACGCATTTTTTTTCTGTCTCTTTGTTCCATTATGCACTGTTGCTAAATATGAATATATATATTTTTTTTCAAATTATACACCTGTTATTTCATTTTTTTCTATATACAGTCCTTGTCTTTATGCAGTGTTTGTCAGTTCCCGGTGGGCTATGTTTTTTAAATTCAGATTTCTTGATAACAACACTTTTTTGAAATAGTATAATTCTACGTATACCTTTTTGAATGACATAGTTATTAACTAGGAAAAAAGGGAATTTTTTTATTTCAATAAAACTGTGCGAATCAGAAAAAAATCTTAATTTTAAAATAGCAGCCTACCGACAACACAGTTTTCATATTGGATAGTTTGACATGATGCCGAAAGAATGATAGTTTGACACGATGCTTAAAAATCAAGCGTACATTTACCAAAATCTCTTACTTTAGAAAATTTACTTTAAACTTTAAATTAGCTTTTGACCCTGCAAAAAAAGAACTCAAATTATTTCAGATATAAGTACTCTTCTAAAGCGAATTTTGCGAGGGTTTACTTTAAAATGTTCCTAAAGAATCAAGCTTTAATATAAGCTATTAATAAAAATTTGACTTTGACCTTTTCAAAAATCCGCCCCTTTAATTCTACACGATAATGGCATTACAAATCTTTTCATTTTATTGAACGATTACACTCAATCACACCTCTTTATTCTAAACATTACAAAACTTAACTTTTCCAAAAATTTGATTTTTTTTTTCAAACTCATAAGTATTGTAAAAATATCATGATAATTTCATATTTTATTAGAAAGTATTTGTGTTTCGACTTTGGTAAATGAAATTGGTCTTAGAATGAAAATAAATGATTCGAAATATAATGTAGCGAGAAGAAAGAAATTTCTTTCAATTCTGTTTGTATCTCGTAAAATAGTTTCTGAACAAGAAATCATTCACGGTATTTTTTTCAAGCTTTTTGTTCCATAAAATGTTTCTAAAGAATCAAGCTTTAATATAAGCTATTAATAAAAATTTGACTTTGACACTTTCAAAAATTCCGCCCCTTTAATGCTAAACGATGATGGCATTACAAATCTTTTCATTTCATTGAACGATTACACTCAATCACAACTCTTTATTTTAAACGTTACAGAACTTAACTTTTTCAAAAAATTCATTTCATTTCAAACTCTTAAGTATTGTAAAAATATCATGATATTTTCCTATTTTATTAAAAAGTATGTATGTTTTGACTTTGGTAAATCCCACATTTTAGAGTTTATCCCTAAAACTCACTTTTATTCTGTGTCAGTTTCTTTTATGTTCTCTTAGAATGAAAATAAATGATTCGAAATATAATGTAGCTAGAAGAAAAAAAAATCTTTCAATTCTTTTCGTGTCTCTTAAAATGGTTTCTCTACTAGAAATCATTCACGTATTTTTCATTCTAGTTCTTAGTTCTATTGTCCATTGTTGTTAAATTTGGGTAATTTGTTTATCTAAATTATGTACCACTATTTCAGAATCTTTGTTTTATGTAATGGCATGCCTTTTAGGAAATAATTAAAGCTAAATCTACAAAACGAGAAATGAATAGTTTGTTTACATAAAATTATTGAATTTGTCATGTAATTCTCAAATAAAAGTAATCACCCCGACTAACTTCTCCGAAAACCGCCGTATCAGTGCCAGATTTAAGGCAAGGCCCCTGCTTTTTTCTGGCCCCCAAAAGCTACTGAAGGTTTTTCAATTATTGTCCTAAATTTGATCTAGTTTTAATATCCAATGAAATTTTACATTTCATTCTACATTCTATTCTGTTCAGATTGTATTTTTATAAAGTACATTTTATCTGAAACATCAATTTATTGTTTCAAAAATATGCATTAAAATATTTAATTGCTATAAATTAATATCAATTATATTATAATTAATATCAATTTATTGACTTTATTATAATGAATATTTTCTTTTATTATATCACTTAAAAATATATTGTATTATTAATTCTTGTTATATGCAGTTCCTTTTCTGGCAGATCATTTTGGGGTTTGGTGAGCGCAACTTGCAGCTGTAGAGCCCCTTAATATTTTAAATAATTGCAGCTGATTAGTAGTTGCATACTTTATCGTTTCAGATATATAGACTTGCATACGAAAAGATAAATAGCACCGCAGTTTGTTATAAAACATCTACTCATTTAAAATCCATAAATGTGAAATAATTATTTAAAAGTAAGTTATCATATTTAATTTTTTAATGGTTATTTTATATTTCACAAATGTTATTTTACTATTACCTTTTTTCATTGTTTAGTAAATCTCTCTGTAAATATCAGTGTAAAGAGGGCCCCGTAAGTATCTGTGCCCAGGCCTCCATATTTGTAAATCAGTCCCTCCTCCATATAAAAATGCGACTGATATCAATCGCATGGCTGCCAACTACTACGCCTATTTAAAATCAAATAAATGTATTAAGAACAGAAATTTTAGTAAAAAAAATACAATATGTACTGCAATACATGAAATTAAAAATTTTTCGTATACATTTTACTAAAACATTTTTTGTGGTTCTAAACATCTTTTTATGATTTAATTAGGCGTAGAAGTTGGCAGCTCTGCAATCGACTCGATATAATATCTAGTAATCTTTGCTCGGTATATTGATACCCCTACCGTGATTAAAAATAACGAAGATTATTAGCCATGAAATATGGTATTTATGTTTATTAAAGAAAATTGTTGTACTTGCTGTACAATCCTGAAATAAAAGTGCCCCACTTTCTACTAACTCTAGCGAAAATCATTTTATAAAAATGCGACTGGTTTGGTACAAATCGATTCATAATAACGTGCAGTAATTTTTGTTTTACATAATGCAGGGCTGCCACGGACAACTATTTTATATATTCTTCTGCGACCAGTGTTTTACCAACCTTTACACAGGGACTCAGACAGTATACCTGCTTTCAAGAATACCTGAACAGATGCTGTCCAAGGCCCCACGTAAAGATTCTAATAAAAGTTTTGAAGTATATTTTTATTGATAATGGTTTCAAACTCTGTGTTAAGGATTTATGATTAGAAAATTCTGAATTAAACAATAGTCTCCTGTGACAGCCCTGCATAGTGACATACCTTCTGTGATTAGAAAAAAGTGAAGATTACTAGCAGGAAATTTTGGCAGTAAACCTTAATAATGAAAAATATTACTAAGGTACCCTGGGGTAATAACGCCACGTTAAGGTTCTACCATTTTTCACAGCTCAGTTTTAGATTGTATTTTTCAAACAAATATATGATTTGATACAACAACTCATTGACTATCTATATAAAAAAAATAATTTAACAGATATGTATTCATAAAATGTAATGGCGGAATTTCTTGACCCATGCCATTTGGCGTTATTACCCACCTACATGGGTAATAACGCCATGCAAACAAAACTATGAAATAAGATGGAATAATCGCATGTAGATTGCCCAATTCTAAAAATTCAAACTCTACAAACTTAGAAATTGACAAACCGCATTCTAAGCCATTGAAAATGTTCAATTTTTTGTGAAATTGTAGCAAAAATAAAGGAGTGGTGTGTGTGTGGTGGGGGGGGGGGGAGAAGGAGGCAAAAGAATATCAGACCGTGAGCTTCTTTTTGTTTAAAAAGGACCGTTTAAACAGAATTATTAGAAACATTGCACAATTTTAACTGTGTTTATTTGAATCAGTATTTAGGATGTAGCTCGACCACTGTTGGGAATCAACCGGGGTATTAATGCCAAGGATTGGCGTTATTACCCCGGTATAGCTATTGCGCAGTACATTTTAAACTACAAATTATCTCGAGAAGATATCCAAAATCTTCTACAACATTTTGAAAGTACACGAAATGCACTACAAATTTATGTAATTAACAAAGTATTTCCGGATAAAAAAAAATGGTCTTCACATCACAAAACGTATCTCGCAAATTTTAGATCAAGCGTTAATTTTAGATGTTAAAAACAATAAGACTTAAAAATTAAACAAATTAACTTGAAGCTGTTTTTTTTTGCGATTTATATGACTCAAAACCCTTCTGCGCAGAGCACATGGGTGTCATTTACCAGATTATTTCATAATTATGCATAATATTAGCACTTGGCGTTATTACACCAGACCACCTCATTAATTATTCAAGAGATTAAAAAAATCTTACACAAATTTGTTGATAATAGAGTTTTAAGTGATAAAAATTCAAAAGCAATATTTATTAAATGTAATGATTCAGCCTCCATGAATCTACCAAAAATTTGGAAAGAGATGCTCTTTAGTATAAGAAACAATAGTATGAAAAATTTCACGTTCAATACTATCCATTTTTAGCTACGTTCGTAATTATATAAATGCGTAGCACCTATAGTCGTTGATCAGTCCGTCCGTCTGTCTGCCAGTATATAACAACGCAAAAACTACCCAGCCGAATCGTTTGAAATTTAAAATATACAATTGTTGCAAAATTTTGTCGAGTCATTTCAAATTTTATGAAAATCGGATGTATAGTTTAATTGCAGGGACAATGAAAAGTATTCAGTTACATGACGGCCAATGAAAAAAATAGCTTCAAGTGCATGATGTTGCACTCTTTCAAACATAATAAAATAGAAATGCAACTATAAAATATATATAGGGATGAGGGTTCCGCTTTTTTGGACACCAGTATAATAATGGAGAAAATGTTTGTCTCTTAAATCACATAAATGTTCCGATTAAATAATATAGCATTTTCTCTAAGATTTTACTAGTGTGTAAAAAAGCGGAAATCTCATCCCTGTTATATACTAAAAGATACAGTCTATACAATCTGTGGTGCAAAGAATATTTTTCACTAATTTTTAGGGCTTCACAAAAGTATTGCCTTACACATGCATAGGGTGGTAATGGCATAGGAGGAAACATTGTTTGGGGCGCGTTTTAATGATATTAAACTGCTTCAAATTTTATGAAATTAATATGCGTTGCTGAGGTTTAATATAAGTCACTTCCTGTATAATAGAAGGCAGACAGTATTTACATGGACACACAAAAGATTTCGGATACAATACTGTTTCTGAAGTACTATATACTATTTCACTGAGATCTAAATATTTTCAAAACTTCTCTATAGCACGAACGTACCTCATTTGCCACATTTGAAGTGCAGTTTCCGAATTGTTAGTATTACACTTAATTTCATCACAGCTGAGATTGAGTGATTGATAGTTACCAGTTTCCAATTATAAATTTTCTTACTCTCTTTCTCTAAAACTCTTTTAAAATTCCGATTTCTTGATTGGTAGTCGAAGGTGGGGCACGATGGGACAAGGCTCATCTTTCAGGCTTTATTTTGCAGTTAAAAATTAGCACATATAAGTGCCAATATATGATACTACAATCTACAATCTCATGTCTTTTGGGATCGCTGGTGTTTGCTGGCAACAAATAATACCATTATTTTTGTTTTGAAAGAGGTTAAGTAACAATAATGTGTGTTTTGAAGAATAAACTTATCATTAAAGAGATGAAATAATATAAGAGAAAGCATGTTGAGATGAAAAAACGTGGATTTATTGTTATTTTAATGGTAAACAATAGCCTGTGTTGCTAAGTTTAACAGTATAAATGTTTTTATTATTCTATATGCGAGATAGGGCAGGTTTGGACACTCAATTTTGGGACACCTTGATACATTCCAAAAGTACTGTAAAGACCAAATGCAGCTTATAGAAGAAAAAAAAAGTACACAAGTTAGGATTTTCATTAAACAATAAGGAAGAGGCAGCTGCACTAGCAAAATTAGAGAAAAGCCTAGAAGGAAAAAGAATATAAATGTTTTGTGTAATGACAATAGTAATGAATTTAACTGTTCACGTGATATTAATTTTTCTACTGATTGCAAACTTGCTCCAGATAGGTCCAGAAACTTACAGGCGAACCCACTGTGAGGTTGTGTGCATTGGTAGGAAAACAAAGCATTGCTGATGTTGTAGGGCATGTTCAAAATGTTGAAGACAGCAGCAAGTATGAGATATCCATTATGAAAAGACAAAATCAAGAGTTGTCTATTTTAATTTTTTAATTTATTTATTTTTGTTTTATCTTGATCAGCATAATAGCTTATTTGTGTATTAAAAGGATAGATATTCTTTTAAATGTCGACACTCCTAAAAACAAAATAGGTCAAAGATGTGGTACATTCGAATTTAAAGAACATAATTTTTTCCCATCAAATACAAGAACTGTTAATGGAAACATGCGTTATTTATTAAAGTATTTCCTGTTCAACTAAAGCTTTATAAATAAAGCTTTGTCCGTCAATTAAATATAAAATTTTGTATGTACTTTTTATTAAATCTAATGTCCCAACCTGCCTCACCATTAGAGGGCAGGGTTATTTTAAAGGGGTTTTTCTGTTTTCACTCTTTTCTATGTGAGATATTAGATTATTGTGAGATTTATTTGATGCAGAAATGTTTATACTTTATTTATAATTGGTTATAAGTTAAGAATAAATGTTAGTAAAGTGTATAAACATTATTTACTGGAAAACGTACCAAGATGCCCCACTTCTCCTACCATTTTTTTGAAATGTTAAAATTCTGTCTAATTTAACCTTAATTAATATGTCATTAATTAATCTGAATTTAAAAAATGACAATCGAGAAATTTTATTTTTTTAATAGCTCACTGGCAACTCTAATTTCATATTGGATAGACGATATATAAATTTAAAAAAATCTGATATAAGTGAAATCAATTTTTATTTCTAGCTGTTTCCGAATATATTAATATCGAACATCAAGATATAGTTTTTTTACTTTAAATTTAAAAAAATATTCTAACAAAAAAAAAAAAAAAAAAAAAAAAAAAAAAAAGAAAATGAAAGAGGTGAAAACTATTTGACGTGAAAATTTTTCCGCAATTCAAACAAGGATAAATACGGAATATTTTGCAGAACATTTTCTAAGATTTGAAAAATAAGAATGTTGAATATTTTACATCTTTTAAAAGAAGAGAAATTACACCATTTAAAAATAATGTTCATAAATATGCTTCAGGCAGAAGATCTAAAGTATTTTTGTAGTAAAATGTTTCACGATGCATTATTTCATGAGGTGAAATAATATGTTTTATAAGGTAACTTATGTTCTGAAATTTTCTTTCTTTGGTGCAGTATCAACCTTCTATTCATTTCTTAAAATATTATTATTATTATTATTATTTACACAAACGGTGCGAAAATGAGTGCAAGTGCATTCTTGTATGTGTTATAAAATTATTGTCTAATGCTAAAGATAATCATTTTAACCCGCGAGAAGGCGCGCTTACCCAGGGTATGAATGGTTTTAACTTTGTCACCAATAAAATCAAATTATAACTGTCACTTTATTTAGACGGAGACAATTCTTACAAATTGTGCGGTAAAATAAGTTGAAGATTACTTTTAAAAATATATTGGTTGCAATTGTAAAAACCAAACACACTCCGGGTCTTTTAGGCCCTGCGCGCGTCCTCGCGGATTAACCTTCCTACCCTGAATGGGTCTAGGTCTAATCGACCCATAGCTATAATTCGTTAAATACGATTCGAACCAGGATTTTTTTTATAAGGAATGTTACATAAAACATTTAATGAAATGAGTCAGTTAAATATATTAAAATGTTTTAAATAACGATTCTGGTGTGAAATGTTTTATATCAAGATTGAGTAAAATTTGAACAAGGTAAGAAGGTTAAAGATAAAGCAGTCCAGAATAAAAAAAAATAATTTAAAGTATTACTGTAAAATTTATATTGTATATGGGAAAGAGCAATAAAACTTCGGTGAACAACTTCGAAATTAAAAAATAAGGATCTATATGATGTAAGGAATAATTTACAAATTTAACCCTTTGAGAAGCAAGTAATTGTGTTTGTGTAATGCTGAATTCCCACCGGAAATTTAGAAAATTTCGAAATGAGGAAAGGCAAATTTCTAAGTCTTGTCTCGTTTAAAGTTGTAATAATAAAACTTAATTAAAATCTTTGGGGCGATTCTTAATTAAAAGTAGGTTGGATATGATATATCCCACCGTTACTCGAGGGGTAAAAAAACTATGAATACGATATGTACAATTTTTTTAAATGTATACCAATAATAATAATAATAATAATAATAATAATAATAATAATAATAATAATAATAATAATAATAATAGTAATAATAATAATAATAATCTTACAGATTTTTCAAAAGAGGAGAATTTACACCGTTTACCGTTGTAAAATAATGCTCAAAAGTTTGCATCCAGCGGAAAATCTAAAATAGGTAAAAATGAAAAATTTTCACGATACATCATTGCATATTCTGCATCTTGCTTTATATTAATATTTTTAAGCATTCAGTAAAAATAATAAAAGTAAAATTTGCCTTAATTGTTTGATAAATTTCTTTTTTTTTCGAAGAACGAATTTTATTTTATTCATTTATTTATTTATTGACTGTCAAATCCAGCCAAATTTAAGTAGAAAATATCGGTTTATTTAAACACATCATTAATGGCGAATTTCATTGCAAAATAATGGCAGAGACTAATATTCATTTTTACCGATTGAATTTTACATCGACGATAGTAGTTACACCACTCTGTGACAACTAAGGCAACTTACTGTCTCTGTCAATAAAAATATTATAACACTTAGTCGAACTAAAAACAGTAAAAAAAAAAAAAAAAAAAAAAAAATTCACGGTATTTATGAGAGAAAATTCCTATCAATAAAGCTCCAACTCGCACCGTTGCTAAAATTTTCACCCTTTGCTATCAGTATTTTAAATCAAAATTATTCGTGGAAAGTTTATTTAATATTTCCAATAAAATTATACAGTAAACATTACCGTTTAAAAATTGTGGTAGGAATGCATAAAAATTTTAGAAACAGTGCGAACCCTAATAAAGCACTTAAACTAGACATTTTTTATCCTTGTTTAAGGGTTGGAAGTTTTCACCAATGAAAATCAGAAATTGTTGATCTAATTAAAAGAAACATCCGGCATTTTGTGACAACATACTCTGTTATTTCACTCGAAACTGCTAGACAATACAGCATAGATGACAACATCCCTTAATCATTCCGGAGTCTGATCCAAGATGTTTTTAGCCAGAACTTTTATCAAAAAATTCTAAATTAAGTAGTGAATGTACTTCGCAGAAATAAGGTACATTTTTTATATATTTCTTTCCGGTTTGAACACGCAAATATCGGTTCTGACTCTGAAATAATTAACCCATTAGTGCCTTTCGTCCCATTTTTGGAACAGTTTAAAAAAAAATTCAAGTAAACGCATTTCACCCCAGTAAAGAAGGAATACAAATAAATACTTTCTTTCTCGAGACAAAGTCCTCCATAAATTTATATAAAAGTTATTCTTGCTTTAAATGTGGTGGGAAAATGCAAAATTTGAATTTTAACGAAGAAAGTAATTCAGGCAGTAATGGGTTAAGAAATGTTGGCATCAATGCTATACACTATATGTCCCATCTTCTTATTCATAACTCTTTTGTACGAACAATGTATATAGAATACGTCACCTGAGAATAAGTAAGTTCTATCTTTGTTTTTGAAAAAAATGACTTATCGATATAGATAAGCTCTATTTGTATTTATGAAGGAATTTTTGCATCAAAAAGATGTTATATATAATTTATATATGATCTTACAATCATATGACATTCTTTTAATGCAGAAATGCCTTCATAGATACAAATAGAACCTTTCTATATCGGTAAGTCATTTTTTTTCAAAAACACAGATAGAACCTTATAATTCTCAGGTGACGAAAAGTTGACAACATCCCGATATTTTTAATACCAATATTTTTTTATGAAGAAATACTTGTTTTATAAAATAGCATAGTTTCTGCAATTATGTAAAAAATCAGGAGATTAGAAATTACGATAAAAGAAACAGTAATAAAACTGCGGTGCACAGTTTCGAAATAAAGAAATATATAAAATAATAAGGATCTAAAGATGATCTACAAGGAAATTTTAAAAAAATTGTTTGTTAAACATTTACCAAAAAAGAAAAACAAAACACACAAATCTTACAATTTTCTTTAAAAAGTAAAATTTACGCCATTTTAAAGTAATGTATGCTCAAAAATATGCTTCCGGCAAAGAATCTGATATGTATTTCGAAAATAAAATTTATTTCGATGCGTTATTTCATGATGTGAAATGATATGTTTTATATCAAGAGATATTATGGTATGAAATTTTTTTTATATGGAACAACATGGATTTTAGTTTTTATTATTATTATTATTATAGGAAAGGGAGAAAGTATTTTGTTTGTATGAAAGTACCATGTATGGGAATGAATAGAAACTTTTTTTTTCTTTTTTGTGAATTATGTTGATAAAAATACACCTTTCGTAATTTAATTTTGATCATATATTTCATATATTTTGAAATATATCAGAAAAAATATTGTTAAAAATATTGTATGAAAGAAAACGGAAAGTATCTATAACATTACTATAAAAATGTTCAATTTATGTAAATTGAAAAGATTTCTTTAAAAGAGTATTAGTATGAAAATAATAGTCGTTATTTAACAATCTTAAATGGATTTTTTTATTTATACACAAACAGTGCGAAAGTGCATGCATGGGTGCGTGTAAAAAAATTATTTATGTTGCTAAATAGAAGAAATCTAAAAAAAACTCATTCAAGAATTTAAAAAAAAATAAATAAATATTATTGTAAAACTTATATATATGAGAAGGAAAATAAAACTGCGATGTACAGTTTTGAATTTTAAAAAATATGTAAAATAATAAGGATCCCTAAGATCTACAGGTAATACACAATGAAATTT
This sequence comes from Maratus speculifer, assembly GCA_964019185.1. Taxonomy (NCBI): domain Eukaryota; kingdom Metazoa; phylum Arthropoda; class Arachnida; order Araneae; family Salticidae; genus Maratus; species Maratus speculifer. The sequence goes on from OZ025303.1 coordinate 147,043,804, forward strand.
AACCCGAGGCACACCGTGTTCTCCGCTGCGAAGACATCATCTTTTCTTCCAAAATTTGTTTTTGACACCAGTAATAAAATAAAATAAAATTTTCCTTATTTAATCAGAGAATTTTTGAAATTGTTCACTTCGAGGCAATCGAATAAAATTTGTGTAAGAGGCAACAGAGTCCGAAGGGTTAAACAAAATACAAATTAAATATGTATGAATTTTTTTAAAACATTTATACAAAACAAAACTTCTAACACTTTACAAATTTTTCAAAAGTACAGAATCTACATAATTTTTTATTACGGAACAATTAATAGAGAATAATTGACATATCCTTAAAAAAATGAAGCCTCAACTGTAACCACTTTCGCAAGGGTTCATTACTACCACCGGATCAAACTTCCACCAGTAAATTTAAATGGAGATTTTATCCTTATTTAAACGTATTATAGCAAAGTTTCCACCATAATGATGGCGAAAACAAATATTCATTTTTACTGGTGTATGTTTACTTTAGCGGCATTTAGTCTGAGTTTCAGACGTATTTTGAAAACCGAAACAGCATCTTCTCGTGTCAGTGGAATAGATTACAGTACCTGGGCAAAATACTCCCAGTAAGAACAAATACAATTTATCCCATAATTGAGATAGAAATTTTCCATGAATAAGGATCTTAGATAAGACTGATGTAAGTTTGCCTCAGTGATAAGCAAAAGCTGTGAATTCGATTTAATAAAACAGTTTGCTTCTTGTGACAACTTCTTCAGTTACTTCCCTCGCAACTACTGTACGTCATATAAAGATTCAGAACTCAATCCTTTTAACACCTTCAGCTGCGCATTAAATTATAGTTAAAAGATTCCGATTGATTATTCTCACCACTTTTTTGTAAAAAATATATTCCCCTTAATTAATTACAAGCAAAATGATATCAGACTAAAGCCAATTTATTTAATAAAATTGGTGGGAATAAAACAATTCTGAAAAAAATGTCTTCACACTTGTAGCCTGTGAATATCACGGGGAGTGGAATTAACCCTTTCCGGCACACTGGGATATCTAATTTTAATTCCAAACTTATATCGGAACCAATAATATTTTAGTAAAATTTTGCTTTTGTATTAAAAGTTTAAATTAAGGAAATCAAAATATCTAAAAAATTCGCTTGTGAATTCCGGTGTCGCTCGATAATTTCTTATTTTACGACAGATTTTGCCCGTGCCGGAAACCGTTAAGGAGTTAAGAGTCGAAGCGAAAAGAGGAATTTGACTACTACCAATTATGTATAAATCATTTTGAACCAGAAATACGTATTAAAAAGTGAGTTAACAAATTATCCACAAATCCAATTAAGTGAAATATTTAAATTAAAGGGCTAAACTTCTGGTTAAAATGTTTTTATAAAACTAAAATAAATTTCCGGTACTTTTGTTTTCATAATGTAAATTCAACAATATGATATGGCAGAAAATTCATTATAATTCAAAACAAAATTTCCCACGGTGCATTATTTTATCATGTGAAATAATATCGCTCACCTGGAAGAAAAATGACACATCACGCAAAATTTCATTTTGCATTCATTCCACTACTACGTCTGTCATAGATGTGTCTTGCTAAGCAAAAAATTAGTTATATCGGAAATCACTGTGTTACGCTATTTGTCCATTCGTGACCACAGAAGAGGAGTGATTTATGTTGGGGAGGTAAATTTATTCAACCACATCCCTCATAGCATGCATGGTCACAGTGGGTCACTTTGGTCACATCACATCTGTGACGAAAATGCCACCAATCAGTGACGTCACATTGTGACTGAGATGTGACTTACTTAAAAAATTTTAGAAAATTACAAATATTCTTCAAAACATGTTATTTACTTTAAAAAACATGTTTCCGGCAATTTAAATATCGTCGCTTTTGTCACAGTTTCGTCACAATGTTAATGTCAAAGTAGTCACAAATGACACACTTTTCACAAATTGGCCACATTGCGACGTCACAAAGTGGTCACAATGTGACGTCACAAAGTGGTCTCTATGTGACGTCACAAAAGAGCTCTAAAATGGCCATAGCGACTTCACATTTTAGTCACTGTGACTTCACATCGACGTCACGTGACGTTGCATCGACAATCGATGGTCACAAAGTCACAACGTGACTTCACAACGACGTTGCTGTGACGTCACCATGTCTTACGGGATATGTCTTCATTTTTAAGGGTTTTACACTTTTATGCACTTTTTTTATTCTTACATGCAAGTGCATGCAAGAGTAACATAGGCATTAGAGGAATAAACCCTCTAATGCCCATGGTAGCATATACAGAGTTCGTACGCCTAAAGGCATTTTCTGAATAGTAAATTCTTTTGTACCAGTATTTTCTTATAGAAAATTCTTTATCAAACAAGGCGAAATTCCGTACGTTTAACTTAGATTTATGTTTCTACAAAAATTACTGGTATTTCTCCTGGAAAATTCTTTGAAGCTTGCGAATCCTGATATATGCTACCACCAGTATTTCCAAATTAGTGATTTTTTTAAAATCAGATGCAATTCCCATTTCCTACGAGAAATTTAATGTAGAAATGGAGAAATTTAATGGAGAAATTTAATTAAATTTACTGTATTTAGTAATCGAAATTTCTTCATTATCCTCTTCAGACCGCATGTATGCACACATTTAAATTTTTTTTTCACGTATATAAATAAAAATTCGTTAACCCTTTAACGATCATAGCATTTTCATTGCTAAGATGTCGAAATAAATGAATGACACCGGTAATTAAGAACAAATATATTTCTAAATAAGAAAACGTGATTTTTCACATACAAAATAAAAGGGATATTTTTAGATAAAAATACCGGTGTCAGTGTTGCGTATCGGAATTAAAATTTTGTGGTTTCGTGGCGAAACCAATGAACGTTAAAGGGTTAACCCTTTGCAGGGGCAGGGCAAATTCATTGAAATTAATGACTGACATCGGAATTTGAAAACAACTTTATTTATAAATACGAAAAAGCTATATTTCAAGCAATTAACATTAGAAAGACGGGAAGTTTTGCACAAATTTTGTAAAAAATATTTAACAACAGTTTTATAATTTAAAACTAATTAACCCGGGAGAACGCGCGCTTATCCAGGGTATGGATGGATTTAACTTTGTCACCAATAAAATCAAATTAAAACAGTCGTTTTATTTAGACGGAAACAATTCTTACAAATCTTGAGATAAAATAAGTTGGAGATTACTTTAAAAAAGTTAGTGGTTGCAACTGTAAAAACCATACGCACTCCGGGTCTTTTAGGCCCTGCGCGCGTCCTCGCGGGTTAAGTTATGTGACTAATTATTTTTTTCCTTTATTCCTTTGAAATATATTTTAGAAAGAAATTTATGGCTCGAACCGAAGCATATTCACTTAGTAGGTGCTAAATCGGCTTCTCGCCGTCATTCTAATGTTAATAAACCGTAATTTTTTTAACCAAAATTCCGGTGCCAGTGTGGAGTTTGGGAATTAAAATTAAGTGTCCGCGCGCAAGTGGTTAAAAAAAAAGAAAAAATGGTGTGAATTGAGCCTTACAGAGAGCATTAGTAAACGAAATAACAATTTGTTTTTCTTATAATGCTTTTTTAACGAACTTCGCTTTACATAAAAATGGCTTGCAGCAGAAATGTACAAAATGTGCAAACACGAAATCTTAAATGAATTTTTTGTTCGTTAAGATACCATTTGTAGAGTCCATTAGTAATACAAAAATATTAAATATATATATATATTATGCTTTTCATTATTTTTGCAATGCAAAAATGTAAAATAAAATAAAGAAAAATCCTTTAAAAAAAATGCACTTATTGAGTTCTCAAATATCATCAAATTTTGTGTACAAAATAATATATATATATATATATACATATATATATATATATAATTGTGCTCTGCAAATTTTTTTAGTTATCGCTTCGTTTATATAAATCCATAACTGAAATTTTAAAAAAGTACGTAAATAACCCTGGGGTTTGAAGAGATTAAATGTAACAAAATCTTATAGCGTAAAAAAAATCCTTATTTTTAATTTTTTTAGTTATCGGTTTGTTAATATAAATCCATAACCGATTTAAATATATATATATGCATATATATATATTACTGGAATTTATATAAGTATATATAACTGAAATTTAAAAGAAAGTACGTAAATAACCCTAGGTGTATGAAGAGGTTAAATGAAACGAAATTTTATGGCTTACAAAAAAAAAAAAATAAATAAAAAATAAAAATAAATAAATAAATAAATAAATAAATAAATAAAAAATAAAAATAAAAATTAATAAAAATAAATAAAAATTAATTTTATTCGTTATATATAAATAAATAACTAAGATTTAAAAAAAGTACGTAAATAATTCTGAGTGTCAGAAGAAGTTAAATGAAAAGAAATTTTATGTTATACAAAGAAAAAAAATTATTTCTTTTGCTATTCAATCTTTCTTAGTTATCGGTTTGTTAATATAAATCCATATCGATTTTTCTTTTCTTTCTTTTTTTTAAGTACGTAAATAACCCTGGGTGTCTGAAGAGATCAAATGAAACGAAATTTCATGGCGTACAAAAAACTAAATAAATAAATAAATAAATAAATAAAATTTTATTTTATTCACTATTAAATATTTCTTAGTTATCGGTTTGTTTAGATAAATGCATAACTAAAATTTAAAAAAATGTCCGTAAATAATCCTGAGTGTATGAAGAGGTTAAACGAAACGAAATTTTATTGCGTACAATGTATATATAAAGATAGATAGATAGATAGATAGATAGATATAGATATATATTCGCTGTTCAATATTTCTTAGTTATCGGTTTGTTTATATAAATCCATAACTGAAATTTTTTTTTAAAAAAAAGTACGTAAGAGGAGGAAAAAATCGGGAGAGATTAAATGAAACGAAATTTTATGGCGTACAAAATAAATATATGTATATATGGTACTATTAGGTTATCCCGTCGAATAAAAAATTGTCGTCAAACTATAAGATTAAATGCCAATAATGGATGATCGTGAATGTCACATTCATTGGCATTAAATACGATTCATGTGTTTAAAATGTCATTAAATAATTTTTATTTCGACTTTTTATTGGTATTTTTATTAATATTCTACTAATTATTTGTTTTTTCGTTATTTAAAATAAAAATTACGTCAATATGTATAATTTGGCTATTAGTTTGGCGATTTGTATTATTTGGCGAAATTGGTCGACGGGATAACAGAGTAGTACCGTATATATTTTTTTCCGCTGTTCAACATTTCTTAGTTATCGGTTTGTTAATACAAATCCACAACTGAAATTTCAAAAAAAGAAAAAAAAAACGTAAATAATTCTGAGTGTCAGAAGAGGTTATACGGAACGAAATTTTATGGTGTAAATTCAGATTCACTGAATTTCGTATATATACTTCATATTATATCCTAAGAATTAGAGAGTTAAAGTTGATTGACCTCTTGAGTCATTGCGTATTTTAGAACATACGTTAAATTTCATTACCTTGTCTTGTGACGCAGATAATTGAGATAAAATCTCATTCTTTAAACTTTTCATACTCATTAAATATTTATCACACTTAACGCTTACAAACGCTTGAAAATAAGTTGTGAAGCGTTTACTGATAATCGCCGTACAATCTCTCTGCTGTTCATTCTTTATTGATGTATGAATCCTCTCTGACAAAAGCTGTGTATTCTGCAAACTGGAAAATAAATCAATCCCTCTTGTATGCTTGAGGTCACATGATTGTTTCAGTGACTGCCTGTTAAATAGCGTGACTACCCATGACGGAGGCAATGTAAAAGACAATCACGTCATGTACAGCGTTAAGATTTTAATTGGCAGTTGTTTACGCAAACGAACATGACTCTCTAATAGAAAAGAGGTTTTCGATTATAATTAAGAGTTAAGATAACTAGTATTTAATTCATTAAAGTCCAGTGGTATACTTTTAGATCAGTAGACTGAGAGGCAAGAAAACACTCTTCCTCTTAGTAAATATGAAGATAAATATATACTTTCTTTCACGATATAAATTCGTTGATAAATTAAGACAAAAATCACTTTTCTTTTAATGTAGTGAGAAATCCTAAATTTCAAATTTAACGAAGAAAATAAATCGACCGTTAATGGATGAAACATTTTAGGGACGATTGTTTTATGGTGAAAAAAAAGACCATAAAAATTTAGTTATTCATTACGATTTATTCATTTTATATTAATAATTTAAAAAAAAAGACAAAAAAGAAACAAGGAAAAACAATAAAAGTTCAAAATATAAAGAAATAACTTAAAAAAAAAAAAAAAAAAAAAAACATTCCTATTTGTATCCATTGAGCGTTAATGGTAATTTATTAGGAATAATTTCTTACAAAATAAAAAATGTGACAGAATTTTTTTTCTTACAAATTCTTTTACTTATTTTTCTCTAGAACTAATTAAAGATTAATGTATTTAATATATCTGAAATTATTTTTATCAATATAGAAGGATTTTTGCAACGGACATCCGGATATCAGGCTATTATCGGATATCGGAATAACATCAACAAATAAACCATATAATTTATAAAACCAACAAACCATAAAATTTTTACTTGTCTTGTTGAGGGATTCTACAGTGAAGAAGAGGATTCCTACGTGTCAAAGGAATCGGGATAGTGGAATTAGGGGTTGTATCACCAGAAATTTTGTAAAGTACCGGTCGCTAAAGTTTCTTTCTGATCCATTTAATCAAAAATATCTGTTTTCAAAAACCGGTAGTAAAAGTTAAAAAAATCTGTAAAAGACGTGAAAAATCGGCAGTATTTGTAAGTGTTTTTCAAAAGCATTGATCAGTTAAAGGTGTTCTTAAATCAAAAAGGGCAACTTTGTGACACATGCATTAATTTATTTTAGTTCGGAAATGCATGAAAATAGCAGGTGCTGTTATTCAGAAACTGTCTAATTGCACTCATTCTATTGTTTTTTAAAAAACACAATAGATTTTTCATAACAAGCTTTAAAAGTTGACGCTTTTGAGCCTATTTCCCGACGAAAGCAGAAAAACCGGTCAAAATGGAGGAGAAAAACGGGTGATTGCGTCATCGAAATAGCTTATAACTCGATAAGTAATTTAATTATCATAAAATGGAAAATTTAGTTCAATTCGAAACCGATTTCATAGTCAGGCATTCCAATTTTATGTATTTCTGTTAAAAAATGAATTTGTAAATGTGTCAAAACGTTTTTCGCTTGTTGAGCGGATCAGTTAAGAACACCCTTAAGTGGTTAAAACTACATAAAATTAAACGTCCAACCATGTGGCCAAACAGCGTTTTTTTCTTTTTTTTTTTTTTTTCTTTCTTTTTTTTTTTTTTTTTTTAGATTTTTTAGATTTTTTTAAAGTTTGCGTTGCATTTTCTATTTTAAATCGGCGTGGCTAATTGAGGCACGTCGGATACTGACAACTCTTTTATGATATAGCTGTCTCCTTGAATCGCAAAGATTCGGCGATTGGATAAAGCAATGATTACTACAAAATTTAAGTGTTTTCCAGTGTGTCAATAAGTTTGTGTGCCCCTGATATTAAGTTTCGCTACTATTAAATTTTACAATTTGCGCTGTAGACTTTTTAAAATTTAGAATAGTACGCTGCACTTTAATTTCCGGCGTATAATTCGCGGATCAAACAATCAGTTTTCAACCTGAAAAATATATAAATAAAATGGTGCTTTTTAACTTCGCGGCAAATATTTGTCTTCAATTACTAAATAAAATTTCTGGGTTGATAAAGAATTGTTTGATCCGCGAATTATACGTCGAAAATTACGGTAATTGAAATTTTTAATGTCATTATCCCGAATGTTATGTCTTTTTTATGTAATAATATTTTCTTTTTATAGAGAAGGAAAATTTTAAAAATTTTCTGGAGTTAGTATTTTGTGTGTAACATTAATAACTACATAAACCAATAAGATTTTTTAAAATGAATGACATAAAAAAAAATTGTCCTAAAATTTTTTTTGTTTTATTTTAATTAATAATCTTGTATTTTAAATTAAAAAATTTGGAAGTGGAAGTTTTCAGCTTTAATTGCGAGTTAAAATAAACTGTAGTTAAGAAAAAAAAAAAAGATATCTATTTGTAACTAGCAGTTTGAATTTGCGCAGTAGATATCATTCATTTTAAATTTTAGTATAAATTGTATTGTTCGCTTTATATATATACATATTTAAGTTTTAATAGTATGATGTATTTAAAATTTTTAACATAATTATGCAATGCGATGTTTTTTATTTTTATTTTATTTTATTTTAACAAAATAGCATTTTTAATATAGTTGAATTTATGTTCTATAATTATTTTTAGAATAAATATCTTTATATGACAATATTATAACTTTATGTTTAACCAAAAAAATTTTAGTTGAATAAAACTGAAAAATATTGTTCTATAGGTTTTGTTTTTATTTTGATTAATATCTTGTATTTGAGATTTGTTGCACAAACATTTTGGAAGTTAAAACTTTGAGATTTAATGGTTTAATTAAGAGTTAAAATGCAATGCATTTAGGGAAAAATGTGACCGTTTTATAAATATTTGCTTACGTTTTCGTAGAATATCGTGCATTTTAAATTTCGTTACAAATTTTATAATGCGTTTTACACATTTTTTTTTACTATATAGATTATGATGCATTTTAAATATTAAACATAATTATGTGATCTGATGCATTATTTTTTTCCAAAGTAGTATTTAAAAAAAAGAACGATTAATCTACAGATTTTTTTAAAAATCAGTTTCCTGAATATGAGATTAGTATAACTGCATAGGCTAATAAACATTTTTAAATGAATAATATTTTTTAAATTGTCCTTTATGACGTATTTTTATTTTGGATAATATCTTGCACTTTAAACTTTCCACATAAGCACAATTTTATGCACTAGAAACTACTTTTATTATTATCATTATTTGTTACAAATGCAAAAGAATTTAATGGAACAAAAACAAGTATCTAATAGAGTTATTATAGGGTTCCCAAATGGTCCGCCAACTGAACATCAATATTTTCTTAGATAGATTTTCATTTTATATTTTTATTGTAAATTGTGCAGAAAACGCAATCGGGAGTTAGTCTTAGCACAAACGCTGTAGAATCCTACTATGAAATTTTCTGTTAAAAAATATTGGTGTTCAGTTCGCGGACCATTTGGGAGCCCTGTAATTACTCTTTATAGATAATTTTTAAGCTTCAATAGCATCTTCAATTTAAAATTTATTACTTTAGTGTAATTGTGTGTGCTGATAAATTGTTTTATTATTATTATTATTGTAGTAGTATTTAACACTTTAACTGTTATGCCGGAACTGGATTCGAGCAAGAACATATTGCTTGCATCGTTACTGAGATATCATTTATTTGTAGCTGAAAATTTATCTTCATTGTTGTTAGACATTTTTCGATTAAGTGCAGCAAATATTTTGGTACGGAAAAAGGTGTATTCAGTCCCTATTTTTACCACGCTTTTATTAACTTCACCTGTATGTTTGTGAGTTTGTGAGTTTGTAACTCTCCTTATTTTATGTATGTTCACCGATTACTCCGAAACCATGCAACCGATTAACTTGGTTTTGGTGTTAAATGAAAGACGATGCTCTCCAATTGGTACCACTTCAGTTTCATCGAAATTGGTTCAGTTCATTTTTAGTAATTAGGCAAAAACTAATAAAATTAGTTATTTTTCGTTAATTAAAAGTGTTGAATACGTTCACTGAATGGAGTGTAGACAGCATGGCCGAGCGGTCTAAATCGCCGGATTGAAGCTCTGTTTTTCGAAAGAGATTGGGTTCGAAGCCCACTCCTGACATTATTTACATCTATGTAAGATTTTAAAAAAATTCCGTATTACAATTTTTATTTTTAACCGGCTTCAGAAAAGGAAGAGGAAGTTATCAATTCGACGCGTATGTATTTTTTTTCTATGTATGTTCACCAATTACTCTGAAACTATTCAACCGATTAATTTGGTTTTTGTATTAAATATAAATATAGTTTTAAAAAAACTAAAAACTACGCTTTTAAAGTAATCAAAACTAAAAAGTGAAAAATAAATACAGTTTAAAAAAACACGCTTTTTAAGTATATCAAACTAAAAAGTGAAAAATAATTCGTACTATAAGCTGAAAACGAAAATAGATGAAAAATACTATATTACTATAAAATCATTGTTATTATAGAAATCAATTAATAAGCAATAAATAAAATTATCGTGGAAAAAAAGCGTGGGGTGCTTCTTAAGAACTGATAGATGGAGCATGGTAGATGGAGCACCCCACGCTTTTTTTCCACGATAATTTTATTTATTGCTTATTAATTGATTTCTATGACAACAATGATTTTATAGCAATATAGTATTTTTCATCTATTTTCGTTTTCAGCTTATAGTACGAATTATTTTTCACTTTTTAGTTTCATATACTTAAAAAGCGTGTTTTTTAGTTTTTTTTTAAACTATATTTATTACTTTGTGATATAAAAACAGCTAAAAATCCCTAAAACAGCTTGAAAACCAGATTTTAATGATGGACTGGTTGGTTTAGTATTTTCCTATATCCATAGGTATGAGAACATCAATATCAGAGAACAAGAAAATAATATGGTAAGCTTAAAAGGTATGAGTTACTATAGCATAATATCCTTAGGGGTATACTATCGAGTATTACCGATTATGAGCTTGATATTCTGTTCGCACTGAGAAAACTAAGTCACTAACTTGAAGTTTTTTGAAGCGGTCGTACCCGGAATCAATATTTTCACTTGAGCAAGTTTCTAAAACTTACTTAAATCTTTCATACTCTCTTAACTATGAGTTGAGTGGAAATCTTCCTTCTGAATATTTAATTATTATTTCTGAATTTTAGAATATTTAATCTTGTTTATTAAATTACTGGCGTTGAGTCTTACAAATAATTATAAACTATTTCAAGTTGTTATTTGTTTATCCCAGTTGCTTAACACGTGTGTTTGTGGGGTGTTTTTTGTAATCAAAGGCAGAAAATGAAAAAAATTTGAACCAGTTATTTCCTCCCGTAAAATAAATTGGGAGCATGACGAAATTAATTTTTTAATTGAAATATGGCAGGATAATGGCTGTGTAAACAAAAAAGAAGTTAGAAATTGCAGTTACAAATTTCAGAACTTTTGCGCATGCCCAGATGTCAGTTTGGCCTAGTTAAATCACTTACAATGTTTAGTTAATGCGAACAGGTGAAGCCTAATTCCGAGGATTCCGCTTCATAAAATTTAAGTGACCTTGAAGTTAAGTGACTCAACTATCTCAGTGCGAACATGGTATAACTCTGGTAAACCCCTAATCGGATTTGCAGGTGTGTCCACCAAGATATGACTTGACAGAGCAGTTGCTTTTGGGTTTCAAATTGGGTAGTCAAATTATTAAAAAGCCTCAAATCCGCACTTCATTGAGTTGGCGGCTGAAATTCCAGACTTAGGTAGAACTCGATTAGTATATCAAAATTCAACTGTTCTGCTAAGTCATTTCTTGCTGGAAACCACCTGCAGGCACTATTTTAGTGGTTGATTGGAAGGTTTATCATTGTATTTTCCTGCAACCAATCTTCACGTTTTTATACCTTTAGCTTGCAGGAAAACATAATGATAAACCTACTGATAAATCGCTAAAATTTGATCTACAACAGAATTCGTACGCTTCTAGCACTTTTAATCAGAAATTTTCTAAAGTAACATTTGTCTTATTTAATAAAATAAAAAATCCATATTCAGGTATAGCGCCAGTACTTTACGAAACTTTTGCTACTAAAACATCGAAAATCCTCCGACTAATGCGTCCGAACCAGTAGCGGCTCGACAGGGAGTGCTGCATCAGATTTTTCTTACCATTAAAATTTAACAGAATCTTTTCTATTATTTATTCGACATACTTTGTTGATTAATGAAAACTGAAATTACCATACAATTTTAGTCTTATGAATAAATTGATGCAGCACCTCCTGACGAGCCGCTATTGGTCCGAACACTATTCAAGTGATTGCAACCAAGATATAATTAGGCAGACCAATTGCAATTTAATATGCGAAACGAGTTTTATTTAATCCTGGAATTTCATCAACAAAATTTATAAGGCGATGCCTTGTGCAACCCTATGAAAATAATGTCTTTTCTAATGTATTCATAATCGTAACCTATTTTAATTAAAATTACTTTTTATTTTGCCAATTTTACCGTATTATTTTAGCATTAATTTAATAATAGAGGATTTTATCTTTTCTAGACATAAGAAAAAAGGTGTTGAATGGAAATACACAAAATAATTATATAACTATTTTTTTCTGCTGTTAAAGATGAATTAAAAAAAAAAAAAAAAAAAAAAATCATTTTCTAGGTGAAAGATATGTAGTGCATATTTTGTTCATTTAAGTCACGTTTTTGTGAAAGTAGCAGTATCAAATAAATGTTGTTTTCGAAATTTTCTTATTTCTTAAAAGAAAGATATTTATCAAAATTTATAGGATTACTCTTAAAAGGCCTTTTATGTCGTATCATTTTTGAAAAAATCGAAAGAATCTTACTGAGCAACTACATAAAAAAATAAATTTATTATCTAGTATGACGGATAAAAATAATTCTTAATTTATAGGAAGTTAGAAGAACTACTTAGATACACTAGACCTATACTAGAACTACCGTATATTTGAGTCAAGTTTAAAGATAATAAAGATTTCACACCAGAATTTTGATTTGAAATAGTTTAACTTTGTTACTTAACATTTTTCTTCTTTGTTTCCTTTTAAACTTATTTTATAATCAAATTTCTGGTTTGAACCGAAGCATATTCATATGGTAGCCATAAAAATGGTGGCTCATGGTAGTTCTAGAGTTAATCCTTTATCTACCGACGGTACTTATAAGTACAGTGCGTGCCAAAAGTTTAAGCACAACAGAAAATTTCAAAATAAAATTTTATTAATGAATGATAGTTAATTTCCTTTTCACATAATCTACAAACTGTAGTTTTAAAAAGATAGTTAACAGATTTATGTTATAAAATTTATCTTAAATAATAAAATTTATCAAAACAACAAAAATGAGTGTGCCAAAAGTTTAAACACAGCAGTTTTTAGTATTTAGCAGAATAATAATAAAAAAAAATTAATACTTGATTATTGGTCCTTTATGCTGAATTACTTTAAATATACGGTCTTCCATCGATAAAATGAGTTCTGTATTGTTTCTGGTTCAATATTAAACCAAGCGTTCTCAATGGCATCTTTCAAATCTTTAACTGAAGAATACTGCTTTCCGTTTAAATAAACTCCATGAGTGAGAATACCGCACATATTTTCTATAGGGCTTAAATCAGGAATAATTGCCGGCCATTTCAAAACAGTCACATTTTTCGACTTAAGCCACGATGAAATTGAGTTTGAGGTATGGATCGAAGCATTGTCATGTTGAAATAGCCATTTTTCTCCCCCCAAAACCTCGGCAACAGAAAGCAAATGATTGGCAAGTGTTTCTTGATAGTTTTCAGAGTTTTCACGACCACTGATGAATACTAGAGATGTCTGACCATTGAAAGAAATAGCCCCCCATACCATTACAGAACCACCATTATGTTCATGGCTAAATACACTTCTAGGTTCTTTGCGGAGATCAAGCCAATAGTACTTAAACCCATCAGGGCCATCGAGGTTCCATTTTTTTTCATCACTGAATATGACATTCAGCCACTTTTCACCAAATGACATATGCTCTTTGGCCCATTGTAATCTAGCTTCTTTATGGTGTCGTTTGAGACACGGTAATCGAGCCATTTTACCGTATTTGATGAATTTGAATTCCAAAACTTTTCTATGAACAGTTTTTTTTTCGATATTTGTCCTCCAAATGCATGTTTTATTTGCGAAAGGGAATAATTCCCAGTTGAAGCCAATTTTCTGACACGGCTATCTTCGCGCAAACTAGTCACTCGCGGCCTTCCTGAACGAAATTTTCGTTTGAAATTATTACCATGACCCAAAATTTGATGAATACCTCGTTTTGATCTTTTTAATGTACTTGCAATTTCAGAAAGATACTTAGATTTTGCTCTCATACTCCATATTTTTATCACCTCCTCCTCTGAAAATTCTTTCGACCGAGGCCTTTTGTACTAACTCGTAAACAACAACTAACAGCTTCTTATACACACAGAAATTGTTTGCGTGCGCATCCGCTTACGTCAGATTGTAAAATTTGCGTAAAAACGATTTTGTGTTTAAACTTTTGACACGCTTATTTTTGTTCTATTCTTAAACTCCATGGTTTGAAATAAAATTTAAAAATTAATTTCAATTTATATGGTGTTAAAATAGATATTATTAACATATACAAGACAAATATTGAAATAAAGTGAATATTTAAAGTTTTATTTGAAAATCGCTATTGTGCTTAAACTTTTGACACGCACTGAACCACAAAAATTACTTAATATAAAATTATTTTAATACGTCAATTTGTTGTAATACTGCTTAGAATGCGTTACAGATACATTATTTTATTTTGTTCCAAAAGCTTTATTGGTTACACGATACAAAAATATTTTTAAAAGGATGATTTCTTTTGAGTTTTCTTGGCGCAGAGGGAGGGGGATGGGGATTTTTCGATCCGAAAATATTTCTACATTTATATTGTAAGAACATCATATTTGTGCAATTTATAATTCTACAAAATTCTAAGAAAACAATTTAAAATAAAAGATTTGATTGAGGTTATAAATATTGCATAAAATCCCTGTAAATTCAAATTTAATGAATCCTTCTAAATCCTTCAATTCTTTTAAAGTCCTTCAAAAATTTATTAAATGATTATGTAAATCTTTTAATTTAGTTTAAACAATTTACGTAAAATGCTTTAGAATGTAAAATTTTCATGAATTCATAATGCGGTAGATAAAGGGTTAAACCTGTGTGTATTTCAAGATATAAAAATATATAAACTTCACAATCATTAAATTGTACCATTTCAAGCTTACAGTTTAAATAAATTTAAACTGTTTAGTTCTAAATCTGTACACCGTTCAAGTATGTTTAAAGTTAAAAGATGTAGAAATCTTTGTTTAAACATGGACAATTTTTTTAATATTATGGTCTTTAAATTAGATTTTGATGTTTACAATTTAAAGATGTACAGTTTATGTATTTTTTACATTTTTTTTTATTAATATTTTATTTGATTAGTTTTTAACATGTGAAGAGTTTTTAATGTACAAATTAAACTGTATAATCTATAAATGGTACAATTTCATATTGCAAAAATTAATGATATTAATAGAAAAAGTTTCATTTATTTTGATTATAAATTCAATAGATAATTAATGCTACAAAATGTATTGTTTTTCATATTCTTTTTTAGTTTTAAATGATATCAAAAGGTATACATAAGAAGAAACTTTCTTCAGTTAATGATGGATTTTCTTAAAACATCACTGTGATTTTCCTGGTAATATATATCTAACTATCTTTTCACTTAAGTCACGTTTTTGCGCAAGTATCAATGTCTAATAAATGTACTTTTCGAACTTTTCTTGTTACTTTAGGAAACGATATTTATCAAAATGTAAAGGACTACTTTTGATAGGTCTTTAATGGCTTATCATCTTTGAAAAAAAAAATCAAAGAATCGTATTAAACTACTTTGAAAAAGATAAAGCCATTTTAATGCAAGATTGCAATTCTTTGTTAGCGCGATGTTTTCAAAGTTAAGTTGGGTATTGTTTTCAGATAACGAATTTATAAGAAAATTAATCTGAAGCTTTGTTTGATTTAAAATAATTATTTTTTTAAACCTTTTGATTACGGGACAGAACGACGACAATTTTAAATTTATTCGAAAAAAAAATTGCAAATATTTCTGTGTGATAGATTTCTTTAGAAATTATCAGGATGTAACAGGATGACTGCCTTCCCTAAATTATAGAATCTATAGGTGGCGCTATTGCCACCTTCGGCAAAATATCCTGAGATATTTTGCCTTCCTTTCGAAAAAGACATGAAATGAATTGAAGTAATTTAGTTTTGGGTTAAGATGTAAGATTGGGATGTGTGTTCGATATACATCTCTCTTAGAGATGTTCTTTGTGCTAAGTAATTTTTATGAATATTCAATTGATTGAGTTGCGCTCGTCTTGCGATTTGTATATAATGTGATATGTGTTGTGTCGTCTACAATAAAATATGACTGTAACATCTCTGTTCTATATTTTAAGTACCGAATAACATCCCACACTGGCACCCAACGTAAAATGGAGTTCTTTCGGAACATTTTTGTGCTTTCAAAGTCTTTGTGTCAAGTTCGCTGCTGTCATCCTGACAAAAGTTCCAGAAATTAAAGTAGGGTAATCCGTACCCACTTCTAAATTATTGCCTCCTCGGCTATAAATGAAGTTTTGTATTCTCAAGTGCCGTGTTCGTTAAGAACAATTCATCCTGTGATTTCCAAAAAGTTCTATTATATAATGTGCCATATCATGTGTCAAGATATACTCCAGTTTGGTGCTAATTTCTTTAATATCAGTTATGTGTGGTAGTATCATCGCGACAAAATTTAAGAAAGTATATAAAAAAAGGGGTAATCCGTACCCATTTTAAAGGCGTTATCAACTCTACAATGAATCAAGTTTCTGTTCTTATTTTTAACAGTGCTTTCTTCTTCTTCAATTCTGTGTTTTAAGTGCGTCATCCTTACAAAAAAGCAAGAAAATGCATTCAAAAAGGGTAATCCGTGCCCTTCACATTGGAAATAATTGAAAAATATTGTCGACATGACAATAAATAATGTTCTTCAGTCTTCATAAGCAAGATTGTTCTAACGTAATAATACCTTGTTCTGAGAAAGTTTATTATGTGATAAAGTGTACTATATCAACAAAATATCTTCTAGTTTTTAACACTAGAACCGCGGCGACGGGTCATTTTGACCCGTATCATATGCAGCGATGTTGATTCGAACCAGAAAAATCTTTATAAAATTAGCTAAATATAAGCTGGACAAAAATAATTTCAATTTATAATTTAAACAGTTTTAAATGAAAATTCCAGTGATAAAATATTTTTATAAAACTTGAACGAATTTTCCCGCGGTTCTAGTGTTAAACATAACTGGTGTTTGTGATTGAAAGTTCTTCATTTCGTCATATAAAAGTATTCTACTTGTAATCTGATTTTGTTCTTACAAGTGTTCGATGCCTATTTACTTCTTCGTACTTTTAATTATGTGAATCAACGGCAACTTTTATCTAAAAATAGATTTTTATTTTATTTGTTTTTTTACCGGTAAAAGTTGAAATTATTTTTTGATTGCTTGTTATTTTCTCTTTTTTTTATTTTTTTGCTGGCCAGCTGCGGAAAAAATTTTCATTTTCTTTTATTTATTAAGATAAATGCTGTTTCATATATATATATAATTTTTTTGTTTGTTTTGTTTATGTTGATTTTGGGTAAGATTATTAAGAAACATTAGTTTTCTGAAATTGAAAGTGATTTCTTTTGATATTGTTTTTAAAAGCAAGGATTCTGAGTAAGTGAATTTTGTTTTGTTTTTTTAATCTGTGCACAGAGTTTAAAAATGATTTTGATAAATTTTATTATTTCGTATGTTGTTTATTTTTTAGATGTAAAGTAAGTTCTTTATTAATATTTCGAGTTGTTTTCATATTTATGTGTGGTTGAAAATTATTTCGCAATGAACTACCTATAATATTTCATATATTTAAAATGAATGATTTATGTCATTGGTAAGTTAATTTGGTAAAAATGCTGAATTTTAACGAAAAATAATATTTCTTATAATTATTTTCATGAGCTCATGATTAAATTAGTTGTATATTTTAGTATGTTTTAAATTATTTCCTGTATTTTTTTAACATTTATTTATGAAAATGTATCCATATTTACCTGTTTTATTAACCTGTAAGGGGAAGGTAGTCATTTTGTTCTTATTATTTAATGGGTCTCGTATCTAATAGTTTTCTAATTTAAGCATAAATTAACAATAGCTAATTTGGGAAAAATGGCGTTTCTTTCTAAAGGAAAAAAATCGATTTGTTTAATTTGGGCACAGAATTAGAGTTAGATGTAGATAAAGATGATAAACTAACAGTCTTACGTGAGAAAATTATGAAGTGTCAACTGCTTAAAGACGACGAACAATTTGTTAAAGAGGCATTTATGGCTATCGTGGATGATCGCAAAAAAACAAGAAATTGCAGATCAACAACTGATTGCGGATAAACGTATTGCAGAGGAAAGAGCATATGAGCTAGAAAAACTTAAGCTACATGCTCAAAACCCTACCGCGACAACAGTACCACAAAATCAAATAGACCAGATGCGTATAGATATTAAAAATATCTTGCCAACGTTTATTCCTGAAAAGGATGATATGTCTTTGTTTATGACCATGTTTGAACGTCAAATGAAAATGCTTAATGTCTCCAAAGAATTTTGGGTTTCTCAATTAATTGCCGTACTTCCGAACGACATTGGTAAACTAATCGCCAGAGAACCAGAAGAAATGTTCAAAAATTATTCTTATATTCGTGACATATTGCTTAAAAGATTTATGTTGACAGCAGAAAAGTTTAGAGTATCATTTAGCAGACATCAAAAAAGAGAAAATTCTACTTGGAAAGATTTTTATTTTGAACTTAGAAATTATTTTGAGGGTTGGTTATCCGAATTAGAAATGAATTAATTTGAAAAACTAACTGAACTAATAATCGCTGATCAGATTAAGAAAAAGTGTCCATCAGAATATAAAAATCATTATTTAGATGGTTGGGACAAGTTAAATGATCCTGTCGTGTTGGCTGAAAAGCTAGACATTTACGAAAACATTAATCCTTCTTCTCAAAAGTCAGCAAGTTATCCAAAAACGCGTGAAGCGCAGAAACATGTTTTGCCGAAAAATCCAAATGGTCAAGAATTCTGGAAAAATCAAACACCCAAAAATGAAACTAACATTTTTCAAATTATAAAAATAATCATTCTACTTCAAAATATACAAATTCAAGATACGAAAACAATGATAAGCGTAAGATTATAAGTTGTAATGGCTTTGGTAAACAAGGTTTTGTCAAAGCCAAATGTCCTAATTGTTCTCCATCTACGCAGAGGCAATCAGCAAATTTTCGTTCCCTTCATCTCAAATCTTGTTCTATCAATATTCAATCAACACATTTGTTGTATATTAAGGTAAATGGTGTTACAGGTGTTGCTTGCGCAGATACAGGAGCGACTCATTGCATTGCTGGGGAAATGTTATACAAGATTCTGTGTGACCAAGGAACTGTGCTCGAAGACACCGGTGTAAGCATAACACTTGCTGATGGCCTACGAAAAGAAACCAACATTCTTCAAGCAACAATCACTGTTGAAATAGAAGGTCGTACAACTAGTACAACGATTTTTGCCTTACCCGAAGCCGAGGGAAATAGAACATTGTTAGGCATGGATTTTTTGAATAAAATGGGGATCGTGCTTGACATGCGAAGCCAAAGTTGGTACTTCCAGAATAATCCAAAACATAAAATTCCCTTTTCTGATGATCCTTTCATTACGACGCCTGAAATCTCAGCACCAACTGCCACAGCTAACTCAATTATGTTAAGAGAAACAGAAGGTCAGCATCTATCTGAGAATCAAAGAAAAATGCTTAATGAGTTACAGGAATTATTTTCCACTACCTTTCGACCAGAGGGAGAAGCAAAGCCCGTCGAACATCATATAAATACTAGAGACCATCGTCCTATATCACTACCTCCTTACATTTTATCACCGGAAAAGAAAGAATTGTTGAAAACCGAAATTGATGATCTTCTAGCCAAAGGCAAAGTAAACGTCATAGCTGACATGCTTTCTCGTCCTGCTTGTGATCATACCAATAAAGAAAGTTGCGATATTTGCGCTATAATAGTTGATATTTCTTCTAAATCATCAAGTGATTTACGTGCTGAACAAGTGAAAGATGAAGAATTAAAGAAAATTATTAAAAGTTTCGAAGATGAAGAAAAAACTCTTGACTTTACTAACTGGAATGATCGCGGTTATATTATGAATCAAGGAGTTTTATACAGGTATTCTCCAAGTTCGGAATCAGAAGAAGCTCAACTAGTTGTCCCATCACATGAAAGGGAGAAAATTTTAAAAGAACACCACGATTCACCTACGGCTGGTTACTACGGTGTTAAAGGTACGTTAAATAGAATATCCAAAAGATACTATTGGACTGGAATGCGTTCATACATTGCAAATTATGTCAAAAATTGTGCTGAATGCAATAGGTATAAGCTTTCTAATCAAAAACCATCCGGTTTGTTACAAACACCAGTGTATTCACAAAGATTTGAAGTTCTATCAATTGATCTTTTTGGCCCTTTACCAAAAAGTAAAAACGGTAAAAGATGGATATTTATAGTAGAAGACTGTGCAACAAGATGGGCGGAATTGTTTGCCCTTACACATGCTACTGCAGCGCAGTGTGCAACTACGTTGCTTGAAGAAGTTATCCTTAGATATGGTCTATCGAGACGTATAATATGTGATAACGGACCCCAATTTGTTAGTAGTGTGATGCAACAACTTTGTTTTCTTTTAGGTATCAAACAAAATCCAACTCCCATATACCATCCCCAGGCTAATCCTGTGGAGAGGAAAAATAGAGATCTCAAGCCGAGATTGGCTATATTAGTAGAAAATGATCACTGCTCTTGGGAAGTAAAGCTTCCAAAAATCCGTTTTGCACTAAATACTGCTAAGTGTGACACTACTAGAGAAGTTTGGAAGAGAATTGAGAACAACAGCATGACATTCGTGCTGTAATTCAAAATGATAATTTTGTGCCTGAGATTACTCCATATCTCAAGAAATTCGCAAAATTCACCAAAGAAATCAAAGACAAAGTCGAATCTAAGCAAGATCAGAGGAAAAATTTGCTGACCGTAGACGGAAACCGGGACATAGTTTTGTTCCAGGAGACAAAGTTTGGGTTGACTTACATCCAGTAAGTAAAGCCTCTAACAACAAAACGTCGAAGTTCATGCCTAAATATGATGGACCTTACATCATTTTAACTCAAAAATCACCCAATACTTTTGTCATAGCAAGTATGGACAGTCCAAATGATCCACTTGCTACATGTCACACTTCAGCCTTAAAACTATGTAATGACTCTGACATAGTGCCTGTCGCACCCATTAGCAAACGTGGTAGGCCACCAAAGAAAGTTACTGGTTCCACACCGGGACGTTCGCGGAACCAGAGGGGGAGGCTGTAACAGGATGACTGCCTTCCCTAAATTATAGAGTCTATAGGTGGCGCTATTGCCACCTTCGGCAAAATATCCTGAGATATTTTGCCTTCCTTTCTAAAAAGACATGAAATGAAGTGAAGTAATTTAGTTTTGAGTTAAGATGTAAGATTGGGATGTGTGTTCGATATACATCTCTCTTAGAGATGTTCTTTGTGCTAACAAGGAAGGTCTCCATACGGGCATACTCAGAAAAATCTGAAAAAATTACAGAATGTTCTTCTCATATAGTTATATATGTTTATAAAAAAAATTTCGGCGGAACCTCCTTATAACGTCCGTAAAAAAAATAATAAAAAATTCGTTTATTTGGCGATTTATCTCCGGTTGACGAAAAAACGAAATTTTGAAAAATACGCTTTTACGCTTCGAATACTTTTTAAAGAAAAAACTTTCTATGTTCAATTTATTTAAATAAGTTTAGTTTAAGTAATTTTAGTTTTGCATTTTTACTTTACTTTAAGTGTAATTTTGTCATATACGTTTATATGTACTTATAACAAAATGAAATTAATATATTTTATCATTTAAAACACAATTTAAATTGATTAAAATTGTTCCAAATAGAAAAATACACTGATGAAAATCTGCTGCATTTTGTTGCAATGCACTCCCTTGCTTGTATAGAAAACGGTTACTTGGCCGTGAAACGGAGCTTTCTCATTGGTTGGAATAGAGATATTATATACAAGCGGTGGAGTGCGTTGCAACAAAATGCAGCAGATTTTTAACAGTGTATGACACGGTCAATTCACAGTGCTATGGAGCATTCTCATTGGTCAGAAGAGAGATATTCTATAAAAGTATTGGAGTGACGTTGCAGTAAATGCTGCAGATTTTTAACAGTGAAGTCAATTAAAATCAATTTTCAGATTCGTTAAAATCGTCTGCTTTTAGCGAGGAAATGCACTGCTCGCCAAATCCCGCGTCGGTTTCAGCTTTTCACGCCAATTATTCCAAACTATTTTATTTTTTTACATATCAAATAATGTAATTCCGCCGCTAATTTTCACTGATCCTTTATCATCTACATGAGTAGTTTAATTCGTATTTTTTTCAAAAAATTCTGAGTATGCCCCCAATGGAGACCTTCCTTGTAAGTAATTTTTATGAATATTCAATTGATTGAGTTGCGCTCGTCTTGCGATTTGTATATAATGTGATATGTGTTGTGTCGTCTACAATAAAATGTGACTGTAACATCTTTGTTCTATATTTTAAGTACCGAATAACATGTCACAAGGGTATATATCTATCGAATAGAATAGTTTTCAAAAACTGGTGCTAATAGCATAAATAATAGTTTCTGAAATGACATCTGTCCAAACCCCATAATCAAAGGATTAATTATTACTTTTAAAAATTAACTGTATAATCTTTAAACGGTACAATTTGATGTTGAGAAAAGTTATGGATAGTTTAAAAAACAGTTTTAGCTATTTTAATTAGTAAACCTGCAGATCAGGAGCCTCAACGTCAGCTTTGCACATCATTTTTTTTAACACACTTTGGGTAATATTCAACTTCCTGGAAACTGTAATTTAAAATTTTCAAATTACGTAATTATTTATAAGAATAAAATAAGAATAAGACGTTTTCAGCCATCAAAAGGGTTAAATTAAAGCTTTAGTTATGTTAGGATATTCTGAAATTTTCGTTTGCTTTTTTATTATAACATAGTAGATTTCTTCAGGGGGGCGGAGCCCCCCTGAACCCCCCGTATTCTCATTAAACTTAAATTTTTAACTTTCTATCAATTTGCTAATGTTTATCGTCTATCTTGTATTTCTTTATACATTTTGATTTATAAGGATAAGTAACAGTTTTAATAAGCATTTTTCATTATCCTTATACTTCTACATACCTGCCCACCACAAACACCTAAATCTGATGTATCAGGAACTTTTGACAGTGTAAACTCAGTAATCTAGGGTTTTACAGTTTTGTTTCCGAAAAAATGAAGTTTTGATTGCATTTTGTGGCAGTTATCGCGGACAGACAGACAAACAGAACAGACTGACAGGCGGAAAACAATAAATTTTGTGTCGCCAAAATAAACCTTCACTGAAGTTTCGGAAATTACGTCATTATTCATGAGTTATTGCTATCCATGTTTCTAATATTTTTTACGACTACTATAAAATACCTGTTTTATTTCAATTATGACGTCAAATTTTATCAGGTGAAATAATTGTTAAAAATATAATTATTTTTTATTTCTTTTACTTCTAATTATGCCCACATTTTTGTCAGAAAAATTCTTATTAAGGAAAAAAATTTCCGTGTTTAATATTTAACAAAGTACTATTTTTATTTTTATTTTTATTCTGACGTCATATTTATTTTTTCTTAGTTTAATTTTTCGAATGGAAATTGCTCAATTGGAGCACCCCACGCTTTTTTTCCACGATAATTTTTATTGCTTATTAATTGATTTCTATAATAACAATGATTTTATTGTAATATAGTATTTTTCATCTATTTTCGTTTTCAGCTTATAGTACGAATTATTTTTCACTTTTTAGTTTGATATACTTAAAAAGCGTGTTTTTTAGTTTTTTTTTAAACTATATTTATTACTTTGTGATATAAAAACAGCTAAAAATCCCTAAAACAGCTTGAAAACCAGATTTTAATGATGGACTGGTTGGTTTAGTATTTTCCTATACCCAAAGGTATGAGAACATCAATATCAGAGAACAGGAAAATAATATGGTAAGCTTAAAAGGTATGAGTTACTATAGCATAATATCCTTAGGGGTATACTGTCGAGTATTACCGATTATGAGCTTGATATTCTGTTCGCACTGAGGAAATTAAGTCACTAACTTGAAGTTTTTTGAAGCGGTCGTACCCGGAATCAAGATTCTCACTTGAGCAAGTTTCTAAAACTCACTTAAATCTTTCATACTCTCTTGACTATGAGTTGAGTGGAAATCTTCCTTCTGAATATTTAATTATTATTTCTGAATTTTAGAATATTTAATCCTGTTTATTAAATTACTGGAATTGAGTGCTACAAATAATTATAAACTATTTCAAGTTGTCATTTGTTTATCCCAGTTGCTTAACACGTGTGTTTGTGGGGTGTTTTTTGTAATCAAAGGCAGAAAATGAAAAAATGTTGAACCAGTTATCTCCTCCCGTAAAATAAATTGGGAGCATGACGAAATTAATTTTTTAATTGAAATATGGCAGGATAATGGCTGTGTAAACAAAAAAGAAGTTGCAGTTACAAATTTCAGAACTTTTGCGCATGCCCAGATGTCAGTTTGGCCTAGTTAAATCACTTACAATGTTTAGTTAATGCGAACAGGTGAAGCCTAATTCCGAGGATTCCGCTTCATAAAATTTAAGTGACCTTGAAGTTAAGTGACTCAACTATCTCAGTGCGAACATGGTATAACTCTGGTAAACCCCTAATCGGATTTGCAGGTGTGTCCACCAAGATATGACTTGACAGAGCAGTTGCTTTTGGGTTTCAAATTGGGTAGTCAAATTATTAAAAAGCCCCAAATCCGCACTTCATTGAGTTGGCGGCTGAAATTCCAGACTTAGGTAGAACTCGATTAGTATATTAAACTTCAACTGTTCTGCTAAGTCATTTCTTGCTGGAAACCACCTGCAGGCCCTATTTTAGTGGTTGATTGGTAGGTTTATCATTGTATTTTCCTGCACCCAATCTTCACGTTTTTATACCTTTAGCTTGCAGGAAAACATAATGATAAACCTACTGATAAATCGCTAAAATTTGATCTACAACAGAATTCGTAAGCTTCAAGCACTTTTAATCAGAACTTTTCTAAAGTAATATTTGTCTTATTTAATGAAGTAAAAAATCCATATTCAGATATAGCACCAGTACTTTACGAAACTTTTGGTACTAAAACATCGAAAATCCTCTGACTAATGCGTCCGAACCAGTAGCGGCTCGTCAGGGAGTGCTGCATCAGATTTTTCTTACCATTAAAATTTAACAGAATCTTTTCTATTATTTATTCGACATACTTTGTTGATTAATGAAAACTGAAATTACCATACAATTTTAAACTTATGAATAAATTGATGCAGCACCTCCTGACGAGCCGCTACTGGTCCGAACACTATTCAAGTGATTGCAACCAAGATATAATTAGGCAGACCAATTGCAATTTAATATGCGAAACGAGTTTTATTTAATCCTGGAATTTCATCAACAAAATTTATAAGGTGATGCCTTGTGCAACCCTATGAAAATAATGTCTTTTCTAATGTATTCATAATCGTAACCTATTTTAATTAAAATTACTTTTTATTTTGCCAATTTTACCGTATTATTTTAGCATTAATTTAATAATAGAGGATTTTATCTTTTCTAGACATAAGAAAAAAGGTGTTGAATGGAAATACACAAAATAATTATATAACTATTTTTTTCTGCTGTTAAAGATGAAAAAAAAAAAAAAAAAAAAAAAAAAAAAAAAAAAAAAAAACAATCATTTTCTAGGTGAAAGATATGTAGTGTATATTTTGTTCATTTAAGTCACGTTTTTGTGAAAGTAGCAGTATCAAATAAATGTTGTTTTCGAAATTTTCTTATTTCTTAAAAGAAAGATATTTATCAAAATTTATAGGATTACTCTTGAAAGACCTTCTATGTCGTATCATTTTTGAAAAAATCGAAAGAATCTTACTGAGCAACTACATAAAAAAATAAATTTATTATCTAGTATGACGGATAAAAATGATTCTTAATTTATAGGAAGTTAGAAGAACTACCTATACACTAGACCAAGGGTGTCAAACTGTGGCCCGCCAGATACCACTAAAATTTTAAAGAAAAAGTAGACCTGTTAAATCGCAGAGATTCGATGATAAGATAATGATTACAATAAAATTTTATTGGTATTGAGCGGGCCACAGTTTGACATCTCTGCACTAGACCTATATACTAGAACTACCGTATATTTCAGTCAAGTTTTAAAAAATTATTTCACACCAGAATTTTGATTTGAAATAGTTTAACCTTTTAACGTTCATTGGTTTCGCCACGAAACCACAAAATTTTAATTCCAATACGCAACACTGACATCGGTATTTTTATCGAAAAATATCCCTTTTATTTTGTATGTGAAAAATCACGTTTTCTTATTTAGAAATATATTTGTTCTTAATTACCGGTGCCATTCATTTATTTCGACATCTTAGCAATGAGAATGCTATGATCGTTAAAGGGTTAACTTTGTTACTTAACATTTTTCTTCTTTGTTTCCTTTTAAACTTATTTTATAATCAAATTTCTGGTTTGAACCGAAGCATATTCATATGGTAGCCATAAAAATGGTGGCTCATGGTAGTTCTAGTGTTAATCCTTTATCTACCGACGGTACTTATAAGTACAGTGCGTGTCAAAAGTTTAAGCACAACAGAAAATTTCAAAATAAAATTTTATTAATGAATGATAGTTAATTTCCTTTTCACATAATCTACAAATTGTAGTTTTAAAAAGATAGTTGACAGATTTATGTTATAAAATTTATCTTAAATAATAAAATTTATCAAAACAACAAAAATGAGTGCGTCAAAAGTTTAAGCACAGTAGTTTTTAGTCTTTAGCAGAAAAATAAAAAAAAAATGATACTGGATTATTGGTCCTTTATGCTGAATTACTTTAAATATACGGTCTTTCATCGATAAAATGAGATTCTGTATTGTTTCTGGCTCAATTTTAAACTAAGCGTTCTCAATGGCATCTTTCAAATCTTTAACTGAAGAATACTGCTTTCCGTTTAAATAAATTGCATGAGTGAGAATACCCCACATATTTTCTATAGGGCTTAAATCAGGACTAATTGCCGGCCATTTCAAAACAGACACATTTTTCGACTTAAGCCACGATGAAGTTGAGTTTGAGGTATGGATCGAAGCATTGTCATGTTGAAATAGCCATTTTTCTCCCCCCAAACCTCGGCAACAGAAAGCAAATGATTGGCAAGTGTCTCTTGATAGTTTTCAGAGTTTTCACGACCACTGATGAATGCTAGAGATGTCTGACCATTAAAAGAAATAGCCCCCCACACCATTACTCAGCCACCATTATGTTGTAGGCTAAATACACTTCTAGGTTCTTTGCGGAGATCAAGCCAATAGTACTTAAACCCATCAGGGCCATCGAGGTTCCATTTTTTTTTTCATCACTGAATATGACATTCAGCCATTTTTCACCAAATGACATATGCCCTTTGGCCCATTGTAATCTAGCTTTTTTATGGTGTCGTTTGAGACATGGTAATCGAGCCTTTTTACGGTATTTGATGAATTTGAATTCCAAAACTCTTCTATGAACAGTTTTTTTTTTCGATATTTGTCCTCCAAATGCATGTTTTATTTGCGAAAGGGAATAATTACGAGTTGAAGCCAATTTTCTGATACGGCTATCTTCGCGCAAACAAGTCACTCGCGGCCTTCCTGAACGAAATTTTGTTTGAAATTATTACCATGACCCAAAATCTGATGAATACCTCGTTTTGATCTTTTTAATGTACTTGCAATTTCAGAAAACTACTTAGATTTTGCTCTCATACTCCATATTTTTATCACCTCCTCCTCTGAGAATTCTTTCGACCGAGGCATTTTGTACTAACTCGTAAACAACAACTAACAGCTTCTTATACAAACAGAAATTGTTTGGGTGCGCAACCGATTACGCCAGATTGTAAAATTTGCATAAAAACGATTTTGTGCTTAAACTTTTGACACGCTTATTTTTGTTCTATTCATAAACTCCATGGTTTCAAATAAAATTTAAAAGTTAATTTCAATTTATATGGCGTTAAAATAGATATTATTAACATATACAAGACAAATATTGAAATAAATAATTTTTATTTGAAAATTGCTATTGTGCTTAAACTTTTGACACGCACTGAACCACAAAAATTACTTAATATAAAATTATTTTAATTCGTCAATTTGCTGTAATACTGCTTAGAATTAGTTACAGATACATTATTTTATTTTGTTCCAAAAGCTTTATTGGTTACACGATACAAAAATATTTTTAAAAGGATGATTTCTTTTGAGCTTTCTTGGCGCTGAGGGAGGGGGATGGGGATTTTTCGATTCGAAAATATTTCTATATTTATATTGTAAGAACATCATATTTGTGCAATTTATAATTCTACAAAATGCTAAGAAAATAATTTAAAATAAAAGATTTGAGTGGGGTTATAAATGTCGCACAAAATCCCTGTAAATTCAAATTTAATGAATCCTTCTAAATCCTTCAATTCTTTTAAAGTCCTTCAAAATTTTATTAAACGATTATGTAAATCTTTTAATTTAGTTTAAACAATTTACGTAAAATGCTTTAGAATGTAAAATTTTCATGAATTCATAATGCGGTAGATAAAGGGTTAAACCTGTGTGCATTTCAAGATATAAAAATATATAAACTTCACAATCATTAAATTGTACCATTTCAAACTTACAGTTTAAATAAATTTAAACTGTTTAGTTCTAAATCTGTATATCGTTCAAGTATGTTTAAAGTTAAAAGATGTAGAAATCTTTGTTTAAACATGGACAATTTTTTTAACATTATGGTCTTTAAATTACATTTTGATGTTTACAATTTAAAGATGTACAGTTTATGTATTTTTTACATTTCTTTTTTATTAATATTTTAATTGATCAGTTTTTTACATGTGAAGAGTTTTAATGTACAAATTAAACTGTATAATCTATAAATGGTACAATTTGATATTGCAAAAATTACTGATATTAATAGAAAGTGTTTCATTTATTTTGATTATAAATTCAATAGATAATTAATGCTACAAAATGTATTGTTTTTCATATTCTTTTTTAGTTTTAAATGATAGCAAAAGGTATACATAAGAAGAAACTTTCTTCAGTTAATGATGGGTTTTCTTAAAACATCACAGGGATTTTCCTGGTGATATATATCTAACTATCTTTTCACTTAAGTCACGTTTTTGCGAAAGTATCAATGTCTAATAAATGTACTTTTCGAACTTTTCTTGATACTTTAGGGAAAGATATTTATCAAAATCTAAAGGACTACTTTTGATAGGTCTTTAATGGCTTATCATCTTTGAAAAAAAAATCAAAGAATCGTTTTAAACTACTTTGAAAAAGATAGTCATTTTAATGGAAGATTGCAATTCTTTGTTAGCGTGATGTTTTCAAAGTTGGGTATTGTTTTCAGATAACGAATTTATAAGAAAATTAATCTGAAGCTTTGTTTCATTTAAAATAATTATTTTTTAACCTTTTGATTATGGGACAGAACGACGACAATTTTAAATTTATTCGAAAAAAAATTGCAAATATTTCTGTGTGATAGATTTCTCTAGAAATTATCAGGGTATATATCTATCGAATAGAATAGTTTTCAAAAACAGGTGCTAATAGAATAAATAATAGTTTCTGAAATGACATCTGTCCAAACCCTGTAATCAAAGGATTAATTATTACTTTTAAAAATTAACTGTATAATCTTTAAAAGGTACAATTTGATGTTGACAAGAGTTATGGATAGTTTAAAAAACAGTTTTAGTTATTTTAACTAAAATTTCAATAGATAATTAATGCTTCAAAATAAATTGTTCTTCAAATTTTTTTAAGTGTTAAATGATATCAAAAGGTGTACATAATAAGAAACTTTCTCCAGCTAATGATGGGTTTTCTTAAAACATCAAAGTCATTTTCTTGGTAATATATGTCTTTTCATTTAAGTCACGTTTTTGCGAAAGTATCAATGTCTAATAAATGCTCTTTTCGAACTTTTCTTATTAGTTTAGGAAAATATATTTGTCAAAACGTAAAGGATTACTTTTGATAGGTCTTTTATGGCTTATCATCTTTGAAAAAATCATATTAATCTGCTAAAAAAAGATAGTCATTTTAAAGGAAGAAAGCAGATCTTCGTTTGCGCGAGTTTTTAACCCTTTAACGATCATAGCATTTTCATTGCTAAAATGTCGAAATAAATGAATGATACCGGTAATTAAGAACAAATATATTTCTAAATAAGAAAACGTGTTTATCACATACAAAAAAAAAAAAAAAAGGGATATTTTTAGATAAAAATACCGGTGTCAGTGTTGCGTATCGGAATTAAAATTTTGTGGTTTCATGGCGAAACCAATGAACGTTAAAGGGTTAAAACTTGTATACTGTTTTTAGTTAACGAATTTATAACTAAATATTTAAGCTAAATATATCTGAAGCTTTGTTTGATTTAAAATGATTATTTTTATGGTGACTTATTTTTAAAATAATTTTTCAATTAATATTTAGCAATATTCCGATTTGATTTCCTGGTACATTTGATTTTTGTTGAAACCACTTGCATATGGTACGTACGGATCAAGGAATTCAAAGGATTTTCGGTGTTTTAGTACCGGAAATTTCGTAAAGTCCTGGCGTTATAAATGAATACAGGTTTTTTAGGTGCGTTCGTAATTATGTAAATACGTAGCACCTATAGTGGTCGTTCAGTCCGTCCGTCTGTCCGCATATAACAACGCAAAAACTACCCAACCGAATCGTTTGAAATTTAAAATACATAATTATTACATAATTTTGTCGAGTTATTTCAAATATTTTTTGGTAATCGGGTGCATAGATCAATTACAGGGGCAATCAAAAGTATTCAATTACATTATGGTCAATGGGAAAAAAGTTTCCAATGTATTTTATTCGTTTGAAATTTAGAATACATAATTATTACGTGATTTTGTCGAGTTATTTCAAATTTTATGAAAATCGGATGCATAGATCAATTGCAGGGACAATCAAAAGTATTCCGTTACATTACGGTCAATGGGGAAAAATATTTCAAATACATTTTAATGGTGTTACACTCATTCGAACTTAATAAAATTTATATGCAACTATAAAGTGCATATTATAATATACATTTTACATAATTTGTGGTGCAAAGAACACTTATTATTGATTTACAAGGCCACACAAAATTATTCCATTACATAATGGTATAGAGTGAACATTGTTTAATGAGCGTTTTAATTGTAATTCACTATTTACAATTTTATGAGATTGATATATGAGAGTAATATTTTTAAAACTTCGTTATCGTACGAACGCACCTCATTTGCTACGCTTCACGTGCAATTTCCAACTTGTTTTTACTTCGTTGAATAAGGCAAATATTACTTTTAAAAAGTTATGGCATACAGTGTTTTAAAGTCCTTGGAGCGTACAAACCCTGTTGTACACATTTTAGTGACTGATCAGTAGGTTTATCGTTATGTTTTCCTGCCTATAACAGTACACTCTAAAAAATTTGCTGGATCGCCACTGAGCATTTTTCATTCTATTGGTTCTACGTTTAACTGTCAGTGTGATAAATCCCATATTAACCCTTCCCGGCACAGACAAATTCTGTTCATAAAATAGGAAGTTATTGACTGACACCGAAATTTACAAACGATTTTTTTTAGAAATAAAAAAAAAACTCCTTAATTTACGCTTTTATCGTAAAAGCAAAATTTTATTAACCCATTCTTGCCCTCATAGCATGCATGTTCACAGTGACGTCACAATGACGTCACTGTGAGTCACTTTGGTCACATCACATCTGTGACGAAAATGCCACCACTCAGTGACGTCACAATGTGACTAAGATGTGACTTTCTAAAAAAATTTTCACAGTTCGTCACAATGTTAATGTCAAAGTAGTCACAAATGACACACTTTTCACAAATTGGTCACATTGTGACGTCGCAAAGTGGTCACAATGTGACGTCACAAAAAACTCTAAAACGGCCATAACGACTTCACATTTTAGTCACTGTGACTTCACATCGACGTCACGTGACGTCACATCGACAATCGATGGTCACAAAGTCACAATGTGACTTCACAACGACGTTGCAGTGACGTCACCATGTCTTACGGGTGGTGTCGTTTGCAAGTTTGGTAATAAAATTAGGTGTGCTCGGAGTGAGACCACTGTGCCTAAAAGGTTTAAATACTCAAAAAATTATTATTTTTTTTTAATTGAACATCATGATGATTGATAGTGTTATAATATCAAATACTAGATTAAAATAAAATTCTACTTCATTTTGTGCAACCCCTCTGGAATTATAAACTTTTTACAAACCAATGACTTAGAATGTTTCACGCAATCGTTAAACACATATTCCCTCAACCGTTTCCCTTTGCAGTCATTTGGGGTATTTTTGACGCTAAATATTAGATTTTTTTAAACCGATTTTTTACACATTTAGCGGCCACGTATTTCAGACAACGTATTTCCAAGTTAGAGATAAAATGATACAAATTTCAACTTCCTCACTACCCAACATCAAAAATGCTTCGGGCTCAAAAATAGTTGTTTCCGAAGTATTTTGTCTCGCTAAACACGAAAATCAACGTAAAAAGTTGAGATTAGCTCTTGTTTTCAAGATAGGAGCCAACTTGAGAAATCCCATTATGGCTGTTATATAGGAAATCGAATGTTCGGATGTTGTTACTCCTAATAGTAATTCCTCTCAACTGCATTCTCAGTGTAGAATCTTTTTCACATTCTTTTTCCCCATCAGCCATTCGGCCAGTTCCTTACTTGGCTAATCTGCCAATTTCTGAACCATCTAAAATTATGAGATTGAAGAGGAGTCACTAGACCTGGGATTTTCCATAGCCCAGATTTCGAAGCAGAAGATTTGAACGAGTCTCACAGACTAAATCAGACAGAATTGAATGATCTCGTGAGAGATCTTGACTTGCTAAAGGAAAAAGCAGAGCTTCTGGCATCAAGACTGAAGCAATGGCATCTATTCCAAGCAGAAGTTAAGATCACAGAATACAGGACTCGTCACAAGAATCTTCTTCATTTCTTTGAGAAGAAAGATCAAGTTGCTGCTTGTACTGATGTTAATGGTTTGATGAGTTCCATGAACATAACTCATGATCCACAAAAGTGGGAGTTATTTATAGACTCTTCCAAACTTAGTTTGAATGCAGTTTTACTACACAACGGCAACATTATCCTTCCATTCCCACATGACATTCCGTTCACATGCAGGAAATTCACGGAAATCTGATATTACTTCTCGAGTAAATCAAATACTAGGATCATAATGGCAGATTTGTGGCTAATTTGAAAGTAATTGATTTACTCTAATTAGGCTAAATCAAGTACTGCTGTTTTCTGTGTTTGTGGGACAATCAAGATAGAACCTCGCACTACATAAAAGACATATGGCCTTCAAGAAATAAGTCCCGGGGAGAGAAATGTCTAAAAAGAGCCTCTGGTTGATCCAAAAACATTCTGCTTCCACTCCTGCACATTAAGCTGGGATTAATGAAGAACTTCGTGAAAGCCATGAAGAAGGATGGAGAGGCTTTCCATTACCTTAGAGCGAATTTTCCAAGACTGAGTAAATCAAAGGTTAAAGAGGGAATCTTTGTGGGCCCTCCAATACGCATAATAATGAAGGATTCTGCTTGGAAGGGAAAGAGAAAGTACCTGAGAAGCCTTGAAAGTTGTGGTACGAGGATTTCTAGGCAGCAGAAAAGCCGAGAAGTACCAACAGTTGGTGAAAGAACTTCTACAAAAGTACCATAACCATGGATACAACATGTGTCTGAAACTTCATTTACTCCACACCCATCTTCAATTTTTCCCTAAAAACTGTGGAGCTGTAAGCAATGAGTACAGTGAAAGGTTTCACAAAGATATCTCTGTAGGCTAATTCCATGGGTTCTGTAGTGTAAGTCACATAACTTATTAATTGCTATGCTTGTTAGCCACCGTTATTTTCGAAAAGTCTGCTTGGCCTTATTCAATTAATGAGAATGCGCCAATAAAATTAATCACATTTTTTTCTGTTGTTTTATAATACTGGTAGCGAAAAATCGTAGCCTGTGACTTACACTACAAGTACTCATGGAAATAGCCTGTAATGGAACGAAGATATCAGGATCGTTGGGATGAGTCAATGCTGGCTGACTACTGCTGGACTGTTACAAGAGATTATTGACATACAAGAGGCAATTCTAAAGGAAAATTTTGCAATAGGCTAGAAACAACCACTGCTTTCTGAAAAATGAACATTGTTTAATGAAACATGCCTATTGAATTGTATTTATTACATAGGATTTTTTTTTCTTCTTCAATTTGCTTCTGCAATCGATGTGTGGGATATTGTGTGTCTTTCTCCAGTGAGCTGTATTGTATCTTGAAAACAAGAGCTAATAAAAAAATTTCGTTTACATATTCGTTTTTTTCAACCCAAAATTAGTAAAAATTGACTATCTAGAACCAGGTAATTGACAAAAATATGTTTTATTGTTGGCTAGTGTTATCACAGAACCAGGTAATACCGGGTGGATCAGCTAGTCTTTAACCCGGGAGAACGCGCGCATATCCAGTTTTTAAAGTGTTTTTAATTTGTCACCAATAAACGCAAATAATAATTGTCACTTTATTTTGTCGGAGTCAATTTTTAAAAATTCTGCGATAAAATAAGATGTAGATTACTTTTAAAAATTACTGGTGACAACTGTAAAAAATTACGCTCTCTGGATCGTTTGGGTCCAGCGCGCGTCCTCCTGGGTTAATAATCTGTTGCAAATATCATTTGAAACAACAAACATTGCATTATTTAGAATCTTTTAAATTATATTGAGTAAAAGAACACGTAATATCATATTCAAAACTAAAAAAATTCAAAGACTATCTTTTTTTTATTATAAGAATTCAAACGCTTACACAAAAATTTTACTTAAAAATAAAATTACAGAGCTAGCAGCGTTTTTAAAATTTTTTGCATTTCCTAACAATATTTTAAATCAAATATATCCGTGGTAGATTTCTTTAACATCTTCAGTAAGAGCATAAAATAAATATTACTCTATTAAAATAGTGATGCCAAAGGATGAAATGTTTAGGAACACTGCGAACCTGAATTAATTACTAATGTAAAATAATGAAATAAAACAAAAATTGTCAATTACCTTTTATCTGGATAACTAAACCAGCTCTCTACACTTTCCCTTCAAAAATAAATAAATAAATAATAATTAAACCACTACTTTTAATAATACATAAATACTGTTTCAACCTTTATGCACAACAATAATAAAAAGTACCCTTGCGTTTCTTAAAATAATTAAAATATTTTTCTTGGTAAAAGTGAATTAAACAATTACCTTTACTAATCTACATTAAACAATATTAATTCGGTAAAGACAACAAAAAATTAAAATTACCAATGATCTCTTACTTGAATAACTAAACTTTAAAAAAAAATTTCTTGTGAAATAAAGTTAAGCCGCTATCTTTAATAATTTGTAATAAATATTATTTTAATCAATCTATATTTTACCATTTAAAACCAATCTAGCTA
Source organism: Maratus speculifer (assembly GCA_964019185.1). Classification (NCBI taxonomy): domain Eukaryota; kingdom Metazoa; phylum Arthropoda; class Arachnida; order Araneae; family Salticidae; genus Maratus; species Maratus speculifer. Next base: position 147,079,595 of record OZ025303.1, read on the forward strand.
TTAAGCAAAGGAATATTTGACATTATACTCAGAACTAACAATTCGAATTTTCATTTAAAACTCCCTAGCTTCAAAATTACTTATACCTTTAGCTCACAAAGAAAAAAAAAATCAATTATCTTTTAATTGAATAATTAAACTCTTTCAAATTTTTTCTTGCAAAATAAAATCAAACAGATAATGTATTAATAGTATTTATTAAAATAGTATTTATTACAGATTAATAATCTGTAATAAATACTACTTTTACCAATCTATATTTTACCATTTAAAACCATTCCAGTTAATAAATAAAAGAATATTTTACATTATACTCAGAACTAACAATTCGAATTTTCATTTAAAACTCACTAGCTTCAAAATTACTTACACCTTTAGCTCACACACACACAAAAAAAAAAAAAAAAAAAAAAAAATTATCTTTTAATTGAATAATTAAACTTTTCCAATTTTTTTTCTTGCAAAATAAAATCAAACAGATAATGTATTAATCGTATTTATTAAAATAGTATTTATTACAGATTAATAATCTGTGATAAATACTACTTTTACCAATCTATATTTTACCATTTAAAACCATTCCAGTTAATAAATAAAAGAATATTTTACATTACACTCAGAACTAACAATTCGAATTTTCATTTAAAACTCACTAGCTTCAAAATTACTTACACCTTTAGCTCACACACACAAAAAAAAAAAAAAAATTATCTTTTAATTGAATAATTAAACTTTTCCAATTTTTTTTCTTGCAAAATAAAATCAAACAGATAATGTATTAATCGTATTTATTAAAATAGTATTTATTACAGATTAATAATCTGTGATAAATACTACTTTTACCAATCTATATTTTACCATTTAAAACCATTCCAGTTAATAAATAAAAGAATATTTTACATTACACTCAGAACTAACAATTCGAATTTTCATTTAAAACTCACTAGCTTCAAAATTACTTACACCTTTAGCTCACACACACACAAAAAAAAAAAAAAAAAAAAAAAAAAAAAAAAATTATCTTTTAATTGAATAATTAAACTTTTCCAATTTTTTTTCTTGCAAAATAAAATCAAACAGATAATGTATTAATCGTATTTATTAAAATAGTATTTATTACAGATTAATAATCTGTGATAAATACTACTTTTACCAATCTATATTTTACCATTTAAAACCATTCCAGTTAATAAATAAAAGAATATTTTACATTACACTCAGAACTAACAATTCGAATTTTCATTTAAAACTCACTAGCTTCAAAATTACTTACACCTTTAGCTCACACACACACACACAAAAAAAAAAAAAAAAAAAAAAAAAAAAAAAAAAAAAAAAAATTATCTTTTAATTGAATAATTAAACTTTTCCAATTTTTTTTCTTGCAAAATAAAATCAAACAGATAATGTATTAATCGTATTTATTAAAATAGTATTTATTACAGATTAATAATCTGTGATAAATACTACTTTTACCAATCTATATTTTACCATTTAAAACCATTCCAGTTAATAAATAAAAGAATATTTTACATTACACTCAGAACTAACAATTCGAATTTTCATTTAAAACTCACTAGCTTCAAAATTACTTACACCTTTAGCTCACACACACACACACACAAAAAAAAAAAAAAAAAAAAAAAAAAAAAAAAAATTATCTTTTAATTGAATAATTAAACTTTTCCAATTTTTTTTCTTGCAAAATAAAATCAAACAGATAATGTATTAATCGTATTTATTAAAATAGTATTTATTACAGATTAATAATCTGTGATAAATACTACTTTTACCAATCTATATTTTACCATTTAAAACCATTCCAGTTAATAAATAAAAGAATATTTTACATTACACTCAGAACTAACAATTCGAATTTTCATTTAAAACTCACTAGCTTCAAAATTACTTACACCTTTAGCTCACACACACACACAAAAAAAAAAAAAAAAAAAAAAAAAAAAAAAAAAAAAAAAAAAAAAATTATCTTTTAATTGAATAATTAAACTTTTCCAATTTTTTTTCTTGCAAAATAAAATCAAACAGATAATGTATTAATCGTATTTATTAAAATAGTATTTATTACAGATTAATAATCTGTGATAAATACTACTTTTACCAATCTATATTTTACCATTTAAAACCATTCCAGTTAATAAATAAAAGAATATTTTACATTACACTCAGAACTAACAATTCGAATTTTCATTTAAAACTCACTAGCTTCAAAATTACTTACACCTTTAGCTCACACACACAAAAAAAAAAAAAAAAAAAAAAAAATTATCTTTTAATTGAATAATTAAACTTTTCCAATTTTT